>JAFMOD010000488.1:198497-320136 GCA_019802435.1 Corydoras maculifer
CACACACATCCACATCCCCATCTACACACACATCCACATCTACACACTACATCCACATCCACATCCACACCTACACCCACATCCCCATCCACATCCCCATCTACACACACATCCACATCCCCATCTACACACACATCCACATCCACATTTACACACACATCCACATCCACACCTACACCCACATCCCCATCCACATCCACATCCCCACCTTCTTCCACGTCGTGTGGCTTTTGTATTGTAACTGTTTTTGTATTTAGATCCAAAAATACAGTCCGTTCAAATGGGTTTAAAAAACAAACGGCAGTAAACAAAGTCCTCTGTTAATTAATGTTAATTCATGCAAAAAGACATGCAGGTTCTTTAGCACTGCAGAGCGAGCATTTTTTATTAATCCCTGATGACGTTCGAAATCCACAGAGGATGCAGGAAGCCTGAAGAACACGCTGTTTTATTGTAGATAAGTAGAATTACTGCTCCTTTAAACTCCATACACCAACTTCTGAACAGCTTTTTAATACTTTACCCCTTTTACACACATTGTATATCCATGTGGTGTGTGTGTGTGTGTGTGTATGTGTGTGTGTTTGTAAGAATAAAGAGTGAAGTTTTTTTCAAGTCAGATAAAAAATGTTGTTTCTTTTGAAACTGTGGAACATGTGGAGACGCTGGAATCTGAAATACTTTAAAGAGTCTCTGAGAAGCCTGGAGACAGTGTGTGTGTGTGTGTGTGTGTGTGTGTGTGTGTGTGTGTAAAAATCACATTTCCTATTTATTTTTTTTAATGATGCATTACATTTATCATCTCTGTATGTAATGTGTAATAATTATCTTATAAATGGTTAAAGTGTGTGTGTGTGTGTGTGTGTATGTGTGTGTGTGTGTGTAAATGATAAAGAGAGGGAGAAAGTCACCTACATGTTCAGCTTGCTGTAACCCTCGGATTTCCGGCTGGGATTTTGTTCTTTGTGTGTGTTTTTTGTGAGAATCTGATTATTTGTATGTATACACATACACACAGATACATACACACACATACACACACATACACACACATACACACACAGCTCAGAAGTGCAGGCTGCTGAAGCCAGGACTCTGAGTGACTGAGGGGGCGGGAATCTCAGTTTTGCGAACGAGGCATTTTTAAACATCTCTCTGAAAAACAATACACCTGTATTATATAAGGTTTATTTTAACAGCACGTCTGTCGAAGGCTCCGCCGCTCTGAACCTGCCGGTGACACATAACGTACACGTCTATCCATTTTGGAATTTGCTTGATTGTCTGAGTGCATGATGAATAATAAGCAGCTCTTTCCTGAATATTTATGATCAGCAGAGATTTGTAAAGTTTGTTATTTATAGTTGGGCTGAAGAAACCAGCTGTACACACACACACACACACACATACATATCAGCACTTCACACACTCTACCATACCAATGCTCAGTGTCGGTGGTGAGTGGGAGTATTGACCTCTTCCAAAAATACGTCTTTCATGGACAAAGCAGTGAGCAGTTGGGGAACATGTATTGAATGCATTTACATGTTAATATACTGGCACCTCATTGGATCCCAGCTACAGTACAAATAGATGCCAGGCGCTGAGTCGGGGGATCTGGCAGCGTTAGAACGGCAGAATTTAAATAGGATTGTGAGAAGCATCCCAGCTATGATTCAAAGCAATTGTGCTGGCACCATAATGCACAAGGTTCTCCAAACACTAATACACTGATACACTAATACAGTGTGAAATTTCAGCAGCACACTACATGCAGTCACACACACAGGATGGTTGTGCCTCTGCGTTCCTTTCCAAAAACCGTATTAGTGGGTGCTTTGTGTGTTTGCATGCTTGTGTGTGTGTATGTGTGTGTGTGTTTGTGCACATGCTGGCAGCTTGAGTGCAGCATTCTGCAGATTTGTCTCTTTTCATTTCTTTGAAGGATCCAGTGCTACACAGGCAAACACACACACACATGCGCGCATGCACTCATACTTGTTTCTTACCATTCATGTTGCCAGGGGTAACAGGAGTGAAACACATGGAGACGTCACGCAGGCAGAAGGACGAGTGCTGATGGGGATTCTAACATGATGTTGATCCTCAGTCTGAAGATTTGCAGTCAGTTTTTCAAAACTCCACAGCGTCTGGAGATTGAGGCTGCTGTTACAATCGCTTCAACTTTAGGTTCTTTTAAAAGATTCTCTGAGAACTATAGAGATAAAGTGTGTGTGTGTGTGTGTGTGTGTGTGTGTGTGTGTGGAGGGGGTTCGGTGAAAGCTTTGGGGTATCACAGCAAAGGGCTTTTAAAGTTCTATTAGTAGCGAGATGACTGACAGCTCTGGGTGAACATGAGGCACCGAACCCTGCATCCTTCAATTAATGATCCAGACAGTCAGAGGCGAATCGAGACAGGCCACAGCGAGGACAGTTAGAGAGCAACACACACACACACACACACACACACACACACACACTCACTCAGTCATAAGCTGGGCTTGGATTTCTAATATCACTGTAGCACTAAGGTCACCGCATTGTTATTTATTGCGATAGACCATATATATATATATGTGTGTGTGTGTGTGTGTGTGTGTATATGCATATGTGTGTGTGTGCGGCGAGCATATGTAGCTGTATATGTATAAATGTGGCTGTGTGTGCATGAGGGTGTTTGAATGTGTGTATATATATATATATATATATATATAATTCGAACCATTGTACAGTGTGCGGTGGACACTATTAGTGCCTTCTGCAGCGTGTCGTTCTTATAAATTTTGGTAATTCTAGCTCAAAGCTGTGTAAGGAGGTACGTTGTCTTTCACCGTCCAATTAAACGATTCGTCCCAATTAAATAGCTTCATCAGCAGCATCTGCTCTCTGGGATTTGCAGGCGGTGCAGATGATCATGAGTGACGTGTGGTGAAGTTTAAGAGGCTTTCTTTCTTCCTGTTAAAGTGCAGATAACAACCACAGCCCACACAGCCCATCTCAGTGGACTCGGGGATTCGGCTCTGCTGCTGACCCCATTATTGACAAAAAAGCAATGTCACTATTGAAGCCTATTTACTTTTCTCTCTGCGCTGCTGGAGATGAGGCCCTTATTCTGGGGAAAGCAACTGGAGGTTGAGTTGAAGGAAGAGAGCAAACGGATCAGTGCAAAACTAACACAACGACCAAAATCCACCGTCCCTGTTTAATCAGACGGGTTCTCTGTGATATTTATTGATGTGAAGCAGATGTGACGTCCGAACCTGTTGTTCTGTGACAGTATGAGATCCTGACCAGTGCTGAAGGATGGACTCTGCTTCTCTTCTGTTTAATATTAAAGCAGACGGTGCAGTTGCGCCGGTTATCATGATTACCAGATAATTCGACTTAATTGTAGCCGGCTGCCTCTCTGCTCTTCGCTGCGGAGTCTACATTTGGTTGACTTGCTCTACATCACTGTCTGGCCGTATGGTTCACTTCCAGTCAAATTATTTATTTAAGTAAATTAAAATAGTTCAGAGCCAGCTTGCTTTGTTTGAGTTTCGGGAGCTCCGTCACACTCAATCCATTCGATTCCACACCAGGAACGGTTCCAGACTCCCGCTGGGGTACGATCATGATCCAGCCAAACTGAGAGACTGACACAATCTGCTGTCTCAGACGTTTTTTGATGGAATAAAATCATCAGGAAATGAGATCGATGGACTCGGGACGCGTGTTCGGACCCTAAAGCGTGGTAATGTGGTCCGGCTCCGTGTTGTGAATAATTCCGGGGCAGAGTTTGTAATCTCTCAGTCCTCACGGATAATCTCAGATTTTAAGGAACCCAGATTACGCTTCATGTCAAATCAGAAAGCATTCTAAAAGCATGCGATTAAGGCGACACTAGTGTGTGGGGAATCTAATTATCTCCGTTAATTAAATCCATTGATGAGTGTAACGCGTCACAAACTTCATCAGTTTCAGAGGAGTAATTAATAACCCTGTGAAATTAATTAAGGCGGTTGCAATGGGCTCGTTACTCAGTACACCTGATTCTGGCACACACTCCCCTTTGTTTAATCTGAATCATCTGGTTTTATGTGGGTTATGGGCAGGTTGATTTCGTTTTGGTGAATCGATTTATTCGTACTTTTTTTTTTTTAATCTCAGATACAGTAAAATAAAAAAAATAAAAAAAGGTTGCCAAATATTTTGAAATTTGTCAACAGTTCCTCAGAGGGTGTGTCATCATCTCACACTTTGAGCTCACATGACTTCTGTAACTCAGTGATTGGACAGTTTGAGTTACACATTGTTTTCAGATCACAGCATGTTTTACTAAAGGCAGCGTATGGATTTACAGTTTTTAACATCAATCAAATGCAATAAATAAAACTCTGCTTCTCCTTTAGTCCCGGTTCTGTTTTTTAGTTTTGGGACGTGTGGGGAGGTGATGCTGACGATGAAACGGGAGAAAATCCTGTATAATTACTCGAGTGATTACTCATCAGTGTTCAAATCATATCGCAGATGCACATGCATGTTCACAGAAGCATCTGCTTGCAGTCGGAGCTCAGCGCACCACTGCAGACGCTCTCTCTCTCCTCAGCTCCCCTCCCTCTCTCGCACTCGCTCTCCCTCACTCGCTCGCTCACTCCGGCAGCCTCTCGCCGCATCCCTTCATACCACAGTGCCGTTCAGCTGTCCTGACAAGAGCGCGTTGTTCCTGCACCGGCTCACGCCCAGCTGCTCCATCCCTCCATTCTCTCCACTCTTTGTTTTTTTTCCTTTTTGACTGTATCTTCACCCAAGTGGCTTTAGCTGAGGTGGAGGGGAGCAGCTGCAGAGTTGCCCGGTCGTCACGGGGGTCCGGCGGCCGGACGGGATTAGCAGCCGCGGGGAACGAGCAGGAAGGGTGCCAGGGTCAAGGATGGCCCAGCAGGACACGTTGGCTGTGCCGCCCATGCCCAAGCATGTGGGGCTGAACGAGGACCTGGTAAAGATCCTGAGGGAGAACCTGCTGCAGCAGGAGCGGCCGCGGGGGCACCGGCGCTCGCCCGCGGCCATCTCGCCCCGTCTGTCGCCCCGCAACTCGCCGCGACTGCTGCGCCGGATGCTGCTGAACAACAACATCCACAAGCAGAGGCGCTTCACAGTAGCACACACATGGTAGGAGCCTTGCGGTGCAGTCGGCTGCAGGGGCCCACGGTCGCCGCCGTCACGTTTAACGGGATTGCTGTTACTTTGTGAGACAGATCTACAGGATGTGCAGTAAAAAGGTGGATTGTCACATCATTGAATTGGAATCTTGTCAGTTTCCTATTTTATTATGTGGCTGCATTGTTCAGGTCTCTGTGGAGGAGAGCAGGGCTGGGCTGGCTGTCCACCTGCGGAGCGGCACAGTGGTGTGGGGTAATTCTTATGCACATTTCCCCTTTTGATGTCACCATAACATCTGGTGGATTGTGATGTTGAATTAATCAGCCTGATACCAACTAGAGCTGCTTTGTTCTGTTATTGGCTGATGGGATCGGGGCCAGAACAAAGTGGATTCTTAGATCAAGTGATCCTCAGAGCTCATAATGTTGACTAACACGTCACTGAATTTGGAATTCTAGAAAATCAGATATCCACAGCGTTGTCATCCAGTTTGGGATTGATGGAGGCGTGTACAGGTCATAATATGGCTGACATGAGATTTGCTAATTATGCAAATTGCACCTGGAACTGCCTGACGGTTGCACTCGGCTCATCCGGCATCCGTGAAAATCTGTGAAAAGTTTAAGCAACGCACTGAAAATATATATCCAGGCTCAAGGTTCGAATGCAGGTTGTCTGAGGCTCGCTGGTTAATTCTTCAGAAATGAATGAAGCAGGTAATCGTGCGGAGGTTTGTTTCCCCTAGACGTAAACGTTCCAGAAATTGGGCAACGTGTCCAAACTTTGGCTGTGAACACGATGGACATTTACGTCACTGACTTCATTTTGCAGATCAATTCAGAAACCGCCGGCATAATGAGCATCAGTCACACGGTCTGGCTTTTTGGTGGCATGTGTACAGAACACACCCCACTTCCCATTTAAGTCCCTCCTGAGACGACTCGGTGAACAGCTTATTATAGGATGCATTCAGATGCAGTTTGCTGTGATGTGAGCGGGGAGCTGTAGCTAGTTACTGCTGGTTCTGCTCCTGTTGCTATGTACCTTGTAGAACACTGTGTAAAGACCTGCAGTGTTGAAACATGAACAGGAAGTCATGATGCCCATGACAAAGATGGGCAAATGGGTAAATTAGGCGTGATTTCTGTACATCATGTGGCAGAACAGTTATACTTAGAACGGTCTGGATGTTTTTTATGCATGTACACTGTATAAACAGAAGTATTAGGACACACCTCGGATCTAATCACTCGATTTCATTTGATTTCATTGCCACAGGTGAATAAAAGCGAGCAGCTAGCCGTGTTTTTTGAAAAACTGCATGCTTCTGACTGTAAGGGAACAGTTTGGGGAAGGCCCTTTGCTGTTCCAGTGCACACAACAAAGCCTCAAAAAGGACTCGTGGGTTTACTGTGAAAAAAAAACAAAAACAAGGTACTGAAATCAACCTTATAAAGCATTTTGGTGATGAATTGTAATAGAGATTGTGAGCCTGGTCTTTTGTGTAACATCAGTTTCTGACTTTGCAAATGCTTTTCTGGGTGAATTGTCAAAAATTCACACCAATCATTACCATTAATTAAGTGTTGTCCGTCACACAGTGTTACATTAAAATAGTAAAAAAGTGGGCGTGGTCCCAGAACCCCATCTTGTCCATGGTCCTCAGCTGTGAGAAGGAGATTGGGCTCATGACGTTAGTTTGTCGTAGGTTTTTCTTTTGAACCATCTGTAAAATAATGACCGTGTGATCCGGTCCTGCTGCCTGTGGGGCGACATTAACAGCGGGGCGACTTTAACAGTGGGGTAGCTAACGGTGGGAGTAACTGAATGTCTATTCATGTGAAACAGAAATTTTCTGGCCACATCCCTTTATCCTGATGGTGTTTACTGGCCCGTCGGGGGGATTGAGACGCTCCACGCCGTTTCGCCTTTACTTGGCAAAACAGCGCCATCAATCAAACTGGGCGTGGATGCGCAGGGCGAGCGCAAGGAGCCTTTCATGACAGAAATGAAAATCACTGTAGTGGGTGACACATCGCTCGGGGCAGATGGTATCCGTCTGAATGTTTACTAATAACGTGGCTTCATTCCTGTTCAGTGTTTACTGCTTGCTTTCAGCCGTTTGCTGCACGATTAGAGTGACTCGGGCTGAAGCCTCCTGCGTTTGTGTATTTTGAGTGTGTGGTTGCTTCACACAGTGCTGGTTTTCTTTAAAAGTGAAACAAAAAGCCCAGATGGATCTCCAGTCCATCACATGGATTACTCCGGGTTCTCCACTTTCGTCCACAGTTCAAAAACATGGATTCAAGTTGACTTGGCTCCTCTCTCTCTATATATATATAAAGTGTGTTTGTGTGTGTGTGTGGATGTCCAGTAATGAATTGACGCCCTGTCCTGGGTGTAACTGCCAAGCACCTGAAAAGCATTCCTCTGGATGGGCATGGGGAATCCCTCCACAACCCTAGTCCCCTAGTACAATAGGATTAAGCAGAAGGTAATGAGATGAGATATTCATATCTGGAGAAATTCCATCTATATAACGTCCCAAGTTCTAAACTTGAAGACAGAACGTGATGGAGGTGATGTTCATTTCCACCGTCGTAGTAAAATAAAAGCCACCGAGCTGTAAAACATTCATTGTACATGCTGAATATGTTGAAATGCTGTCCTATAAACATTGATTTTGGACCTATTAGCTGGTCCCAGGACTTTTAAACGAGCCTGATTTCTGACATAAACATAGTAATCAGTACAAAGTGTCTTGCTGGGTGAGTAATTTGTCCCTGGATAATAAATGGGTCTTTGGTGACCATGAAATATTTTCAGTGTGGTAATAAATTGAATTAAAAAGAATTAGTGCAGTTGCAGGCTGTTATCTGTCTCACTTTGCCCCGCTGATACTCTCTCTCTCTCCCTCTCTCTTGCGCTCACCCACACAGCACTCGCGCATTTAGTCACGATTCGCATCTTTAAACTTGTGCTGCCTCTCTGAAGCTCCTTTCCATAGCTGCTGTATCTGCAAACATCCCAGATCTGTTTCTAATATTTACCAAGTGCTTGACCTGCGGTGCGAGTGATGTGTGAAAGTGAGAAGGCGGACAGAGCATGCTCGCCGTGCGGCCCGAGGTGGGATGATGCACGCCTGGAGCCGGTGAGGAGGAGGAAACCTTTAGCTTTTCACCTAAGCACGGTGAATAAAAGTATAAGCCGGGCTCCCCTGTGACAAACAGTAGAACTTTCCATTGAAGGTCCACGGATCTCAGATGAGATCGCAGCCATCAGTCACTCGAGATCAAGGAGAGCAAATAGTCCCTACTGTCAAAGGGTGGCATGCTGTTCCACATATCAATCACAGCCAAGCTAGCCAATCAGAAGGGTCTATGAGCTCATGTATACAAAAAGGGGTGGAAGTGAATCAGCAGAATGTGGTCCAATGGCAGCATGTGATGCTGGAGGTGCAGTGGTGTGCTGTATCAGAGTGATGAGTGATGGATTGAGAATCAGTTCACGCGCAGTGAATAGAAAGTTGTATAATAATTAAATAATTGTGCATCATTAAACTCCTTTGCGGGGCGGCACGGTGGCTTAGTGGTTGGCACGTTCGCCTCTCAGCGCTAGGGATTCCCGGTTCGAATCCCCATCTGGGTTTCCATGTTCTCCCCGTGTCTGCGTGGGTTTCCTCCGGGTCCTCCAGTTTCCTCCCACAGTCCAAAAACATGGAACAAGTTAATTGAATTCTCAAAATTGCCCAATTTAGAGTGTGTCTGTGTGAGTGAGTGTGTGCCCAGCGATGGATTGGCGCCCTGTCCTGGGTCTATCTGCCCAGCGCCCGAGATGTTCTCCCCTGGATGGGCATGGGGAACCCCACCGCGACCCTAATAGAGGATAAGCGGGAGATAATGAATGAATGAATAAACTCCTTTGCAGGATCGTATCATCACATTGTCGATCTGTATCGCACACCGCCGACTCTGCAGAAGCCGATTTCCGAGTGCACCGTGCGTCGGCTCTGTGCTCCCTCCGTACGAGCGGTGGATTTGTGGGGCTTAAGCTGGAGTGAATGAAAACAGTGCCCTTGATCAAAGATTGTTTTCTCAGGCAGTTGATTTGGAGCAGCTGCCGGTTGGAGACGGTGAAAGGTCACCGAATGAAAGGATTCTAATGTCTCCATAGAACAGAGATGACGTCAGTGGGAGTCTCAGTGGATTTTCGGCTCTTCTCCTAAAAAAACCTGAAGAAATCAACCGAACGTAAAACAACAGCTCGACCCTCGCGAAGGGATCAGACCGGTGTCCGAGCTCAGGCGGGGCTGTCGCCTCAGGGCAAGACGCTACGGGGAACCCGGGAACCAATTATTTATTTATATATACAGTATATATATATACAGTATATATATACAGTGTATATATATATATATATATATATATATATATATATATATATATATATATATAAACACACATATTTCCATATATATATATATATATATATATATATATATATATATATATATATATATATATATATATATATATATAAACACACATATTTCCTTTAATCAGAACTTTGTAGTTCCACAATTATAGACTGTAGTTCATCTGTAGTAAACCCTCCCCCCCCCCCCCCCCAAAAAAAAAAAAAAAAAATGATTTGGTTTATCAGTGCTTACAGAATGGTGCATGCTGGTGGCTGCACATTTTTTGGTTGTTGGACTGCTCTTGCACAACCATCGTATCAGTAACAGTGCAGTACTGGAAGTGATCCACCAGCCAAATACCACCTGCTCTGTGGAGGTCCATAGGGCAGATGTGCACACAAGCACAGGGAGGACATGCAGATTTTTCAAATAAGAACCCCGGATAAGTGGAAGATAATGGATGGATGGATGGATAGAGTCTTTTCATGAGCGCTTTTCTCTCTTGGCCTTTCGATTCTTTGGGAAACCCTAACACTGCTTCGGGACAATGTGCTGTTGTTTATGTAAATAAATAAAAAAAGTTTGTGTACAGCGGGCGTAACCCGAAATTACAGAAGGGCATTTTATTGTTTTGTCAGTGCATCAGGCCTTTTTTTCTTTTCTTTTCTTTTCTTTGCGTTCGAGCAGAAAACGGCATCGTTAAGGTCAAGCTCATACATATGCGAGTAAAAATGATAATGTTAATGATAGTGATGTAAATATATTCATGTTCTCGGTGTCATGTGCTTCATTATGTGGAAACATACGAAGCTGCTGGGGCGCGTGTTCGACCCGTGTTCGTTCGAGTGTCAAGCGGCGCCGCCCGGTCGACCGCTCCACGGGCACAATTGACCAACCTCTGCTGAAACACGAAATCAGGAACCTGCCGCTATTTGTCAGATCAAAGATACTGATCCGGGGTCCTTTTGATGAATGCGGGTCCATAGATGTCACATGAAAGAGCAGTGCTGTAATAAAAGAACGAAAGTGAGACGGGAGAGGGACGGGTGCAATTTGACCCGATGCTCAGCTCCTCTTTCAAGGTGCTTTGAGTCCAGTGATTAAGCAGCCGCCTAATGAGGCGAGATGTCCCTCCACTGCCACCGCCTTTGTTCTCACCATTCAGCGCAGAGCTGAAAGGCTCAGGCTTTGATTGAGTCCATTCTGCCTCTGTACCTGTACCGAGGGAGCCACTCATGGTTTATTCACATATGCAGAGAGCTGATAAAGCGTGTTGTTTGACATGGAAATTACACTCAAAATAATCATGCAGCTTTCGCTTGTAGTCCTTATTTGTCCTTGAACGCGGCAGATTTCAGGCTGGAGAGTGGATCTCGCACCGGGCTCGCAAGAATCAGCTGTAGCAACAGTCTGCGGTTTGTAATTACTGAACAAAATGCTAATTGTTTAATCAGCATACCCCAGGAGTGATGACTGAACTAACAGGGTGAGAGTGTGGAGGCAAAAAAAATACACCATGAGGACAGAGGTACTGGGACATCACTCGCAAACCACCTGCTGTACAGGAGAACATGTCTCAGGCTGCCAACATATTTATTCACCACAAAACCTGATGGAGGAGATTATTTGTCTCAAGTTGTAAATTATAATAATAATGATGATAATCTAATCTAATCTTATCATCTTCGGCTTAATCCTTTACTTAACAGGGGGGTTCCCAATTTAGAGCATCCAATTCTCCTTGAATCCATCTTTTAGGCCTGTGGGGAGGAAACCAGTAAACCCACATGGACATGGGGAGAACATGAAACTTCACCCAGATTGGAATTCAATCTGAAGAGAAGAGTCTAATACAGAATGGGGTGAGGTTTGGGGGGTGGTGATGGTGGTGGGGGGGCGTCGCCCCTTGCTGTGTGGTAATGAGACCTCAGCTGTCTGATTTTCTGTCTGCGGTATTATAAATGATACCTTCAGCGCTGGGCTCCGCTGCACGGCTGCTGAATGACATTTGCGATGCTGTCAGAGTTCACGCTGATGGTTTCAGAGTTTGGATTCGAACCTCTGATTTCTTCTCATATGGAGGGGCGTTGGAGAAAAACACAGCCACCCACCCACCCACAGCAAGAACATCATCTAAACATGCAGCTTCAAACCATTCATTATAATCTTACAAACATCTGACATGAACTAAATCACAGCTCAAAGATCATACGCTTATTAAGTCTAATTAATATCATAAAATGTGATTACTGGTAATATTTTTCGGAATTGAAGCACAAAGCACTCTGGGAAATGCAGTGGCACACAAATTGGGACATGGGGATGCTTAATCACTAAACTCACTGAGGTGTTTTTAAAAAATGTTTGTAAGAGTTACACAGCTCGTATGCTTTAAACATCCAACTGAGGACAGACAACACTCAACATCAGTGTCTGACCTCACACATGCTCCTCTGGATTCACAGGGAAACTCCAAAATGTTAAAGAGAAGATAAGATATGCTTACATTATTCAACAAGAGGAAATGTGCATTATTACAGCAGAAGGCCCAAGAAAACTATCGATATATATGTATATTTACAAAATCATACATTGGGGGGGGTTGGTGGGTACTGAGTCCTTAGAGCATTGTGGGTGTAGCAACCTGTCACTGGAGGTGCTCCCCAGCGTCGCCACCCTCTCGTACAGTGGGTGAGAGGTGTTCTCTTTATAAGAAAACTGGTAGCACCAATTTCAAATGCATCTCACACCTCGGCTGTCGGTGTAACGTGTAGGTTTATAGCATTCAAGTGGAGGACTCGCATGTAAGATGATCAGAATTTGATATTTAATATGATTTTGAGATGTAAAAGTCCACTTTTGAATGAATAATCTCCTTAAACGATATCCTCTCTGTAGAATACAGGCATTTTGATTATCAAACATCAGATCGGGAGGGAAATGTCAGACCGGACCACGTGGGAGCCGCGTGGGAGCCGGAGTCCTTTAGATGTGGGTCAGTACGTTCACCATATTTGATTATATGGAATGTAAAGAGGTCAGGTTTTATTTAATCAGCTCTCCATTTGAACGGATGGATGACAGCCCCGCCGAGTCCGTACCTTATTACCGCCGCATTCTAATTAGGCAGGGGGGGCCTCACGCTGTGCCGATGTGTGCTCCATCGACGTCTCACTCTGATTGGGTGAGGGCCTCTCCGCCGCCTGCGACTGCGCGCCGCGTTCTTAGGTCGTTCTGAAAAACAGAAGCGAAGGTGCGCTGATCTGCATGTGAGTGAAGAGCACAGATCATTTGCCGAGGTGATAATTGATGCACACGTCTTGACCGCGCGAGTGTGGAGAAGGTTAGCTGTCTGACTAATTACCTGATTAAAATATGAAGCGCCCGCTGCGCGGGGCTGATTGTCACCCACGTGACCCGAGGAGGCTGCTTATTACGACGCTTGTAGTTGTGACATCTCTGAACAAGCAGTCGTTCTGTAACCCGCCGCTGTCGTTTTATTTACGCTGATTGTGCTGCGTTACGACGCTGAATGTTTGTACTTATTAAAGGACACGCCGTGCATGACGGCAGCGTGCACGGCCCATGGTTACGATGCGTACACTCACCGGCCATTTTATTAGGTACTTCTTCCTTCACTTACTGTCCACTGTATCAGCTCCACATACCATACGAATGGATTTTGTAGTTCTATAATTACATTCTGTAGTCCATCTGTTTCTCTTTGCTCTGTTCTCTGATGGTCAGGACTTTAACAGGACCACCCCGGAGAAGGTTCTAATTAACTGCTGGATGATTATCAGCTCTACATTGATACTCAGTGTGTTTGTGTGTATTATGCAGGAATTAGTGGAGCAGACTACCATAGTGACCCCATCATCCATCCACCGGCATCTCGCCTACCGCGGGTTAAACTCATAAAAGCTGAATTTTCGTCTTTAAACCGTGTGAGAGCTCAGAGTAATTCCAACTCAATTGGTGTTTCATTGTTGCTCCATCTTTTTTATCCACAGGCCACCTGTGTGACATTAATGTGGCTAAACATGTTGTCCAAAGTGTTCTGCCGCCCTGAGAGTGAGAGAGAGAGAGAGAGAGAGAGAGAGAGAGAGAGAGAGAGAAGGCATGTTTCATGGGCTTTTAGTTCAATGCAGTTAATATCTGTCAGGTGGAACAAGGCTCCTCGCCGAATCGCAGACTCCTCTGATACACGGCATGGATTGCTTTAACCCTCTGACTGACAGTCCAATAGGGAGCCGCGTCATTAACGTCAGGTCGCCCGCTCCTGCACACATCAGGGCGACAGCTGTAATTTCCACTACAGATGTGTACGTGTGTCGAGGAAAACCAGATACAGAAGGATGGAGGGTAAAGCTTTCGATTGATTTCGCTTTAATAGGCTGTCTTTGTTTTAACTGGATTAATTAATCCAGGCTTATCTGATGGGTCCATGGTTTAGAGTTTAGAAAAGAAAGTGGTACATCGGAATAAAATACGACAGAATTGGATAGTTTTATTGATCTAAGGGTGGCATTGCTGCCAGCGTGCGAATCCCGATTTGGGTGTAGTTTTCATGTTCTCTCAGCATCCACAGTCCAAAAACATGGATTCAAGGTGAATTGGGGGGTGATATGACCCGACTGAAATAGTTTTTTTTCATGATTGGATTGACCTCATACAAAATTTCGAGCAACACACTTGTATTATTTTGTTTGTAGTCAATAAAGCTGCAGAAATCCTTTCGTTCCACTCGGTATCGACTCGGGAGAAGTTTCTGCGCCTCATCCCCACACTCTATTTATAGAACTTCATTTAGCTCTTTTTGTTTGCTGTGGATCTCCTGTCTCCAGAAGGAGAATGATATTACCTGGATTAATCTCCTAACCCCCCCCCACCCACACCCCACCCTGCCCCGCCCCAGCCAGCCTGAGGAGTTACTGATAGCATCCACGTCTCGTTCCTTGTCAGTCTGCAGCCTTTATTGGAACAGCCGTCGTCAGTCAGGATGGAACGGTCGCCTTGCTCTCACTTGATTCACTCTAGTTTCCATGGTGAGCTGTAACTGTTCTCGTAATCCCTGGACTCACAGTTTAATTGCAGATTGAATCATAACAAAGTCATGCCCAGAAATCGGCAATGAAATATGTCGGCGCTATATTTAGCCGAGATAAAACCTCCACACCGGTTACATAGTTGCATACGAGCTGAATTCATTTATTCATCCATCATTCATACGCTGCTGCTGCTGCTGTGTCAGGGTGATGCTGTCGCTCATGCTGAGCGAAGCACCGGGTACGATGAAACCTGCACCCTGAATTGTGACTATTGTGTATTCGATTTTGTAATATTTATTTTTGTTATCATTTAATCTTGTCTGGATATTAAAAGTAGTAAACTTCATATCAGCAGACCCTGAGATGCTACCACACCAGACCTTTACTTCTTTATTAAATCTATTGTTTTACGCTGCAGGAACAACGAATGTTTATAGCTCCTAAAAACACAGTTTCAAGGGACCATTTCATCTCCTACTTTAAGGCCGACACTTTCAGCCTGAGAGGAACAATCCATGACCTACGTGTATGGTGCTCCCAAACGCCATGTCACAGGCCGACGTCACTCTGTCTCTGTCTCTGTCTCTCTTGCTCTCTCTCTTTCTCTCTCTCTCTCTCCCTCTCCTCTAAGCCTCCCTCATTTTGTCTCCCTGCACAGACACTCGGGCTGCGTCTGAAATCACCTGCTAAACTGTAGGCACTACATTTAATTTAGTGGGAAAAAAATGAAACAGTAAAGCAACAGGCTCATTGAGTGAGTGAGAGAATAAGTGTGTGTGTGTGTGTGTGTGTGTGTGTAAGTAAACAGTGTTTTTTACCGGAAACTATAGCTTAGACCAAAAGTAAACTGAACATGAAGCGTCCTGTCATTGGTACGAAAACAACAGTCTGTCATGGACCTCCAGCTGTCACAATGAACTGAGATTATTACGTTTGGTTGCCTTTTTCAGGTCTTTTAATCTCAGAGTCAGTATCAGCAAGTGATGGGGTGGTGGTGGTGGTGGGGGGGGGGTGATGAGGTTTAGAAAATCCCCGGCCCACATGGAAGCGGTGGAACAGATGAGGATGAAATGTGTGTTAGTTTTGTATAAAAACCTTTGATTTAATTCTCGTCCATTGCGGTGATTTATTTATCTCTGTCCTGTATGTCCGTAATATCAGCAGCTTGCTGAAAATTCAATTACATTATCATGAGTGAGCATCAGTAAGCATGATTACTTTCCCTAAAATTATCAGACGGCTGAAATTACATTCCCGTTCGAGCCTGACATTTATATTATATTTCGTCTTATTTATCATGTCTGCTGTTGACATGAACAGCGAGCACAGAACCATCTGTCTTTTCTGAGCTTTGCAGCATTTGCAGTATTTGACACTTATCAGTGTGAGCGTGTGTGTGTGTGTGTGTGTGTGTGTGTGTGTGTGTGTGTGTGTACGTGTATTTGTGTGTATTCAGATTCCTCAGACACTTAATTGGCTCTGGCACGGTTAGCAAGGGCCGGAAAATTACAGTGTTCGGCGTCATAGCAAGACAGACGAGCGCCCCAGGAGTGCTGTTTGCTCATATGGAGGATATTTGTCATTTCAAAGAGTGTCTGGCCAGTAAGTAAGAGCTCCTCGGGGCTTTAAAATGAGAGAGGAGCGCAAGAGAGACCGTACGGGAGGAGAGACGGAACGCTTGTGAAGGACTCAGCCCATGTTGAGATACAGAGCGCTCTGTTAGAATGCTGTTCCTCGCCCACGTCCAGCGCGTGCAGCCGCTACATTATGCATTTGCAAGATGGAGTTCATTAGCATGTGGAAAAATGCACTTTGGCAAATAAGAGTAAGTATAAACTCTGACTCTGTGGGTGGTTTTGTGAAAGAGGATTAAACCTTGTGTTAAAGTAAATCTAATCCTTTAATGTAAGCTGTCAGTCAAAGAACATTCCTAGTCAACACTGGGCTTGATGTTTGTCTCGGGTGCCATGGTGGCACAGTCATTAAATACAGTGCAGACTGAGACTCTGGCACCTCTCAACATGACAGCATGAATAAAAAGGGCAGAAACCGCAGAGTACTGAGTCAGGAGGGCTCCCCCGGTCCGTCAGCATGTCATCACTACACGGTCTGCGCTGCCAAAAATAAAACCCTAACAAGTCGTTAAATTGAAAAAAAAGGGGAAACACATTTTGTTTTTGAATTAAATAGATTTCTAAGTAAGATTTTTAAAAAATTAAAAAATGATAAACTTTTTCTTATTTAAAAATCTTAAGATAAATTCACTCACTGTACTGACAGATAACTTTACTTCATTCATGTGTGTGTGTATATATATATATATATATATATATATATATATATATATATATATATATATATATATATATATATATATATATATATATATTTGTTTTTTTTATACATATATTTAAAAAAAAGGATTAAATGATCCATTTTGCCGACTGTACTTACACACAAAGGAATCGGTCCTCCACATTTAACCCATCCGTGCAGTGAAACACACTCACACACACACACTGAGTGAAGTAAGCACATGCGTCCAGAGTGGTGGACAGCCCTGTAAATGCCACCGTGGAGCAATTGAAGTTAGGTGCCTTGCCCAATGGCACTTCAGCAATACTAGTTGGTGGGAACGGGAATCAAACCGGGGACCTTCGGGGCACAATGTGGGTTCCTTAAGAACAAGCCTCTGACTGCCCCATCATTATTAGTGTTTAAGATTCTTGACCAGGACAGAAACGAGGCACCTTTTTAAAATAAGAGCTCCCTTCACCCTGGAAGCCTGCACTCTTGATTCAGGTCGTGATGCAACATTTAATGGACTTGTTACACCGTGGAGTTCTACATTCCTCTCCTCCTGTGTTTGAAGGTGGGTTGTATAGCTGGTCGTACTTGGCTTTGGGCGGTGATCATGTTTTCTAGAAGATGCCGCTCTGTTTGGTTGAGATCACAGTGACGTGTGATAGAACACAGAAAATGAGCTGAAAAATAACCTGCAGCTTGACATTTCCCTTTTCCCATAGAGACTGTATTTCCATGAAATGTCACTCATTTGAATATTTCCCCAGCGGAGCCATCTCCCTTCGAAAGGTTTTTACACGAACTGTAAACAGTCCTGAATGAATTATTACCCACAAGAAAGTGCTATTTTTACCTCCCTGTGTGCAGTTACAGTGAATTATAGATGGACTTCCAGGCTTCTAATATTTATGATTCCATGTATGTCATTAAAAACTTAACATGGGAATAAAACCTCAGAGGGAATTGCGTTTTTAGATCTTAATATCGATTTAAAAAAAAGCGTTTAGATGCCATCAGAATGACTAGTGTTATTAAATGGTTCATTGGTTGTATTAATGCAGGCGGTATCAGGCATAGCGGTTAGCACATCCACCTCTCAGGGCTGAGGATTCAGGTTTGAATCCCGATCTTGGTGGAGTCTTCACGTTCACCCTGTGTCCGCGGTTTTCTCCTGTTTCTTCCCACAATCCAAAAACATGGATTTAGGGTTAATTGGTGAATCTAAATTGCCCCTATATGTGTCTGTGTGAGTGTGCGCCCAGCAATGGACTTGTGCGCTGTCCTGGGCTTATATGCTTAGTGCCCAGGCCGTTCTGTCCTGGATGGAGAACAACCCCACCCCACCCGCCCCAAGACCTCACGTCCCTAGTATAGGATTAAGCAGAAGAGAGTGAGATGAAACTTCAAATGCTTTAAATTTTAATGTTTCTCTCGTGTCTGTGCGGCAGAACCGTATTAAACTGTCAAAAGCCTAAAAGTGGTTCGGACAGCGTTGTCTCATTATACCTTTGTGTCTTATAAAGATACTTTGTGTAGGACGCATTGATGATGATGATGATGAAACCATATGAAAATTAAATACAAAAAATAGTTCTTTGGTTTAGCCGTTATCACCTCAGGGGCTCGTTCATACACTCTGAATGCCTCCCTCTCACTCTCATAACCCTCCTGACCACCTGGGCTGCAAAATCCAGACTCACTGGTCCCTTGCTGTGGGGTCATTTATCAAATCCGATTCACCATTAAACCTGTTATCAGACGGTGGGAGGAATCCCATGTAGACCCAGGAGAGCATGTAAACTGCACACAGAAATGACCTTTTCTGCTCCCACTGGGATTCACAGCTTTTTTTTCTGCTTATAAGATGTGAGGTCTGGATTTTCACAGCTGATTTTATTATTCATTCTATTAAATCTTTATTTAGCTGAACCTACAGAATGTAGCATTAAAATGTAGGAGTGTGTTAAACTGTATTTAAGAACACGCACTTCGTTCCAGTCCCCCTGTTGTTGTGCTGCTTATTAGCTCATGTTATTTGAAGTAAAGGTCATTTTTAGTGGTTATTTCTGGCTGCACGCTGTCGGGTTATTAAAATCAAAAGTCTCATGTCAGAGGAAACAATCTAATCCACTGTTCCATAAGAGAACCTGAATTAAAGACTCTGGACGTGCACCCATTGTCTCGTAACCAGAAGCTGTGTTCGGAATTTAATGCCGTCATTAAACCCACGCCCAGAGAGAATGATTCAGAGTTTATCTGCATACCAAGCATTGAGAGACGGTGGATCGATACAACGCCAGGCTGCAGATCAATACTGAGCAGATGCTTTAAATTCTCCTTTGACATTTTTGCCTGTTTCATCTGCTTCTTCAGCGTTGGCTCCTGAACACACTGCAGGGTTCAGCACTGTGCCAGTCTGATGTGCACAGGATTTTACCTTTAATTATCTGTAGCCTTTTAATTATTCAAGTAAAAATTTGTGGTTGTGGTCCAGATTCAAAAATTCAAAAAGTGCTATAGAGAGTCACGCTCTATATCTCTGACCTCTGAGTATTTAATGCACCAGCCTTGAGAAAACCTGAGGGGAGGTCAGAGGACTGAAGTCCATATCTGGACCCCTCTTATTCCTTGACCTGAATCCGAACTTCTAAGTAACATTACTCTGGAAGTTAATCTCAGCAGAATAGGCAAAATATATTGGACTATATAGGGGCAATTTAAAGCTGCCAATGTTTTTAGACTGTGAGAGGAAATCAGAAAACCCGGATTAGACCCACGTGGACACGGGGAGAACATAGAAATCCAGATCAGGATTCCAACCTGGATCCCACTGTGCGTCCGGCAGAACTGCAGTTATAAAAACGAAACAAACCCAGCTATTTAAATGAACCACCAACCATTCCAAACCATTCACGGCTATTCAGTCACATGACCTTCATCAGATTTCCATCTGTGACTCCTCTGAACTCGTATTGTTTTGTTCGTCTGGTGAATAGAACAGACCTGACTTATAAAAGTACTTTGTTCTTCTGTTGAACTTTTTGTTTTTATTGCACTGATGTATAAACTCATCTGTCACTTTTTCATCATCTTAAGACGATGTGCATGCTCTAATATGAAGCTCTCGCGTGATGGATTGTGTCTTTATGGTTCAGGTGGTTTTTATTTGGAGCCATAGTTTCTGATTCTGTTGTTACCTGAGAAGTAAGAAATTGCTGGCGTTGGCTCCTCAGCAGCAGACTTTCATTTTATTTCTTTTTATTGGAGACTTGAAATCTCATTTTTCCTGTTTAGAGCTAAAATATTGTGTGTTGTGGCAAAACCGTCTGATCTGGTTGTAGAGGCTCGCTGATGTTCGGCATTTATTAAAAAATGGGGTTTGATTTGGGGGGGTATGCAAATCAGACCATTAAGAAATAAATTAGAACCTACAATTAGAAAGGCATTTACCATCGCTATAGCAACGACTGGAGGAGGTGGACTGGGGAGTGGTGCACTTTTGTGTGCTTCCAACCTTATTGGAACAGTTTAGGGAAGGTCCTTTCAGTTCCAAAATGTCTGAATCAGGTGAAATCAGTTAAGGCCTGACCGGGTGAATTTCTTGTAATAGAACTTGACTCGGGCGGCACGGTGGCTTAGTGGTCAGCACGTTCGCCTCTCAGCACTAGGGATTCCCCATCTGGGTGGAGTTTCCATGTTCCTCCCGTGTCCGCGTGGGTTTCCTCCGGGTTCTCCGGTTTCCTCCCACAGTCCAAAGACAGGGATCAAGTCAGTTGAGTTCTCCAAATTGCCCCATATAGAGTGTGTCTGTGTGTGTGAGTGTGTGCCCGGTGATAGATTGGCGCCCTGCGAGCCTAATATAGGATAAAGCGGAAGATAATGAATGAATGAATGAACTTGACTGGCCCACAAAAAGCTCCAATCTCAACCCAATCCACCCTGACTTTTGTAAAATGTGAGGTCCTCTCATGTACCATCGGGCTCTGATGTTACAAACACTTTTTAGGACCAAATTCTCACAGATTTGCTACAAAATCTTGTATGAAGCTTTTTTTATAACATAGTGGAGGCTCTAATGCCTGGAATAAAAGATTTAGAATAAGATCTTATAAAATGTCCTGTCGGTGTCTCAGTGTGGAGCAGCGGTGTGAACACACATCTTCAGTTAAACAGAGGAGGTGCAACATGTCAGTGTGTAACATCAAACAAAAGTATATGCATGCCTCATCAAAGGATCAGTCACGTGTAACAACCATTTACATCTGTAAACAGCTGCATCATATTCTTTTTCCATCCTTAAGATCGGTGAAAACAGCCGACCTCATCAGCGCTCGACTGCACGGCCTCCTCACCTCTTTAAAAGACAAACAAGTCGAAGTATCTGCTTTATGTTCTCCATTTTATTACCCAAACCCTTACTTTTATTACCCCCCACACTAAACCCTCCATCCCGTTGTCGGCCCTTAAATGTTTCTATTATGTTCATTTGTAGCTCCACTGGGCCAGCACTTCTCCTTTGGACTTCGTAATGTGGTTTTTAATCTAATTCGTTGTGCACATGATTCTGCTGAGATGCCCTCGGGGGAAAAGGGAAAGATTAGGGAAAAAATGAGGAAAAGAAAAAGCTGGTGCAGGGGGAATAGAGAAGCTGTGATTAACGTTGACTGAGCAAGTGGAAGGAAGCAAACGAGAGAGAATGAAAATAGCTACTTCTCACCAAAGCAGCACATTAGCATCCCACTGTGTTTATAGTATCAGATTCATTCAGCCCTGTGCTCATCAGAACAGCTCGCAGTCCTCAGAGGAACCTGCTGATCCTTCATCACTCCAGCTTCTGGTTTTTGGTTTACATTGAACTTAGCAACAGTTATCTGCACATGGACTTTCATTTAATCCTAGTTTACATTTAATCTCTTAGAACCTTCTCGCTGTGAGGCAGTAGGGCTGGCCGCTGCATTGCCATCCCTCCGTTTAATTCTTTACGTACTGGTCAACTAGTAAAGCTTTAGGATTTTTGAGTAATCAAGTATGTAGTATACATGTAACCTCGGATGCATTATGTCCACCAGATTACAGACCCCATAGATCACATGACCCTGCAGACTTTAACACGGCTTTTAATTCAGTGGCTCTTTCTGGGAGTTTTCACCTTCTACATGTATTCAGAGGGCAGAAGGCGATTCGGGATGCAGCCAGTGATCCCGATCCTGTCTTTAATCACATTCCCAGTGAGTCAGACAGTAACGTACATGTGCTTGGTACCATTCATAATCATGTAATCATATAATAAACACACTGGCTTCTTCATAAAGCCTCACAGAAAAACCGAGTGCAAAAATAAAAGCACTTCACAGAACGGACAAAACTGCCACTGAATCCACTTAATATCCCTTCATTACCTCGTTTATTAATGCAGAAGGCATAGTGACTGATAATTAGACGTTGCCAAATATGAACCAATTACTGAATACAGATTTGATTAGATCTGCCTGCCAAATTACAGACCTTGTTAGTGCTGAACCTGGCAGCATGTGTGTGGAGAGGAGACGCACTACAAGTCGTGCTTATGTATATGTATATATATATATATATATATATATATATATATATATATATATATATATACAGAGAGAGAGAGAGAGAGAGAGAGAGCACGCTTTAAATTCTACTGCTGGTTGAGAGCTGAGGGAGAGGCAGCAGTTAAGAGCTGAGTGCAGGATGAAGAGCAACCCGGAGGCTTTTGCCCTGATATTTCTCTTCCCTCACATTCAGCATGCTCCATTTTATTGATGCCATCAGCCCCCACCAACACCTTCACCTCACCTGCATCCAGCCTCTCGAAAGCGCTTCTGCCGTTCCGCCCGCATTACATAACGACAGCTATTTTTACCTCCTCAACATTTTCCATCTTTTGTTCTGTCCAGGAGTGCGAGGCAAATCATGAGACACCGTTTAATTTAAGAAATTGCAGGAAATAGGAGCCGATGGATGAACGCAGACAGTGAAAGTGGGAGTATATATCAGTTAAGTGTGTAGTTTTTCTCTCTCGCTCTCTTCCTCCTCTCATCTCTCTCTAATGGCTGTCGTCGATATAAATTATGGAAGTTGACGGCTACCTGAACGTCCTTCTTAACGCTGTGTGGAACCGGTGATGAGAAAAACATGTGGAAAGAACTTAACATAACATGTTTGACTAATTTAATTTAGTTTAGTACACCGATACATACCACACCATTGTGTGTACAGACATTGTGTGTATGTGATCGATGTGTGCTGCTGTGAGGTCAGGTGTCACCCCTCCCTCTATAGGTTTTTCATTCGTTTTGTCCACATGGTGCATTATTTACATGGTGCATTATGGGTTAGGGTTGAGTTGATGCTATCCGGCCGCTGAAGGAGGAAACGTCCCCCACTGTGCCTTGGTCCTTGGAGTTTTTCCTTGCCACATTCGCTTCGACATGCTCTTTATTATTTTGTTCAGGCTTTAAACATGTAAATCTGCATTAAAACAATGTACTGATGTTAAAAGCTCTATATAGATATATTAACTTGAACTTGAATAAGAAAATGAGAACTGCTTGTTCATTAAAATCCAGATCACCAGCAGCTGACTGAAAATCCTACAGTCACTAGTTTATTATGACTGTCCTTTTATGTGACCCCTCTCTTTGCTCAAAATGAGATGGTAACTCATCTACACAGATGGTAACTCATATATAAAGCACACACATCATTGGTAGTATTAACCCCCCCAGCCTTCAAAATTCACTTCCTCAACCGGTGAGCCACTGATCTTTCACTGCTTTTTAAATAAATGGAAGCACATTGCCAGGAAGGAGTCAGACTCTCTCCAAACGGTCATGCATCATGCTTATATATTACCTAATAACACATGGCATGGCGCACTGAGGTAAACCATTTCCTTCAGTTCACTGCTCCACCATTTATAGGCTACTTAAGAAACTCAGCTCAGGTCCATCTGGTCCCCACAGGCGAAACCACGATGATGTAATTGCTAGTTAATCTATCAGGGACAGGAAAGGTTTGATTGCACTATGACATTAATTGCACTCTCCTTTGAACAAATCACAGCTGGTTCTCCCCAAGAGCTGACACCTGAGACGTGCAAGCGGGGTTTGCTTTGATTGCCCTCCATCCGTCTGCTTAATGGGATGCATTGTTTTAACAGTCCATCCATGTGTTGCTGCAAATGTGGAATAAAGAATTAGCTGGTGGTTAATACGGCATTCGGATGGAGTTGCTGTCAAAATGGTAGCTGACTAATCTTCTGCTGTCGGAGATTCCGATTCTGATTGGACGTCCATAATGCAACCTGACGGGTGCTAAATAAATACCCTGGGGGTTGAATTTGGTAAGAAGAAGATTAATGTGTTCAAGTCTCAATGTTTTTCAGAGCAACTGCACTGAACCTTCAAAAGGAAACTTCAAGCTTTTCTCGCTGTTGACTTTCCTCAGTGAGAACAAATGAAATCGACAGTAAAGCGAATCGTATGTGATTTCAAAAGATCCTTAAGTGGTCAAGGGCTTCTTCATTTCGTTGCTCTCAGTCGTCTGACTCAAAGGCACACAGCTTGAAACTGAGAGCCTGTTCAGAGGAGTTCAGAATAAATACAGTGTGTCAGTCCTAATTAATCCACGGATTGTGTGCCAAATCTGATTTGTTTTAACACGCTGGCTCTGATGTCTGATCTGGAATTGATCTGAACAACTGATCACTTTCTGGAGTTTATTTTTAATATCTCTGTAAAGAAATTCAAGTACGATTTGTGTTAAACTTTACCTCAACTCTTTATACCATAAGCCTTTTATACATTATACATACTGTACACAGTCACTCTGCTTTATATACAACAGAATTAACATACTGAATGAACAGCTTATGTAGTGTGCAGTGTAGTGTAATCGGATTTGGCTGTTTAATACATTTGATCTGATTCCATTCCTATTGTTCTTTCGGTCTTTCTGGATATCAGTGGGGGGGGGGGTGGTTTTAAAAATCTGAGAGCATCATTGCAGAACGACACGTGTGTCTGGATCTGTACAAAAGCGAAAGGATTCTATGCAAGAGCACAGTTTATTAATGTAAAACACAAATCTGTGCAACATGTGCAGATGTGCAGATTGGTAGAGGAGGCATAAGAATTGGGGTGAGAATGGGGTAAATATAAGTGCAGATTTCTAGATGAAAAACAAAAATCTTTGCAAAGCAAAGTACAAAGACATTCGCAAGCTGAATAACTTTCTAAATACAAACATTGAACACTAAACAGTCAACTTGACCGATTAATCGCCTGATTATTCGACTGATCTGTTTTTGATGAGCAGCTGTAGTGTGTGTCCTGTATCTGAACTTATGGCCCTATTGAATCATACACATCACATTGCTGATTTCAATATGAAAAACTCTAAGCACCACATTATGTACCTCCATCTGAAATCCCTCACATGATACCTCGAATAAGCAACGCTCAATAAACTCTCTATCACTCCTTAAAGACCCCCCTCAGGTTCCTTTGCTCTAAAGGCATAAATGATGAATCATAATAAAAACAGCGACGCTGGCTGTTAGACGCTGATAAAGTTATAGTTCTCTGTGGATCCATTGTTCTAAACATATAGCAGCATTTGTTTAAGTCATGCTTCACATGATGTGCACATTGCATCGTGGTCTTGTTTTTTTTTAAAGTGGCCCCCTGGAAACCGTTGGGGTAGCAAAGCAACCTGTGCCAATAAACAAACTCCCGGAACTGTAGAAAATAAACAGTGGAGACAGATATGGACTGCTGCTGCAATGCAGAATGCTATTTTGGGAAAGCGGGGGAACGGTGGTGAAGAGAGGAAACCAGTAGCAGTGGCATGTGCAAGATGGGAGGTTGGGGGTGGGGCTTACAGCCATTTTATCTAAAATGCACGTTTAGAGGGTTACAAACCAGAGTATCTGTACTGGAGGCCTGTGTGTCGTCATGTCCAACATTTTCTTCTGTATCATTTCATTTGGCAAAAAAATAGATTTCAGTTCTAAAATCCGAACTGATGACAGTACATATAATTAAATTAATGATTATATTGTATTATAATAATGAGGGAATGGTATCACCAGCACCCCCTCCCCCCCCATACACACATCATTGCCCTTGCTGATGGCTGTGCACGCCACTGCCCAGTTGGGTGTCCGTTCTGAAGTTCTCCAGTCATTTAAGTGAGGCGCCCTGCTGATCTGAGTGTTCTTTATAAAACCCTGCTTCCAGATTAAAAGCGGTAATAACGTCATGACGCACATCCAAGTGTGTCGCTGTAATGATGGTAAATACCTGTCTGCCATGCGGGGGGGGCTACATGCCGTTTCGGAACAGCGTGAGGAACACCAGTTCCATAATTCCATATAAGAGCCATTTCACCATCGAGGTCTCATTTCAGCATCTTTATTCTTTTCAGACGTTTCTCAGTGTTTTGCTCTGGAAATGATTTATCACATTAAACTTCAAAATGGACAAAAGGCTCAGCCAATCAGATTTAAGGACCAGAACTACCCATGTTCTAATAATCTCCATCTCGCTCGGTCCTTCTTCGTGCTTGCTTTCGATCTTCTCATGTGAACCAGTGTTTACTGCTCTTGCTCCAACATCCAGCATGTTTCTGAACCTTCAGACACCTCGGAGCGGTGCTTTGCCGAGCCGAGCCAGTAGAGGTCTCAGTTGTGAAAAACATCCAGGGCTCCATGATGCAACCTCCAGTCTCATCAGGTCACATCCATCGAGACTGGAACGCAGATCTGCAGCTGTACGGTGTTTGTGTATTAGTCTCTTTGTGTAGCTCCCGCTGTCGCGTGCGGCGCCTCTCGAGGGCCTCAGGTGACAGAATTATTACCATGGGACGTGTGAGGTTCTGTCAGAGCTGCTGTGTTTCTTTTTCCTCTTCTGTAATTACCATACTGTTAAATGCTGTGATGAATTTTCATTCTTCTTTAATTATCGTCTGTTTATATGAAGCTCTGTATGTTTCCTTCGGGCTCTTTAGCGTTCTATGATTTAAGGGAGTGAAGCCGTCGCTCGGATAAAGAAAACATAACACCTCCTGTGATTTAATAACGAATCAGAATGTCAACTTTGCTGATTAGGATCCGAGAGATGCAACAATAAAAAGCTAATTAATTCACAGGAAATCAGTGTAGAATATGCAAATGATGATGTAATGTCATTATTGCCGTCATGTTCTGAGGTGGGTTTAACACCATAAAGGTTCTCGATCAGATCAGACTTCATTAAATTCATCCGACCCAAATGAGTGCTTTTGCAGCGGTTGCAGAGTCAGGGTACGAGCTCGTAATGCTGAAGTTAAACAGGATTATACTCAGGATTCTAAAATACTTCGAGTTTTTTTTATTTAAATGCTGAAGCAAAAAGAAATACCGAGATTTCTTTACTGATTTTTAGGATTTCAGGCCGATGAATGTTAGAAATGTGAAATGGCTACATGACCTGTAATCCAGATGTGCACACATGCAGAGCTATAACCGAGGCCTGGTGCATTCATTTTACTTTTCTCATAAAGTTTTTTTTTTAACCGTATGAACCGCTGACTTCCCGACTTTCTGTTTGAGATTTTCCTCGCTGTGTGAAATTCCTTACCCTGCGTTTTTCACCCAGCTCATTAAAACCAAGGTCAAATTTGAAGTAGTCCCCAGTTCCTGCCGTGACTTTGGGGCGTTCTCATGCCGTGTGCTCGTGTGGAATTACTTTGATGCGCGTCGTTTCACACTGGAGTGTTTGCGCTCTTTACTGGTGTAGTGAATTAGTGAGCGAGCCGATGGAAATCGCCTGCAGTCGTGGATCATTGATATGTTAAAGCTCCATCTGCTCCCGCTGTGCTGTGGGGGAAACACAGCTTGGTGAAGATGGATTTGAATAATGCAGTAAACACTGTGGATATGCACCAGTCTTCTGATGGAATTCTCTCTGTGCATGATGCTCCTAAGAGTGGCCACCACGTGTTCACAGTGGTGCAGAACATCCAGGTGTTAAACTGGTGCAGTTCAATCAGACGGCCTGCAGGTGGAGGAGTTTTCAGTGCGTTTTGTTCTCTTTCTGTCCTCTTACTTCCCATGTGGGTTCCAATAGGTGCTGACGGCTTCTCCCACGTTTAAAGGTCTGACAGTTTGAGGTCGGCGATGCCCTCAGGTGGCCTGCGAGGTGGTTAAGCTGCACTTCCAGCTTAAACAGGGTGCATCTGTTAATCTCGAATAACAGACGTAATAAGCTGCCATGATTATATGCATTATGTATTCTGCACTGGGAGCAATAATTGACCGCAGGTGCAAAAAAAAACACAGCGGATGGAAGCACTGAGGATGCACCTGCATCCACTCCATCCATCACATCATCAAATCAGTGTGTGCTGTATTTTAAAACAACTGTACGGCTTTTATTCTGGATTAAGTTCAGCCTTTTGTTTCGACCGTCCTGAATAGTTCTGATGTAACCTTTTGAGAAGACTACGCGCTCAGCCTTAAGGCATTTGCACTGTACTGTGTATCAGAACCACCCTGATTCAGCATCTGATTGATCAAAAGACAAGTGACTCGCTTTAATATTTATCGCTGGGAGTCGGAAACATTGACGAACGGTCAAAGGAACTAAAAGAGATCAGAACCGGAGCTAGAGCCTCAGAGCGGGAAGCGCTCAGGGCTGGAGAAGGACGGGCTGAGAATGGACAACAAAGGCTTCACCGACAGCCGTCAGTGTGGAAGAGGAGGAAACCCGCAGGTCCGAAGGCGCCGGCGTGAGGGTCAGGTTTGCCGCAGGTGTCGAGCTCTGGGGGGAAAGTCATGAAAGGATCAGTGAGCCAGAGGTCAGCAGTCAGGCTCATTATCGGGGCAAAAGGATAAGCACATGACGCCAGGGGAAGCCAATCAAACTCCTGCATGGTCTGCTTCAGAGTTTGTTTCCCTCACACACACACACACACACACACACACACACACACACACACACACACACACACGGTTCACGTAAGAGCACTCACTCACATCCAGATACTTGCAGGCAGGCTAAGAGAAGGCCAGAGGGAGGAAGTGCTTCGTCACTGCTCTGCTGAACTCGCGTGTCTGCTCGCCAGGCGGCGGGAGGAAAAATGACTGGGGACAGGAAAAAACAAAGAGGCGATATCGTCACTGGGACGTGCAGCCGGATCCCTCCGCCTGAGCCCTCGCTAGAACGGCAGCCCATGTGGTGGAGACGGTTACTTTGTCATCCGATACCTGCCCGCGGTCGGGGCTTTCTGTTTCCCAAGTGGTTGTGTTTATGAGGGAGGAGTTCAGTAGTTTCACGAAGCCGAGCGCGGCTGCTCCGTAGGTTTTGCCTTTTTAAGTCAAGCGCCGAGTTTTTCCAATTCCTCTGAAATTGGCTGAACAGGAATGTAGCCTGGAGTCCATCTGCATCGGCGCCACATGGCATGATCCGAGAGCGGAACCATAACCCGGAATCTCACAGACGGAGGCATTTCGGTAGCGGCACTCGGACCTCATGAAGCCTGGCAATCCTCACAGGGTGCGACAGAGAAGGATGATACACTTGAGTGACTTTCCATTCAGAAGACATTCCTGGATCTGGTGAGATTGATTTTTTTTTTTTTTTTTTGGTGCTTGTGTGTGTGTGTTTTTTTTTCTCTGCGCGTGTCAGATCACAGTTCGCCGCGTCTCGTCTCGTTTTAATTGGGATCACTGGTGTTAATTAACCTTCGTCCAGGAGCCAAATCTTCAGCCAGGGTAGTGCGACGGCGCCGCCAGAACTCGCTGATGTTTAATACGAGGGACAGGTGGGGGACAACTGAGCAGATCCAGTGATGGGGTGAGAGAGGCTTAGCTGTTGAGAAGTCTTTACCATGGCGACATGTGTCCACTGTATGGACAAAAGTATTGGGACACACGTGTTATCACTAAATTCAGGTCTATAGAAGCGTCACCTTCTCATGCATTAAGGACAATGATGAAACGTCTGGTCCTTAAATCTAGAACTGTACTCCGCTTTGTGCCGGGCCTAACAACACCTCTTTCCATGATTTATTCATATTAAAGGCATCCAAGTCAGGCAGCACGGTGGCTTAGTGGTTAACATGTTCTCCTCTCAGCTGTAGGGATTCCAGGTTCGAATCCCAATCTGGGTGGAGTTTCCATGTTCTCACCGTGTCCGCGTGGGTTTCCTCCGGGTTCTTCCTCCCACAGTCCAAAAACATGTATCAAGTCAATTAAATTCTCCAAATTGCCCCATATAGAGTGTGTCTGTGTGAGTGAGTGTGTGCCCAGCGATAGATTGGCGCCCTGTCCTTGGTGTATCTGACCAGTGCCTGAAACGTTCTCCCCTGGATGGGCATGAGGAATCCCCCCCCCCCCTGCGACCCCAGTAGAGGATAAAGTGGAAGATAATGGGATGGGATATGCCTCCAAGTCATATTTTGGGGAAGGAATTTTCTGGTTCCAGCATGAGGGGGCGCCAGTGCACACGTAAGTTCCATTAAGGCATGGATAGATGTGTTGAAGGTGGAACGTCTGTATTGAGTTTGCTTCTGAAAGTTAAAAATAAAGGACCTCGTCAGAGCGTGGCTGATGTTTGCCTCCCCCTCGTAAACTCTGTAATGGCTCCGTTAACGCGCCGCCATGCTTCACACGGTCTTCACACCGCATCTCTTAAGAGCTTTATAATCTTCCTCTGTCCTGACGTCTGATGACCGCTGCGTTCCCTTTCATCAGAAGTGTATCTGAGCCTTTGTAGTCCTGTGTGAGTGCCGCGTTGCGTCCGCACGCGCTTGATGTCTGCCTCTTAGCAAAAATTTGCTGTTTAATGGCCGAGTGATTTTCTGCCGTCCGCAGCATCGTTAAACGCCCGAGCAAGTTCTGCAGGAAAGTGTAAATCAAACTCAGATTAGCCAAGCTGCTTAGCATTTCATCAAGGTGCAGGTCTCTCAGCGTGACTGAAGTCCTGATGAAGATCCCCAAACGACTTTTAATACAGCCCTCACAGCCTGGTCTTTAACGGTGGCGTAGTGGTCAGCACGTCCGTCTCCCAGCTGATCTGGGTGGAGTTTCCTCTGAGTTCTATATTTTCCACCCACAGTCCAAAAACATGGATTCAAGGTGAATTGGCTGCTCTAAATTGCCCTATATAATGTGTGTGAGTGAGTGTGTGCCCTGCGATGGATTGACCCCCAAAACGTTCTCCTCTGGATGGGCATGTAGAACCATGAGGTCAAACTCTATAGACAGTGAAACTAAACTAGAAGACATTTCATGTTTTATCCCTAATTGAACATAAAGTGTTAATGATGCTGTTTGTGGTGAGAACAGTGACGGCAGGGTTCCCGATCTGTGTAACTTTTAAGCTGTATTAATGAACTACAAGAATGAGTTTTAAATGTAGATTATTTTATGGATTGTTTTGAGTTCGCTGCTTCAGTGACAGGTTGATGTTGGACCTTTGTATTAACTTCCTTATGAACAATAAATCAGTGGTATTTTTTTTGGTGGGTTTATTCCACTTAAGTCATATCTACTTTCCATGCGTCAACACTCCCAACGCTGAACATGTTTTACACAAACCTAGGAAGCCGTTGAACGTGCAGGGAGGCGTGGAGTTTTTGACGTAGTTAAAAAAAAAATAAAATACAGCTCCATAATTGATAAGTGATATGGTACAAGTGTTTGTCTTTATATTAAAATGCAACCAGATCCCACTCAGCTGGTGTCGTCTCATCCTTTTGTGTCACTAAGCATTTGACTGAACATTAAGTTACCCGTCTCTCTCGCTCTGTTCAGCGGGAGGGAGCCGTAAAATCTCCCAGAAATCCTTCTAAATCGATATCTGAGCCGAGCTGCATCCATACAGCACATTCTTCAGATAAAATCCTTCAGCTTCCAACAATAAACTCTAAAAACTACACTAGAGACAAAATTGACGACCTTTTAAATTTCTCAGATTATTCAGCTGGTCAACGTCGAGCCGTTGTTTCCAAACAACGTTGATTTTGGTCGCTGATGAGAGTTTGTCCACTGAACAGTATCAGTTATATGATTATTAATGCTTTAATACATTAATGCTGTGGAAATCGTCCAGTTCACTTTGTTTATTAAGTAGAAATATTAAAGAATTAATAACAATGCGGCTGATGTTCAGCGACCTGGCTTTCATCCATAAAGTAATTTACTGATAATAAATTAATCCAATCTGAATTGATGCAAATGTGTTGGAATGGCAACCTGTACCCTGCTTTGCACCTCGTAACCACTGGGATAGGCTCCAGTGCCTTACACAAACCTACTACGTAAGAAGAAATGGTTCACAAAAGGGATGAAGCTCCACCCTTCCGTCTCTATACCTTCTTCAGATGATAATGTTCGGAGTTCAGAAACACATTTACATCTTCAGTCACCACATTAGGGAGAAGTTTGCGATCGGACCCGCCGCCCATCAGACACGGTCAGGTGTGCCTGTTAAGAGCGCCGCTAAGCTGGAGGCACCGCTTGAGGCTTGAAGACGATGTGCCACTCAACGGCACTGAAGCAGTCTGACGTGTGAAATGCCGCCGTGTTCACGATCACCGGAGATTTCAAAACTCTGTAAGCAGAGCTTACCAACGCGATACCAACACGCTTCTGTGTCATGTTATTGTGAGCCACCCGCCATCTACTGGAGCTGCGTTCACCCCTTTCACCCATTTTAATGACATCCTGTACGTCTGTGTAACCTCCACTCATTGTGTGCACTCGATGCAACTCCTGTCTGAAGAGGGTTAACAGTGTCATCAGATAATCAATGGAGTGTTGTGAGGATGATTTAGGGGCCGTCCGGTTTTTAATATTTATAACAAAAACAAGTGTGAGAGGTTAAATTATATCAGCTGGGTGTTCTCCATCCGTATCGCCTGCTCACATCCTCCGTGTGATTGGTTGTCGTGCACGACTGCAGCAGTCTCACTCGCTCAGATCTCTCAGGTGTATCTTAAGTGCCCGGGGTATTACAGTCGACGCGGGCGGCTGGAGCTGTAGATTTGATCACCTGATGGACACGTGGTCTGGATGTTTCATTATATCCCTCTCTTTTCTTTTTCCCATGAACCCTGTTTTATCCCTCATTTACAAATATCTAATTCCCGACTGGCGGTACGGTGGCTTAGTGGTTTAGCATGTTCTCCTCTCAGCGCTAAGGATTTCCAGTTCGAATCCCAATCTGGGTGAAGATTGGCGCCCTGTCCTGGGTGTATCTGCCCAGCGCCCGAGACGTTCTCCCCTGGATGGGCAGCGGGACCCCCCCCCCCCCGCGACCCTAATAGAGTATAAACTGGAAGATGATGGATGGATGGATAATTGCACACAGAAGTTGTGGTTCAGCTTCTTTCCTGAGATGAATTGACCAATCAGGCAATGTATTTTACATGAGCTGCTGTATTTCAGGCTTTTTTTGTATACATGAGCTCACGAACGCTCGTTATTGGTTAACTTGCTTTGATGCTGCTCTGAGTCTATTCAGAAATATTTTTTATTTCTTTCTGATTTAGCTGGAAATCCAACGTCATGCTCACTGTAGATTCACGAGAGAGAGCCAAAGCTCTTTTTCCTATTATTTTTGAAGTGCGCAGTATAATTCCCAGGTTCTAGATTCACAGAGGAGCTAATACTATTCAAATCACCAGAATTCAAACCTCCTCAGAGATGGGAGCCTGGGCCACTTGGCGCTTCATTGAACATGCTGCCTGCCTCCTCCAAGGCATTGAGAAAATGGGGGGGTGGGAGTAGCGATTAGCTCGGTTCACAATAGGAAGGTGTTGTCAGCACAAATCCGCAGCCCGCAATCTCCCGTCGATTGCAGCGATCCTTCAGGAAGACGAAGCGAGACGCGGACCGGAGCGCCGCGCTGCAGCCGGTTTCATTATCGTTATTAAGACCTCATTAACATTTCATCTCATCTCATCTCGTGGTGATTTTCTCAGCCAGCAGGCTCAGCGGTGTGTAGATAGGTACAACACACAACTGAAAATGCCCCAGACTCCAACCGTGGCATGCGGCATCACTCCGGTGTGGGGGTGGGAGGGCGGGTAATTAAAACAGATTAGATGTTTGAGCGGCCAGTTTGTGTGAGTAGTATTAGTATTCCCCATCTTCACCGTGCCCTTTTCTCGGTGAGGCTCGGTAACCCTCCACACACACGGGTAGATCGACTTTAATTTGCAGGCGCTCGGCGCTCGGCGCTTTCGCCTGCACACTCTTATCACAGACACACCACTGGCATCTTCAAGGGCACTTTGCTCCGTCATTTCCACACATCACAGTAACACATTCTCATGAGCAGCGTGCAGTTTGTATTCAAGTTCATTATCCTTTATGTAGTTCGTAGTGATAATTAAATCTTCAAAGGTGGTGCTCTGGGGTTCTGCAATCATCTGTCTACTGCACCGTCAGGAGGCATCCATCGTTCACATGGTTCCCTCTATTAAGACAAAAAACTAAGATTACATCATTATCCAGACACTTTCATTTAAACTAGCACTATACTGCTATACGTCTAGTACCTGAGTATCTCAACCTGATGGTTGGGTTCATTATTTTATTTATTATTGTATTTTAAAATTGTAAAATTGACGAATGTAGTTCTCTACCTTTTTTTTTTCGGGTTCTAATAGAGTCTGAGACTCGAGGGCTCGTTCAGAGGATGACGTAGAGGAACAGACCCAGTTCCAAATACCAGGTTCTCCGTACAGTCTGAGCTCAGTGTTGCATTATTCATGCTTTCGGAAGTGACATGTTCTTTCTGAGAGGAATTTGAGGGGAGCAGGGAAACAGTTTGGGGTCTGAATGCTGAGATATGCGTCTAAAGGAAACCCATTTACCATTTTGCTCTCCAGCTAATATTTGGCATGTTCTCGCCATGTCAGTGTGGGTTTCCAGTGTGTTTATCAGTATCTTTATAGACCTAAGTGGGGAAGACGGTCTGTCAGAACGGGTCTCCGGTCGACGCAGAACAGATTGCTCTCAGAAGATAAAGTAACAGGTTTGATTTCATTTTTGGAAAGAAAGGCAGGAGGATAAACTAGCGCTGAGCTGCCGTAGCTCTGGGTGGAACGTTGAGAAATGCTGAAGTATTGCTTTAATGACTTGCTTTGTGGGGCTGAATAAACCAGAAGTCTGCGTGACCTTTTCAGGATAATGACCACGGGTGGTACACGAGCCTCTGGACAAAAGACTACAAGCTGAACTGTTCCTATCCCAGTTCTTTCCAGACCTGGGTCTGTGTTTGTGAAATGAAAGGCAGCCGGTCATGTGACTGAGGTGAAAAATGGATTAGAAGTCACCATTGTTACTGACCGGAAGTTATCGAGGGGAGCGTTACTGAGTTTACCTTTACGCTGATGAACTGTGCCGCTAGTACATAGAACAAAACTCGAAAAGTACGAACAACTCCTCTGCCAGGTTCATATGGAACACCCTGTGCAGCTGAGTTTGAGTAGGAGTTGTAATTGAGCTTTAGCTGGAGAGTGGGAGTGCTGCCAGGACGCAGCAGGATCTGAGAAGGCAGCTCGATCATTGCGGGTTCCCCGGGCCAGCAGCGCTTGCAGTAGGATTATGAAACACACCTAGCTCATCGGTGACGCACAGCACTGCACTTTAGCCTCGTCCTGCTGGGTGAGCTGCTCTCGTAACGCTGCACGGGGCTTCAGCTCGCGCTTCACTTCAACTTTTACTTTATTCTGCAAACACTGTCCTGGGTTGCATCCGCCGGGGTAAACAGAAGTGCATTTCAAAAACTGCAACCCCAGAATCTAGTCTCTCGAATGTTCATTTGTGGAAAAAAAAAGCTGCCAGAGAACTCGCAGCCAGTGGCAGAAAGGCGACGTTTCTGTGCTGATGTTCCAGGGTTCTGCCTAAATCAGATTTATTAGTATTACAGGGAAAAGAATGAGATAAATACGTATTCAACCGAATCTAATCCTGCAGAAGTGCTGCCTCCTCCGTTTCCTTTACGCTGGCTACATGTAATCCATCCATCACCTCGGACAGTTAACCTGGTTATAGTTGGGTTTTCATATGGTTTATTAATTCAACCAGCCAAACCCTTCAGGTAGAAATATGAGCTGTCAGTTACTCAGTATAAAGTTTCTAAAGAATTCCTCAGAGGTCTGTGGTGACACACCGACAGCAGAACCAGTTTCAGGATCGTCATCACATTCCTTAATGATTGAAAAATGATAAAGCCCCTGCAAAACAAATTTTTATGGTCTTATCCCACAGTGTCATTGTTTGCTTTTCGGGAAAACCCACTTCCTTATTGTGCGTCACTATTACTAAAACAATACCTTATCAGATGACATGACAACGCTCGCGTCCGGTTTCCAAAGGACCCACTCTGAGCAAAATATACCACACAGATGCTCACAAGGTTTCATCCGTGACCTTTACACGTACTTTCACGTCATACACATTTTTAACCATTTGAGTGCTTTGGTGGGTTTCTTATCTTCGAACCCGGTGCCATGTCACAGTTACAATCCATCGGAAAATACAAACGCTGTTTTCCATTTTTACATTTACAAAAGTCACTATGAATGAGGGGGCGGCACGGTGGCTTAGTGGTCAGCACATACGCCTCTCAGCGCTAGGGATTCCCGGTTCGAATCCCCATCTGGGTGGAGTTTCCATGTTCTCCCCGTGTACGCGTGGGTTTCCTCCGGGTTCTCCGGTTTCCTCCCACAATCCAAAAACATGGATCAAGTTAATTGAGTTCTCCAAATTGCCCCATGAAGAGTGTCTGTGTGAGTGAGTGTGTGCCCAGTGATGGATTGACGCCCTGTCCTGGGTCTATCTGCCCAGCGCCCGAAACGTTCTCCCCTGGATGGGCATGGGGAACCCCAGCGCGACCCTAATAGAGGACAAAGCGGGAGATAATGAATGAATGAACTATGAATGAGAAAAAAAAACATTTAATATATTTTTTGAAAAATAGCTGCTTTATTAAAACAGGCAGGATTTCTGCACCCCCCCCCCCCACCAGCATCCATTTTTCCACCCAACTCCCACACCACAAATTCCTTACAGTGACACACTCCCCTTGGAGGACTCTGTTCTGGACCTAGGTGAGACCCGGACCTACAGGGGAGGTCTCATCCTACCTGCCCATGGCTCTCACTTTAGTCTGTCTATGGGCTCCAAACATTTTGCTTATGAGCACCTGCACGTTTCCTTTCTTCGGCTCATCTGCGTTCACACTTAGCATCAGGTTCCCAGCACTGGCAGGGTGCAATCCCCACACATTCCCCTTCCTCCACCATCTATTTGCTTCAGCCACTCCACTCTGAGAGCGTGAACCTCCAGCAGGTCAGTTACCTTCCCCATACCCCAAAGTCAGGCTCCAAGCATCAGAGCTCACAGGTGCTCTTCTGGTAAACTGGCAGTCTGAAGTCACACTCCAAAATCTTGTAGGAAGCTGTTTCACGAGAGTAAAAAACGGGAGGATAGGGCAAAACATAAAATGTGATGTCATGCAAGCGCCTGTAGGTGTACGGTGTAGTTAATACTAATGCTTTCGTCCACATATTATAGTTTGATTTGTGCACAAATTCACCTTCATCAAAGAAAGAAATGGAAATGAAGGTTACACAAAAGAGCTGCTTCCCTTTGATCTCCTGAAGAACCTGAAGACGTTGCCATACACTCAGACTTCAGATGTTTTCAGAGTAAAAAGGAAATGAAAGGAAAAACAAACCAATTCCTTTAATGTGGTAACGGAGGTGTAAAAACCACACCCTTCTACAAACACCTCCATCAGTTTATGAGCCTCTTCATTACTCCGCTTTATCAACCGGCTGAATTATACAATCAAATCCGATTAGCAATTTATTATGCTTCATATTATTCTAATTTGCAAAGACCAGATTTATTTAAAGAGCATAAGATAAGTAGCCTGAATGAAGGAGATTGCTTTTTATTCATTAACACAGTCTGTAATCAGTTCCTGATTTCTCTGGTGTGAGTGGAGCTCGTCGTAGGAGTTCTGTGTTATTTCTGTATTATTAATGACGGGAGTTCTGCCGGGCTCCTGCAGTTCCATCCACTCAATCACCCCACAGGCTCTTCACTGATCCCACGGCTTGCTTTCTTTCCACGTCACGTCACAGTGTGTTTGGGAGGAACGAGAATGGCGAGTGAGACCTGCTTAAATGATCTGGGTTTCAGGTTTAATTTCTGATCAAGCGATCCCGTGTGTATGCAGGTCACACATACAGTCACAACTCTGAGCACTTAAAAGCTTTTCTGCTCCTCACGGTTGTACAGCGTTGTTATCAGTTACTGCAACCTTTCGCTCTGGACATTTTATGTTCACATCCTTCATCCCCCGCACTGAATTTCAGCATTCTTGATAACTCTAAAGCTGAAGGACAGGAAACCCTCTGCTGTTAGAGGCAGGCCTAACCTGGCACCAACAATCATGTTACAGTCGAAATCACTGAGATCACATGTGAGCTTTTCATTGACATGTTTGCTGCAATGATCAGCTGATCAAATGATTGTGTTGTATCTGTGCACTGCGTGTTTTTAAAAATGTGCTTGGTTATGTAATATAGATATTCATTCATTCATTCATTCATTCATTCATTATCTTCCGCTTTATCCTCTATTAGGGTCGCCGTGGGGTTTCCCATGCCCATCCAGGGGAGAACGTCTCGGGCCTGGGCAGATACACCCAGGACAGGGCGCCAATCCATCGCTGGGCACACATTCACTCACACACACACACTCTATAGGGGGCAATTTTGAGAATTCAATTCACTTGATCCATGTTTTTGGACTGTGGGAGGAAACCAGAGAACCTGGAGGAAACACATGCAGACACGGGGAGAACATGGAAACTCCACCCAGATAGGGATTCGAACTGGGTATCCCTAGCGCTGAGAGGCGAACATGCTAAACCACTAAGCCACCGTGCCGCCCTATATATATATATATATATATGTGTATATCTGTAGGTATTAGGACTGGGACTACACATATCAGTGTAGTGTAGTCATTGCATATTGTTACAATGTTAATAGTGTAACACCTTTTTTTTTAAGACAAGTGGAGGTTTTCGGAGTCGTGTGTTAACACTCATTACATGGATGCAGTCGCTGTGAAAGGCGTTACAGATAGCAGCTCACGTCGTGACCGCAGTTTGTCTATCCAAGTGCTTTAATTGTCGAACCCGATAATAATAAGAGAAATCAGTTGCTCTCTTTGTTCCGTGACTGGAGTAATGATGTGGTGTCATGTCCAAATGTTACCGGCACACGATTCCTCTCCTCACTTCCCTCAGACCTTACCGGTTCTGGTTTGTTGACTTTTTGATTTTTATCTGCAGAAGAACGGCTTTCAATCTCTCCTGTCCCGGCCGTTTCGCAGGCTGATCTATCAGAGGCAATATCATTTGCTGCAGCCTGGCGCTGTCATTACCCAAAGATGGAGTGGCCTAGCCTACATTTCAAGCTCTGCATTATTACAAAAGCATCATACTTCACATTAAGCAGGTCATTAGAATAATAATGGCTAGAACTGATGGTGGCTCTGATAACTCACTTTTGTGGCAGGCGTCCGTGTGTACTGAAGTTAACTCCACAACTCGAACTGTTCAGAACAAAACTGCATGGAAACTGATATTGGAACCCTTAAAAATTCCTAGTGACGCAAATCCTTTCATTCACACCCTGCTTTTTAATAGTGGATGATTTGGGAAGCCATATCGCCCTCCAGTTATTCATCAACAATGAGACTTTAAGAAATGAGTGTGTCTATGTGGAAGTATGTTAAACTTTATTAATTAAGGCAGTGTTTGAAAGTAGTCCACTACTTTAAGATATTATAAGTAAAGTAAAAGTTAAAAACTGTGTCGCCTTCACTGTGTCTTTATATCAACATCCGCCTTATTGCTTCACCCTGAAGATGTGCAGTTCAAAGACTGTACTCATATGTTGCTGCAGACAAACTTATTAACTGTAAAAGGTTCCATTTAGATTCACGTTTATTGTCTGAGAAATAATTACAAGTGCACAATTATTATGATAAATATGCAATAAATGAATTTATGTTAAGTAGTTATGGTCTTGTAATGTTTTTAATCATGATTAATTCCAAAAAACAATGAATCGTCTCATCCCTAGTCCTGAGCTCATCCATCATCCTGCAACTGAATGTGAATCAGCATCTGTCTGCTTTCCTGCACATTCCCGGAGCTCTGCTGATGATGTCTTGGATTTTCCCTCTGATCCTGTTGTGACATCATTCACGGTTCAGTCAGTGTAATCCTGTTATCGTGGCCATGTGCTGCGCGTGCAAATCTGTTAACAGGCCCCCAATTACTTATTGGAAAGGCGCCTCCTGCAGGTCCTCTGTAGCGCACCCTTCAGTTATACACATGTCATGGTTATGAGAACCATGCATTGCTAATGACAGAATCTCACCTCATACTACGTCTCTGGCTCTTTGTTTGGTCCGTCTTCGCTTTTCATCTTTCCTCACGCCGCACGATTCATGGCCAAGTCAGAGTACTTGAGTAGCCTTGGCAACGCTGAAAGGTCTTTGACTGTTTTGTCAAATCTGTTTAAAAGAGATTGTGTAATAAGCCTCGCCTCAGCCGCAATAGCATTTGCGGCTGAATTCAGACCTGTGGCAGCTGTGGAGGCCATTTGGTAATTATCTGTCTGAATAATAATAAAAACGAGCACTTGCCAATTATGTTTCTGGATGATAAGAAAAATGTCAAGACTGGAGCTTTGAGATGCACAATGGGAACATTCTGTTTGCTCTCGGTTTATGACTTTTGCTGTGCACTGATGTTTTTGTCCTGTGCACACCGGAAAGCCACTGGATGTCACCTGAGGCCTTTTATTTTACATACAGACTCACAAAATGGTCTGTAATTAATCAGTGTGTTTTGCCCAAAAGCACATCCTCTTTACAAACTATACACTCATTGGTCACTTGGGGGCGCCACCTTGTTTCTTCTCTCATTTGTTTTACAATACGCTTTTCTGCAAACTGGGTTGCCAGAAGGTTCTGGGTTCAGTTATCAGGAAAGGTGAGGAAGTGTGGTGTGGTGTTTGCATGTTCTGCCTGTAATTTCATGGGTTTCCTCCAGGGGGACAGTGCTGTTGGAGTTGAACCTTCACTACTCGTCCATTTGATCAGTTTCATACTTGATCAGTATATTTCTATATCAATGCACACTGTAGTTTTACAGTTACAGTAATTGTAGTCCATATGTTTTTGTATATACGTTTTTGGTCCTTGTTCCTCTGTTCACTCAAAATCAGAACCCCCACAGCACCACCACAGAGCGGGTATCATTTGGAACATGGGTGATACTCAGCACGCAGTGATGCTGACATGGTGATGGTGAGTGATGGTGGCTCACACTCGTACTTGGGTATCAGAGGCAGAACCTTAGTGTCACGGTTGTTATGCTGGATCCACCACCCAATTAAAACCAGTTTTAGAAGTTTTGAAGGCATTTAATAAGTAAGAATGAGACAGCATGGTGGCACAGTGGTTAGGGTTTTTTTTAAGGAAGAAATCTTGGGATGACCAAGGCTTAGTGGGGGACTCCTTGAGTGTTTTTATTCTGACCACTGTCGCTTCGGCTTGGAGTTCTGTAAAGCTGCTTTGTAACTGTACTGTTGTAAAACATGCTTTATAAATAAATGTACCTGAACCTGTAAGTGCTTTACCTCACAAATCAAGCTATTAGTGGGGCAACTGGGATACCCCTGTGAATGTGTGGTATAGGCTGAAGACCCGACCCGGGTGTTTAACCACCTTCGCCCTGTGAGCCCTGCGGAAGAGTCCTGCCGCTCACTTTACATCGTTATCTATTAATATCCCTTTTCCTTTATTCATGCATCATTCAGCAGTTCTGCCGAACACGTCGAGTTGCCGTTGTGTTGCGTCAGGAAAAATAATGGTGAAAAAAACAATTGATAGGTTTTTTACTTAGCTTTATCTTAATTCACTGTGCACCCATGCTGTGCCGCTCTCAGCTTACTGAATCCCAAACTCCATCTGTCTTTTCAGCGAGCTCCATAAGGAAGAGAGTTGGGGCGCCGGAATCCACCGACTCTGTTTACTGAAAGCGTTCAGGTCTTTTTTTCTGAGTATAGTGTTATTATGCATGCAGCGCAGCAAACTACTTTACTTTGATCTCCTGGAGCTCATTGTATCGGTGTGTGGCATCATCCATAAATCTGTCTACTCCGAGTTTTTGGAATAAATGGATTTCAGACGCAGATTCATCAAAGCAATTCTTATTATTCTTCTTCACCTTATATCTTATTAACCTTTAAAAACGGTGATCTTAAAATGTACATTTGAAATATTCGGAGTCTGTCCCTCTGCCTGGATCAAACAACGCTGTAGTTTTATAAATGCATTGCAGCGAAGCGCTCGTTGTTGATTAATGGCGCTCACTTACAACCTGCTCAGCTTCAGACCTGCAGGATCGAGTAATGAAAAATGAGTTAGTCTGATTTTACTTACAAATACAGGACTATACAAAAGAGATGAACCCCTCCCTCCCTCCCTCCCTCCCTCCACCTACATCCACTATTATGACCCAATTTTAAACATTACCACTTCCTGCAATGTGGCGTGGTACGGTTGGAACCTGTGCAGTGATCGGGATGGAAACGTTACAGAGGTGTTGATGCTGTTTATTATGATGTAACTGTGAGAGCAAAGCTTTGCTTTTACATCCGTCCTGGTTTCTCTGTTGAGCAAATAAAAGATAAAGGTGAATAAACTAGAGCTTGTTGTGTTGACGGTTCTTATGCAGATAATACAAAGCTGAACTGAATGAAGGTCAGATTTACTATAAAATAAATCTCTGTCAGCGGTTCTTAAATTCCTCTACATTACAAAAAAGATGTGTGACCTGAATGATGAATCTGCTTTTCTCTGGAGCTTCTGTATATTTACATAAAGCACTGTTTTATTCATGTGCACAAATGTATAATACCTACACCTACAGGACCAGTCCAATGTTTGGACACGCCCCCTTCACACTGCATTGTCTCGCATTGGACAGACGCAATTGTAACTAAAACATGAGACTGGATTAATAAACCAGGATGCTTTTTTTAATAAATACCTTTGTTTTGGCGCAAGTAGAGAATGACTGCTTTAATTATACTCACCGAGACGTAAAGACACGAACCACAGAGAGGAGAGTAATCAGATCCTGATAAGCCTTCAGCCAAACAGCAGTCTGTGAAGTTACATCATCCTTCAATCAGGTGCACAGCACATGGTCCCTGAGTAATTAGGAATCTGTCTCTTCTGCACAGAGCAGCATTATGCTAATGTTACCCGGCTTCACAGAGATGAGTTGAAATCGGGATCAGGATCTGAAAACAGAGCCAAGCCAGTGTATATTAAAAAGATCTTTTCCAGAGCTGGAGGACTTCACAAGTACTGAGAGGGGGATGTGCGAACCACTATGCCACCTTGATGCCCATGATGGTTTTCATGCAGGATTTAATTTACAGACAAATTCCCTTGTGTTTGCATCCATGATTCATTTGTGTTTTGTAAGTATCGATTGGGGAGGCACCTCTTCATAACTGAAACCCCTGAAAGTGGAGAGGGGACTTTATTCCAGTCATGTGGAGGGTGTGGCCCTGCAGCAGAAGGATGCTTATTTCTAAGCAGATGTTTGAACATGTGGATGTATGTACGTGTGTGTCATTAGGTTGTCCATGTGCTGGGATAGTCTGATGCGTATTGCAGTGATGAGGGACCACACGCAGTAGTAGTGGAGTAAGGATGGCTCTTATTTATTGCCTGGCTAAAGGGCTCTGCTGGGGCATCTGACATTAAGAGGAGGAGCAGAATAGGGTGAGGCAGATAAGCCATCAGATGTCTCACCCCCGGATGAAACTGTGAGATTGCCTTGTCTCTTTTCCTCGGACCGCTGCAGCGCAATGATGGATGAATTCAACCAGCTCTCACACCGTGCACTTTATCTTCAAAGAAGGCATTTTGGAGCAGGATAAAGCAGATGGAGTGCTTGCGCTCTTCTGCTGCAGGACATTCTCACAGCGGAATGTCGCCAGCTTTTAAAAACGCCATTCCTTGAAGGAGTTCTGCGTTCGGCGGCGCGGCAGCGTATCAGAAAGCGTTCAGTTCTGTTGAAAAGGGCATGTTATGATCGATCACATTCTCTCCATTATTCAGCCAGACCACAGAGCCGTCTTCCTAACCGGTGACTGATTGCTCTCTAGTGGTAAAACCTAAGAGGGACAGAATGTAATGCTGCAGGGAAAACACCAACGCAGGTGACGAGCATGAAGCTCAGCTCATCTGTCTCCAGCAGACTTCACAAAAATGCTTACCATCACAGTATTCACTCGAATCCCTGCGTCCTGTTTCTGTATTGTGTAAATTCTCATCCAGGCTGCATCTGAAATCATACACTACATACTACACAGTGGACAGAAGCTGTAGGTGAGAATAGTCTGAGTATGCAATGGGCATCCACAATGCATAAAAATAAGGTTTTGTGTGTGTGTGTATGTGTGTTTCATAGGGTGTGTATGTGGTAGCTCCCTTGTGTAAGTTGTTTGCTTAGTTTTGTATTAGTGCCTTCACTCTTATTTTTTAGGGGTTAACAGTCGGATCCTTCAGCAAAATATGGGACTTTAAATGTCCACTCCTCAGACACTAGCAACATGATCGATTATAAAATAATAATAATAATAATAATAATAAGAAGAAGAAAGTTTTAATCAGTCTGTAGTCAGTAATAAAATGTTAAATCATGTATTTTGTACGTTACCAAAACCTGTGCTACTTAAAATTCACTTTAAACTTGAACGAAATCCTGTGTACATGACTCTGCTGCCCTCTTGTGGATTGAAATAGACAGTGCATTCACTCTCCATCGTTCAAAGCCCAATGTCAGAACCCAGATGGATTCTGAGGAGGTGGAGGAAGGGGTTATGTTAATCAGCAGGTCAGCATTTATACAAAAATAACTATTTGCTCAGTTTCTATGTCTGTAATCCTCATCTAACAGAACAAGGTTCAAAGAAAGTTGAAACAATTTCTATAAAAGAAATAAAAAAAAGAAAAAGAAATATTAATTGTCCCAAACAGTCAAAAAATATATTTTAGTCTTTATAAAGACATACTCAATTCTATTTGTTAAAAATACATATATATTGATGTATAACATAAATGATGGTGCAGAGCAGTTAACACTTCCACCTGACAGCAAGAAGGTCCAGGGTTCAGTTTCCAGTTTGGGTGTCTGCATGTCCTCCCCGTGTTTTTTTTTTATTTTTTTAAAGTTCGTCACAGATTGTATATGATATATAACTCTACAGTGTGAACTACAGCAGTTCAGCGCTGTAAATAAAGTTGAGTTAAAGTTGAGTGTGTGTGTGTGTGTGTGTGTGTGTGTGTGTGTGTGCGTGAGTTTACTCAGTGTACTGATGATGGTGATGGGGGAACATGTCTGCATTATGTCACTTAATAAAAAATAGATTTTTACCCTGACAGGTTTAGAACCTGGGTATTTTGTAGTCATATGAGGTGTGTATTATTACCGCAGAACCATAAAGGACGAGATTCAAGAACCGAACGTAGAAGCGGTCGATGTCACTTGACTTTTGCAGACCGATGAATTCATGTCCCTGTTGATGGACAGCTCAAAGCTCCAAGATCCAGAAACTGTAATTGAATGTTTTAGATGCCAAACTGCTTTTTATGTTAAATTGGCTGCGAGCAGCGATGAAGTGGCAGCAGGTTTGAGCTGCTGGATTGATAATGTTCTCAGTGTACGTCACCATCGCCTCCCTTATTAAGCTCCGAGACTTGGGACATAAAAGCCTTCAACAAATTGCTGTAAATTAAAAGAGAGTTCCAAGAAATCAGAGTAGAGCTGCGCGCACACACACACACACACACACACACACACACACACACACACACACAAACAAACTAAATTATGTAGAATAATAATACTAAATAAAATTATTTTTTTCGTGTTTAAAGCAGAGGTAAGGAACTTAAGTGAACCATTAAAATTATTTATTTATTTATTTTTTTTTAAATAATCCCTCGGGTTTAACAGTTTGCTTTTTTTTCGATGGTTTCGTGAACATGCTTCTTTTCTTCTATAATTTTTGTTTCTGTCACCAGTTCCACAGTTATTGCACCTCCACCGCTGCTCCGCTCATCACGGGTTAAAACGTGTTGCGTCTGCTTCTGCCACGTTCTACACCTGAAATATCTAATACCAGTCTGGTTTTTCAGACTGGGTTCTGTTCAGTATTAGTTTTAATTTTCATAATTGATAATAATTCTGGATTTCAGTACCATCATTAGTTCTGAATTAAAATGTATCAGGTATCAGTTTCAGTATTCCGTTTTTAGTTTAGTTTAATTAATCACGTTAATCAGAACTAATTATAATTTTGTTTGTTCTTGTTTTGAATTTGTAATTTTTTTTTAGTTTTGATGCTTTGATTTAAATATTACTGCCCATATATTAATTACAGTTTTACTAATGATTTTAGTAACTGTAATAGATTTTGTACAGATAGAGATTCTCTCCCATCCTCTTAATAAAGCCCCTAATTGGTGTTAGGAGTCGGTTCTCTCTCACTCCCTGTCTCTCTCTTTCTATTTTTCTTGCTCTCGCCCTCTGTCACACTCACCCTCCCTTCACCTGGTTGCCGTGTCTTTCTTTCACCCGTTCCAGACTGTAAGAGTCTTTTTGTGCCTGTGGGTCTGAACCTGCACTGGGATTCTCATCGCTCCTCTCCGCATATCCTTCTGTCAGCTCGACATGAGTCTGCCGGTGAGCTCAGAGCTCTGTTCTCTGGAGAGGGTCGCCCGCTACCGCAGCGCCTGCATCAACGGCTCTCCATATGCCATTAACAAGCCAATTGACATCAAGGGGCGAAGGAGATGGTAAAGGTCTTGATTTATATAGTGTCCGACTTCTTCGGTCAGGATGTTGAGTTTCTTGTTTCGGTGCTTTGACTCTTCCTGTGAAATACCTCTCCAGTGTTGTGTTTGTTTAGTGTTGCTGGTATTCGATTGCTTAATGTGCGTGGAACACATTTAATCTGAATATTCACCTGCACGTGCAGCGTTTCCATCCTGTGTCTTTAACACTCCGTGGTTTTCTACAGATGGTGTGTGAAATAGTACCAAGCTTCCAAGTTTCTAAGCTGATGCTGAAGGCACCACACATGAAGTGAACTGTGGGTGAAGGTATTGATTTCTTAGAACCAGTTTTAGCCCTGCCTCATGCTTACCACTGCCTTATCTCTAATTCTTCGAGCTGTAGGGGGCTGAATGTTGTCTCATCTGGCTATCAAACCCTGTAATGACTTTTAATCTGCTCATATTTGACCTTGGCAGGAGGTTTAATCTGTGGCTCTGTGCTGGATCATTCGTGGTCGTGTTCTTTAAATAGATTATGAGAGTTTTTTTTTTTTTTTTTTCGTAACTGATTTAGTTCTGTTGTTTGCATGGGAAAAGCAGGCATGGGTCAATATCAATGGTGCGCGCAGTAAGATACAGGGCGTGTTGGGGGGGCAACAAAATGCTGGGCAACAGCGCTGCTATCAGATATGTGTCCAGTGCTATAGTTATTAAAACGCACACACATAGCCGGTGCAAAAGCCTTGTCAAAAAGCAATACACACTCTCTAGAGTTGATAGCATAAGAAAGGTCGGGCTGCATGCAGGCCTTTCATTTGACACCAGGTTGTATCCAATGGCTTCATTATTTGTTTGAGTTCTGACAGGATTCACTGATTCGGCATAGAATGGCTTCATTCACCAGGCTTTATTCTCTGCCTGCTCGTTTCTTCATATGCATCCAGTGTTGGTTCTGTAATCAATAAGAGGAAGTAGGGAGCTATTAGCTTCCGAGGGAGCTGAGAGTATCGTACTGTATCGGATCTGAACCTGCAGACGGCACAGAGATCGGTCAACAAAATGTTAGAGAAATGTTTCAGTTGTACTCTATAAAGAGATCAGTCCAAATGAACGGAGGTGAAGCTAAGAAAAAGAAACTGTTAACATTCGGTACAGTGCACCATACTGACGTACAGCATCTCGTTAGCTAATTAAATGATCCACATCTATATTTAGTGGGTGTGGTTCATGTAAATAATGTAAATAACATAGATATAGGGGGGAGGGGGTCCATCTAGGGCAGAATGTTTTAAACGCCAAGCAAATACCTTCTGGACAGTGCACCAATCCATCGCTGGACACACACACACAATATGGGGCTTTTAGAGCTGTCAATTCACTTTGAATCCATGTTTTTGGATTGTGGGAGAAAACCCACCTAGACATAGGGAGAACATGTAAAACTCCACCCAGGTCGAAATTTGAACCTGGATCCCCTTATGAAACGTTTGGTTATGTTCAAGTTATTCACTCATTCATTATGTTCTGCTTTATCCTATATTAGGGTTGCGGGGGGGGGGGTGACGTTTCGGGCGCTGGGCAGATACACCCAGGACATGGCGCCAATCTATCGCTGGGCACACACTCACACACACACACACTCTATATGGGGCAATTTGGAGAACTTGACTTGAACCATGTTTTTGGACTGTGGGAGGAAACCGGAGAACCCGGAGGAAACCCACGCAGACACGGGGAGAGCATGGAAACTCCACCCAGATGGGGATTCAAACCGGGAATCCCTAGTGCTGAGAGGAGAACATGCTAAACCACTAAGCCACCGTGCCACCATGTTCAGTTTAACTTTTGATGATTCCTTTGAAGTGGCTCTTTTCTGGTTGTGATTTTGATCTTTGGAACGATTACCTTTTTTATTAATGTGTCGTGCTCGTTTGCTGTCAGTGGTCACAGAGTTCATCCTGCATCGCTGTCTATTTGTAATTTCCTACATTTCAAAATAATGAAGGATCTTTATGCAGGTCAGGTTGTTGGTTCGTTCCAGAGCTGTAGATGTGTTTTATTAATTAGTGCAGCACAAGAAACCATATGCTGCATCCTGCATATTTAAAATGCATCTGTGTACTTTGGTGGTTTCAGGTATTTAATTTCACTGCATGTGAATATGAATCTGTGTTTCTCAGTTGGAGCTGTGACTCTGCACAGCTGTGAAAATGAGCCCAGTTTACCGTTCAGGTCAAAGTTCAGGGAGGACAAACTCATCTGTAGGGTCAAGCTTGTGCATAGAGCGCAGTGTGTCACTGTTCTGGTTCCTACAACTTTTCTTTGGCACGTTCTACCAACTTCCAAGTTAATGTTCTTAATGTCCAGGTTGTTATTGGCGTGGTCATGAATTTGGTGTGAATAAACTTCCACTCGTACTTTAAACTTGCACCGCAGTTTGTGGACGCCGTAACGTGATATGATGAATATAAGGTGTGTTGGCGGTACCACTGTTTGGTGTATGATGGTGAGGTGAGGCAAACCCGTGTCCTGGGGCATATCCCTCTCTGTACTTAATGTACCTTCACTAATCCCAGCTTACTCTGTTCATAGTTGGCGGTGAGCTCACCCTCACTTAGGTTCAACAGGTATCATCTAGAGGTGAACAAGTTGTTCAGATCCCACTCTACACTCTGTGTTAACTCCACAAAGGTCAGCTGATTAAAGTGTCTCATGAATCTTGCTTTTGATTGGTCAGGTTGATGAGGGTGCTTTGCAATGGATAATATAATTCAGTAATGAAAAATATTCCCGAAGGCGTGTTACACATTAGAAACAGTTTGGCTGTCGGTTGTTGTAACGTAAAGTGTGAGGTGAAGCGTCTGTGTAAATATTTTTATATAATTATTTAATACAGTTTGAATAAAGCTACAGTCATCTGTAAACTATTGCAGTGTTTATTAAATTATAACCATGAAATATTATTTGTGTTTGATTCTCTTAAAATTCTCTAATCCCTAAATTCCAAATTAATTACTAATTGCCATTTGAAATTGGCTCTTTTATTAATTCATTGGACATCACTGACTTCCTTATTCCCCAGGCTTGTGATGATGGTTCCACAAAATGTGTAATGCAAAATTTACATGAAATTACAAATATCAGACTCAGAATCGCCAAGTATATTACACATACAATGAACTGTGCATGTATGTAACATAAAGCGTACATTTATCTTTTATATATATATATATATAGATAGATAGATAGATAGATAGATAGATAGATAGATAGATAGATAGATACATGCTACAGCTCTGTGACAAAAAAGGGTATATAGGGGGGCATATAAGAATATATAAAGTAATTAATATCTGAAACTAGGTTGCAGAATTTGGTTTCATGACTTTATTTTTGTCTTTATTGCTAAGTTTTTAACTTGGTTGTGTTTGTGGTCTCACTGCCGTCCATTAAAATCAGTAAAACGTGTCATCACAGTGAGGTCTGAATCTGAATGAAACCTTCCTCTCAGCCTCAGGAGCAAAGGAAGTCAGGCGCATGATTGACAGTCAGTTCTGTGTAGGCTGCCTCTTCTCCCTCCAGTTACATGGTGTTTTAGAAAAGGGAAACCTCGTCCAGTTTAAAACTGCACTTAGATACTCTCCAGCAAATAAGGACAGGCTGGGATTTGATGGGATTATAGAGGTAGGTCAGGCGGCAGTGACGTGAGTAGGCTCTTACAGGAAGATGGAGTGCTGCACTGTGCCCCTAGTCTCAGTTCAGTCAGATCACATCAGCATCCCAGCGAGCGTTTGAGTTGCCCTGTTAGCCTGTGCGTGCATTTGGGATGCTAGCCGGACCTGAACATGAACTCTCCTAAAGGCAAGAAGAGGAAACGCTACTTCAAATCGCGCAGGTACGCAGAACAGCCATCACAGATTAAAAGGTTAGAGCTGTAGAGATAGAAAATGATCCTCATATAAAGGCAAATATTACTGTCATCTGACTAATGAGGCTGTAATTTAGACAGAATATCTGTTTATGGAGATTAATTTTATTATTCTAGCTTTGATGTTGATTGTAAACATTAATGTGAAGTGAATACAGTTCAGGAGATTATAGAAATTATAATAATTATCCTCTGTAACAGTAAGAAATATGTGTATCATTTGCAGACGAAATGTTTTTTGGACGATCTGCTCTCTCTATTATACACATAAATACATTCTTCTGATGTAGTTCTATTTTCCCGCACAAGAGGGCAGCATTGCCCGCTGTCCATTATTTTGTATTCTGAGAAGTTTGTTCTTGTTTTTCAGCAGATTTTGTTGTTATAAAATTGTAATATTTTAAAACGCTTTATCTGCTTTATTAAGAGTGTTAAGGCTGGTAATGTGACTGTTGCACTCCAGACAAAGCTGTCTTAAGTCGAGCCACAGTGTGCTGTAAAAGCTGACCTGTTTAATGATCTTTAAATGTTAATAAGCATAATATGAAGAAAACATTTAGACTCTTATAGCTTAATAAATAAATAGGAGTTAATTTAGGGAAGGCCATTTTATGTTCTAGCTTGACTGTGCACCAACACATAGTCCATTAAGGCATGGTTGGATGATGAGCCCTCCATAACTCCATAAAGACCAGGCAGACCCTCTCCTCCAAAATCAGTCTTAAAACTCTGAGTAGGTTTTTTTTAATGCATGTGTCATCCATGTGAATGTTTTCATATTAGGGCCACCTCTCAGTTCATGAGCGGTTTGCCAGCATCAGCAGTGGCTCAGTAGTGTTGCATATCTGTACTATATCTGAGTATTAAAACTTATTAAGTGAATGCATAATAATTATTAAGCAAATATCAAAGCAGTGGTACACTAATGTAAGTACAGTAGAGACAGTGATCCGTAACTCAGGTGTAAATCATGTAAATTAAGGTGCTGGCGTACAGAACAGTTGCACATGTTCTCTTTTTGTGTCATTATTAAAATGTAAAGAATATTTGGAATCATATATCTATGTATATGTGTGTGTGTGTGTGTGTGTGTGTGTGTGTATGTATATATATATATATATATATATATATATATATATATATATATATATATATATATATATATACTTCAGCAATTGTATTTAGACATGAACAGTTTTACTTTAATAGAGATATATTTTGAAGTACCGACTGATGCATATTCATATCCAAAATGCCACAATATTGATGGGATAGTCTACAATTTATTGATGGGATTGGTAGGATGGGTTTTAAATCAAGTTTTCGTTGAGGGCCAGTAAGCTATGTATTCTATACTAACCATATACACTTTATTTAAATTAGATTATATATCATGGCCTTGAACTTACATCACAGTATGTACAGTTATAGATTATTTTCCCACTACATATTGTAATGTGATATTTAAGTAGAACACCCCTCCACCCCACCCCCCCATGGGTTGAACTGGGTTTTAGATTGAATTTGCTCTTTTTTTGTCCCCTCGTTATTACCTCAGCATCACTGTTTTGTTACAGTACTCAATAGGTGTTGAATGGCAGGTCGTCAACAGTACACAGTGACACAGGCTCGTCAACAGCTGGGTGACGCAGGTTTATAGCAGACGAGGGTTTTTTGCGTCAACATGAAAGAGTCTTGCTTGAGTGTTTCTGACGCTTAGTGGGTGACACTCGAGGAAGGTGAAGAAGATTGTGGAGAACATGATTAGGGCAAGTGGAGCAGCAGCTTACAGTCAGGGGCATATTTGTATAATGCAGTTTGAAAAGGCGACGCTCTACAGAACAAGCAGATGTTGTTTATCAGCGAGAGAACAGAAAGATGCAGTGTTTTAGTTTGCACAGTCTGAACACATGATGAACAATCGCTGTGTTTAACATTAATGTTTTAGGTTTGACAAGTTTAAGAATGCAAATAAAGAGGTCAAATTAAGCAAAATATTAATATAAATGCTTTAAATAATGAGTATGGCACCCTTTAATATGAGAACGTCATTGACTAGCATCAGTCTGTAAACCCACATTGCAAATAACATTTAATTATGTAGCATTTTTTTCTACAACACAGACTCGGGGCAAAGCAGCTTAATTAATGGCTTGAAACACGCGTTGGAAAAAAAAATCAAGACTACCCAGAGAAATTCAGAATCAATAGAACATGAGCTCACGCACAAACAGACTTAGAGTCAGAAAACAGGCGGGAAGCCATCAGAAGATAAAGGCTTGTATACAGAAGTCTAGACTAACAGATATCAATCTATAAACTGGATAATATTTATCTTTAAGACTGAACATGAATCTCAAACAGAGGCAGAAAGGCTCTTCCAAATCCGATGCGCCTTGTAGAAAATAATTCTGCTCAGCTCATTTATTCTAGTGACTAAAAGAAAACCTGCACCTTGTGAGTGGAGCTCACGTTAAAATAAAAAAGCTCAGTCAGATTGCAATGTTTTTCTTGGAGTCATGTATTTTTTAAAATTGATTGAAATGACATTCATCCAGGAAACTTTACACGTGTGCCTTTACTTTTATCTTTAATAAATAAGATGAGCAGGGGCATTAATGTGCAGTAGAGGCAAATCAGTGTTCTTGCTCAGGCTGTTCCATTGTAATAGTTGAATGTTTACATGATGTTTTCTCACTTTATGTGATATTAACCCGGAATTTGAGTGTGATGGCAGCTTTAATTTGTGAATTTCCGCCACCTGAGAAGATCCCTGGAGGTTGGACGTGAGACGCACCCTGCTCAAGTTCCTGTAAGCATTATATTACTACTGAACAATGCAGTATGCAATCTTCAAGAAGCTAAATGTGGAAGTAGGAGGGAAGGAGGGAGGGCGGGGGAATGAGTGAACATGAGCCCCAGTGAGTGAGTCGGAGTGGGAAAGAGAGAGAGACACTCAGAAAGCAGAGAGAATGCAGGGTGGACGCTCCTCTCACTGTAGTAACACGGACGGAGGGACGGCATGAGCAGTCTGAGTGCGTGAGGATTCGGTAAGGTCAGCGCTGAAGGAGTCGGTGCGAGCCGAGACCGGCCTCGCTCAGCCTGGCAGGAGTGAAGAGTGAGGGTTCAGCTGGCGCTTAGTTATGAGCATTGTTATGAAGCCTCGCTCACGTTCCACCAGCTCGCTGAAGGGCGTTGAAGGGTAATGAGAAACTTTTTTGTTTTTTTTTTGTTGCCCACTTTACTGTTGGGCATCATTTCCCTCTTTAACTTTCTCTGTTTTGTCTTTGTTTTTAACTTGGTAGTCGTCTCTCAGTGGCAGATATTTCCTTCTGCATCTGCCTGCTTCCTTAAAAGCAGACTTCTGAAAAACCTTTTTGTTAAATGACCAACTTTTTAAAAAAAAATATTTCAGCTTAACAATTAACCTGTGAACTGTGGTCCTATTTACTTATTTATGTGCATGTAGCTAATTAACCGACACTTTACATTCTACTTAATTACCCCGGTGTCATGCAGTTAATTACCACCGCACTCGTTTGCAGTGCTGATGATGCTGTAATGATGTAAAGGTGGACGGTGTGCTGGGAGCTCGTGTACAGTCACGGGTGTGTGAGAGGTTTCCGTATTAGCACACAGGGGCTGTTTACTTGCTGCAGGGAAGATAGCTCAGACTCCTTCTCCTGCCCTGTCTTGTTATCACCCTGTGCTTATTATAGACTAGTCACTAGTACACGCTGAAAGAGTTTATCTTTGTTATTACTGCTGCATTCGAATCAATTGCTAGTCCCTTAGGCTTAAAGCTAACATGCTACCTATTAAGCTATTATGTTGTTAGGGTACAAGTTGTACAAATATGGTGATTCTGCGTACCACAGGGTTCAATTTGTTTTGTCTGGTGAAGTTCTAACACCCTCGCATACACACACACACACACACACACACACTAACTTTCAACATCCCCTCCCCATCCCCCAAACAACCTCCACGACTAGCTTTTGGAATGCAGCATGTCACTTTGATCAATAAAGTCTTTTAGCAGTGTGTAAACATGTCTTTGAGAGGGTGGGATCTGGGGTGGGATTTGGGGTGGAGTTCGGGGCGCATGGCAGCGTTTGGGAGTGTTTGTGTACTTGTACAAGAACGTCTGGTGGTCTGGAAGTCATGAGGAAAGGATGACCTTATTAATGCCACCACTCAGGGATGTGGTTTGGTCTAAAGGTCTCGTTCCCGGTTTGGGGTTTGATAAATGTTGAGTGCTGAACTTTAAACTTTCAGTTGAATGCATTTTGCCAATCTTACAATAATTAATCAATTGATGCAAAAAATAGCAAAGCATCTGCGGTTTCAGTAAAAAGTTCGGACACGCCTCCTTTCTGCTCCAATTATTCTCAATGTTCTCAGTTCCATGTTCTGTAAAGATGGACTTTGCAGTTCTCTAATTTTCAGACTGTAATCTGTTTGTGTTCTACAGTACATACTGTGTATGTCCCCTTTATTCTGTTGTCTAATGGTCAGGACCCCAATAGTACCACCACAGAGCAGGGATTATTCCTACCCCAGCAGTGTCACTGAGGTGTTTAAGTGAAACTCCAGCAGAACTGCTGCACTAAACCCCCCCTCACCACATCAGCGTTACTGCAGAACTGACAATAAACAATCCACCACCCAAATGGTACCTGTTCTGTGATGCTCCTGACCAACAGAGACCAGAGAACCAACAGGGGACTAACAAACACAAGAACACAGATGGACTACAGTCTGTCATTCTAAAACTACAGAGTCTATCTATATGATAAGTGCAGAGAACAGACAGTGTTGTTGTTTTTGTATTTTAGAGAACAGCATGTAAGAAAGTTCAATACCACATGAAGAAGTCAAACTGCTGGATTTGATTTTTATCTAGATGCTAATTAGTTTGTTTTCCTGCCAGGATGTGATTTGTTTATTCCCGCTGAAGGACGTGAAGGTACTGGAGGCTATGGAAATGGCAGGACGTGTTTTTTTTTTTTTCGAGCAGAACCGCAGTTTACGTCTAAAACAAACGAGCGGAGAACTTGGATTCTGCACTGCAGTCGCTACAGAAACAATCCCCTTCTGTAATGATTCTCACAGGGTTTGAACTTTGCCGTGATATTTGAGAAACTCATTTACGCACCGAATTCTTTTCGGCCCGTTTGTATTAGTAATCTGACGTCATCACATTGTGTGAAATATACAGAGGGGCATCTTTTCATGTATCTGGGAGGAGTGTTGACGCTTCAATCTCATTTCTCCTGTTATATCATTTTCACACGGCGTTGTGAGCGAGGGGGGGGGGGGAGACGACAAAGCATTCAGATCCTTTACTAAAGCAACAGAATCAATACAGCAGTGCGAAAACTCTCCCTCACAGTTTAAAGGTCTTTTAAAAGTTGACTGCAGATGTAAAGCAGCAGAACATAATTAGAACATTACTGAGTCCTGGTTTAATTGTTTTGATGTTTCATACAGCAGTTCATTTCCACCTCACCATCTGATTGGTTGAGAAGTGTTGTCACTGTGACCTGTTGACATCACAGCCTCTTTACAACAGAACTTTGAAGTTGTTCATGAATGCAATGGCACAACTTCCTGATCCTCGGAACATCCCATCACTGACACTCCGGTTACGCAGCGAGGATTAGTGGTGATGGCTAAAGACCCGGATTCCCTCAGGGTTCTCTGGATCTAACTGTTCTCATTCACTTTACTCCTGATAGTAGAACTAGAAGTTTAAATTAATATTTAAATTTTATTTTGGAGGCTGCAAGGTGGCTTGGTAGTTAGCACCTCTACCTCTCAATGCTGGGGATCCAGATTCGAATCCTGATCTGGGTGGAGTTTCCATATTCCCCATGTGTCCATGTGGATTTCCTCCCGGTTCTCCGGTTTCCTCCCAAAGTCCAAAAACATTGATTCAAGGTGAATAGGCTGTTTTAAATTGCTCCTATTTAAGTTGCCCCTATATAGTGTGTGTGTCTGTAAGAGTGTGTGTGAGCCCATTGATGGATTGGCACCCTGTCCTGGATGTATCTGCCCAGTACCCAACATTCTGGGCTCAGCTGGATGCTCATGGGTAAACACCCCCCCCCCCTCCCTGCAGCCCTGGTAGAGGATTAAGCGTAATTTAATCAGATGAGATGTTTTTCCACGTTATTGAAGGTGCAAAGCAGATTAAAATTCTTTTCATTGGTAAACATCATGAGCCCTTCCACTTACTGAACACAGATCAGGTTAAAAAGCCACAGAAAAATTCCTTTAAAGGCCGCATTTTTTTTGTTGCATTCGACTGTAATTCATAACAGCGTCGTTCAGACCTTGTGTCTTTTATCATCTGTGACAGGAGGGGAGTGAAAGTTTGGTTTGCGGAATTCCAGAGCAAAATGACCCGTCTTAAAGCTGTTATAACACACGCCTTCTGTTGTTAGGACTTGAAAAAGCTGTTTGATGTGATGATTGTCATCATGTAAACTGTAAGTGGTTCACTGTGATTAAATACGGTGGGTGTGAGTCTAACAGGGTGTCATATCTACTTAGACCACCTGATGGTTCCACTTCAGGGTTCCGCATTCGGAGGCGCTGTAATGGAATATGTTAAAAGGTCCGTCATTAACAGAAATGAGTCTATCAGGTTCTCAAGGTAAAAGAGGTGGAAGAACAAACAGTGCCAAGTCTTTAGCCACAGAGACTGTTTGTGCGTGTGTGTGTGTGTGTGTGTGTGTGTCTGTGTGTTTGCTGCGGGTGGGTAACATAAGCCGACTTTAAGCATGAGGTGATCCTTGTTTGAGGAATGAGGGGAGGCCATTGCTCGATGATCTCTTACTAGCGATGAACGAACGGCACATTTTGTCTTCTTTTCACATTGAGTTCTGAGTCGAGACGTCCTGCTGCTGCTGCTGCTGCTGCTGCTGCTGCTGGTTTTAGTCAGCGTTCTGGTTTTAATGGCTTCTTTCTTTGTTTTGTTTTTCAAAGCAGCTCATTGCAGTCAAAATACTTCAGCTGATAAGACCGAATGCTTTCAGATGCACTCCTGCGTCTGTCACACCGTTCTGCTCTGAATTAGATGTGTGTCTGATTATAGAAAACATTTGGCTTTGAGTTCATTAGTTTCAGTCACTTTTAATAACTGATTTATGTTTGTTTATTACACTACAAAATTTAAATTAATGGTTGCTCTTTTTACTTGGCATAAATTGGAAGACCAACTGCTTCATGCACTATAATTTTGGGGTTCCCCATGCCCATCCAGCGGAGAACGTTTTGGGTGCTGGGCAGATACACCCAGGACAGGGCGCCAATCCATCCATGTTTTAATGATAAGTCCTAGAAGGGATTGCATAAGATGATCGCATGTTTTAATGAAATAAAGTTCTCAGACAGCAATCAGTCATTACAACATTACAACCTGCCCTCATCTTCGTAGTAGTGACGTCCAAGGAGGACCTGTGCACGTGGTCGCATTTTGTTTTCTCAGCACCGGTGTGATACTAATCGTACTGCGCAACTCTGTCCCAACTCGTTCAACTGAGCGGATTACTCAGAATTAGCCATTCAAATCCAGAGCTGCACCCGTCTGTGCAATCACAACGACTGCAGCGCTGAGGTGTGGCGCTGAGGTAAGCGAGGGGCCGAGAGACGCAATGCCGCATCCTGTTCTACGTCAACACAGAGGGAATCCCGGCAGATTTGGGATTGAACTAATGCGCTCAGGGGTTTTCTGGGTCAGCCCAGGTTGGCGCGTTGCAGGGATCACCAAGGAGACCTGAGCCGGTTACGAGGGAGTGTGTCTTAACAGGGATAAGCCCACCAATTAAAAAAGCAGTGAATGTTAAAATTCTGACGTCTCCCTTCTGCACTGGAACCTTAGTATAGCATCAGTGGGTAGTGAACATGCCAATACTGATTTAACATCATGCATTTTGAAGGCATTGATATAAATATAAGTGGGTTAAACTTTTGAAACCTTAAGAGTTGGTTTGAAACTTGGTTTGTTTAGTCTTCCGTCTGTCTCTTTACTTCACCGTCATCGAGTTGTGTTTTGGATTTTACTTGGTGCCCAAGGAATAACTGTGAATGAATATGTGTTTTGCAGCTTCGATGTGGATAATGGCACGTCGTCTGGACGCAGCCCGTTGGACCCGATGGCCAGCCCCGGTTCGGGTCTCATCCTGCAAGCCAACTTCGTCCATAGCCAGCGACGGGAGTCTTTCCTGTACCGCTCTGACAGCGACTATGACCTTTCGCCAAAGTCCATGTCTAGAAACTCTTCAATTGCCAGTGACATGTGAGTTCACAGTTTTATCATTTGTGTAGTGTATATTAATAATCAAATTTGTATATACAAATCATTTTCACATTGACTTATTTATTAATTTTATGTTTTATTGATTTTATTAGGGGTATGATGATTTTCTATAGTTGAATGTTGCAGATTTGCTTTAGTCAGTACATAGAAAACTGTTTAAGAGTGTTCTTATCTTCTGTGCAGACATGGAGATGACATGATTGTTACCCCTTTTGCACAGGTGAGTTAATACAGTTACAAAATTTTAATAAAGGTGAATTTTTTGGTCATTGTTAAGTTCGCAAGCCATTTAACTGTCTGCAAACCTGGTTAAGAGTTGAGAGTTTAACCTTATTGGGTTCTATCATACAGCGTGTGTGTGTGTGGGGGTGTGTGTGTGTGTGTGTGTGTGTGTGTGTGTGTGTGTGTGTGTTGGTTTAATTTAATTTAAAACAACAGTAAAGTTTGTTTATGTTAAGTTATGGTTAGCAGACTAAGATTAACATACATATAACATACATATAATACATTATATAATCAGATCAGTATGCAAATGAGCTGTGATGATCTGATTTGTACACTAAACTTTAGGTTCAATTATATAATATTGCATCAGATATTATAGGGAAAATGTTAATAAGTTTGTGGACAATTAGTGGAGATTCTAACTCTGATTGTAATTATTTGTGAGGACCGTTGATAAGGGACATTTGTCTTTGCATTCTTCTCCAATTTCACAGTATGTGCAGCTTGATTATTGTTCTTTATGTTAGTATCTTTATGACTTTTCTTTTTCTGTCCTGCTCTTCAGGTGCTGGCTAGTTTAAGAACTGTACGGAATAATTTCTCAGCGCTGACAAATGTACAGCAAGAAAGGTCGTCCAACAAGTAAGTAAAACCACTTATTTGAAAATATTTTGTAAAAAGCAGGCAGGTCTGTTGCTCAGACAAACTTTTACTGCTGACTAACTGCACAAGAAGGGACACAAGCAACGTTTACACAATGCCTGTTAATCCAGAGTCAATTCCATACCACTGTGTTCTTAAGCATGTTCTGAGATCCAACATGTCCGGTTTCCTGTTTTAACTCCGTAACGTCGTTGCTTTTTGTCAGGAGATCACCCATGTGTAACCCTCCTCCCATCACGAAGACCTCGTACACAGGTGCAGTATCTCCATTGTTTTACAAACCTGTCATCTATGTGTGTGTGTGTTGCACGCTGTCGGTGTGAGTGGTGTGTGAGTGTATGAAGTTAATGTACACAGCTTTAATCCTGATGAATGTTAATTCAGGATGTGATGTCTAGTTTGTGTTCCTGTAGTTCAGATCTAAAGGTCACTAGATTGGTTCCCTACGTCCACACGGCCACGTTGACTTTATCGCAGCCATCTCTGCAATGCACCTGTATGCTTTGCTTATCACAGATCTGCATGCGGCGTGCTGCCAGGATTCTCACACCCTTTCCACAGTGTCTCTGCATAAACATCTTTCAGTCTTCTGCTCAAAGAGTTCATGCAGAAATTCTGCAGTGAAGCTCGTTGGTGTCTACAGGGCATCAGTCAGTGAAGTCCTCATAAAGAAACGCTTTCATTCACAGCTCTGCGCATGTGACTCGAAACTGGAAATAATTAGATGATATTACGCTGATTCTTGTGGTTTATTGTTAATAAGAGATCATTAGTTTGCAACTGAGTCATTTTAATATGACAGTGATTCTCCTAAAGATTTGTTTTAGTGAGTCAGTATAAATAAGTGAATCATTTAGCGGGTTCTGCTTGATTTCTGAGTTAAATAAGTTTGAGTTAATGGTTGGTTTGAATCAGTGAATCTACTGTTTGTGGATGAATGTTGAATGAATGTTTGGTGAGACACGGTTTGATTCTGTGAATCTTTTCTGTATGATGTGATTCGCTTTAGTAAGTGAGTTTGAATCGGTGATTTGTTTAAGGAGTCAGAACTTGGACTGAGTTCAATCAAAAGAGAAAATCAAAGCAAGTCTGATTTTCTAAATCACAGCAAATCGTTTGCTTTATAAAGAAAATCTGAATCAGTTTAGTGAGTCAGCATTTGACTCACTGTAATTATTACATTAATTCTTAATTAGCTCATCAAATGAGTCTAAATTTGAATTAGTGAATCGTTTATCACAGTGCAGAATTTCTGAATGACTTGCTTTAGTGACCTTAAATCATTGAATCGTTTATTGATTACAGGAATTCTGACTGACTGATTTGGTCATGTGACACTTGACTCTTAATGATTTGACTAAGTGAGTCCGGGGATTTGGTTCAGTGAGTCTGGGCTTGATTCACCATGTGAGAAGTAAAAGGCTGTTAGCATGAGATAATCCGACAGTTACGCTGAGATCCACCGAAGCAGTTTCCAGGCAGAGTCCCAATCCACTTTGTGCTGATCCGGTCTGCAATTTCCAAGTAGCCTTGCTGTCCACAGAGCTAGTGGCCTCGCTCGCTCTGGTGTCTGGTGTCGCACTAAGCATGAGAAGAATGCCATTGACGTCAGTGCAGTCCCTTTCAAAGAGTGGCACCCCAGTCCTGCGTAGCAGTGAGAGAGCGAGGGAGTGAACCAGACAAAGAGACGGAGGAAGGAAGGAAGGAAGGAGGGAAGAAAGTGAGGAGCCGAGTGTGACGGGCATAATCTGAGCTTTGTTAAACGGGCAACCATGTGCTCCTGGTGCCTCGTAACTTCTGCTTTGTGAGCAGCTTGCACATTCTCACAAGCAACGTGAGGAAAACTGAATCACGCATAGTTTTTTTTTTTTTTTTTTTTTTTTGAAAGCATTAAACTGAGACGTGAGGATAAGTGCTTTGTCGGAACCTGCGAGATCTACTGCAGTTTCATTTGGATTGATCAGGGCGAACCTGTCATGCGCACCTTTAAAGTGATTGCCTAATGACTTTAGGAATCCATTTCCAAGTCTTACAGGCAGGTTAAGACTTCAGCAGAAAAGTCTTAATGTCCTAATTTCATTTCACATAACCCCACAAATTTATCTCACCGTGTTTCTAATGCAACATGAATCACTGTAAGACCTGCTGGAGCTCGACTGTGAAAGCGGAGCTGAGGGCTGATATGGTCAGAGTTGGTGGTAATTGAGGATTGTAAGACGTGAGGGGGAAGGAGGGCTGCGCTCGATGACGTACACAACAGTTTTATAAAGACCCGCCTTGAAGAAAAGCATTTTAGCTAATGATCCGAGTTAAATATCCCGGGTTTGCAACAAAGATTTTCCTAATGATACTGTATCTGAATGATGCAGTGGTATTTTGGTTGCCCACAGTGAGATCTCTGACCCTGCACCACTCTGTCACCCCCTCCAGATGGCCCTCAGTGCTTCATTTTTCTTCTACAAGCACAAAAATTATAAAAAAAAATATAAGGCAACATTTGATCCAATTAAGTCCATTTGTTGTCCATGCCTAGAAACACCCTTTAATAAGACTGTATTTTAATGATTGAGGTGAATAAATGAAACAAAGTTCAGCCAATAGCATTCTTTCATCTCTTCCAAACCTTTAACCATGGGGATGTTGTTCCAATGTTTTTTCCGAGCTTTCATGGCATCCTATTCCCTGTGCATCACTCTCCTCATCACGCCTTCCATCCCGGTCCAAGATTGTACAGGGAGGGGTCCCTGTGTTCACTCTGGGGGTGGAGGGAAGCAGAAGATAGAAAGTTGCTCCTTTACCAGGTTTAATGTTTTCTGATTGAGTAAAAACAGACGGAGGGAAAGGAAGCACATGCTTTACGTGAGGGACATGATAAATGCTGACACATGGACATTGGTCATAACTAAAATCTAATAAAAATAACTGTTACTGGTTGTTTAAATGGGGTTATGTTGTGGTGGATGGATATAATTTCTTTAGTTTAATTTCAAGCTCATGGGGTAAAAAAAAAACTGATAAACCTTGGACAGTGATGGAGGGTGTGGTGCTGTCAGTCAAACACCAAGTCCAACATAAACCTGCCAATGTGGGCCCTTGAGCAAGGTCCCTGACCCTTATTGCTTGAGGGTCTGCATTCTAATTCATCCCAAAGCTGTGGAGAGAAATTGGGTTTGGAGATTCTGTTTGAGTCAGTCCAGTTCTCCCACTTCCAAACTCATGCGACCCTGGGAGTATTGAGGGAACCTGCTGAAACCTCGTACCTTCCCCAAACTGTTCCCAAAAAATATGGATGCAGACTGTTGTTTGAAATGCACGGCTGCATCCGTGCTGTTCTGAATCTGCATACAGCGATTAAGAGGTGGTGTCCCAATATTTCTGTCCATAGTGAATGTCATCCTGTTATTATATTATTATATTTTTTGACTCTGTGTCGTCTGGTTGCTCAGGCTGGTCAGAGTTTTGATTGGTTAAACATCCTCACGCAGTGCATGCTTCCTCCCGCTCAAATCCTCTTCACTCCAAGCCACGGTTTCTTTGCAGCCGGCTCACTCCTTCCACAGCGCAGCTCTGGCAGCATTCAGGCTTCTGTTTCAGAGGGAAGCTCTGCTCACGTTCGGCTAGCGACGCGCCACGGCCGCCCCCTGCACACGCAGGGCATCGGCCACGCTAACACATACGGCTGACACTTTTGTTGTGTGTCTGTCTGTCTGTCTGTGTGTGTGTGTGTCTTTGTGTGTGTGTGTGGCTGTCCGTGCTTCATTACTGCTGGAGACCGAGGGAAGCCCAGTCATCTGTTGGTGTCAGCCCTTGATACAATACGCTGTGTGTGTGCGCGCGCCTGTATGTGTGTGCATGTGTGCGCGTGCGACGCTCGAACATCATGCCTGTAGCTGTTGTTTTGGGCCGATCTGCATGGTTGTGTCCGTAGAGGTGAATCTGGCAGGCAGAGATGGGCCTGCTTATAACGGAACTCCTCCAGCATTGGGACACTGCACTAAGCAGCACTAACATGGATCTCTGGATACATCACTGTGAGCAGTCATACTGTGTGTGAGTAAGAACGAGAGTGTGTGTGTGTGTTTGTGTGTGTATGAAGGAGAGAGAGCTCATGCATATGTGTGTGGTCCCTTTGCGTTTTTTTGGCGGATATACAATTGCCTCCTCATGAGATTTGACCATGATCTGTGGCTTCACGTAGCCGTGCAAGGATTACCGCGCTGAGCTCCGAGCTATATTCGACCATCTTTCCACTTATTTTTCTTGCGGGGGTATTTTTTTTCTTTTTGGCTCGCTCTGGGAGCCCGGACGTTCACCGTGGAGGGCCTAAGCACAGCATGAAGAACCACCCATGCATCCAGCCGGGATACCCCACCATGACACTGTATGGCCGTTTGGGCCCTCTGCTGGGAGCCTCAGTTAGTCCACTGAAGGGCCTCAGAACTGACCCCTCACTCCCCTCTCATCCTGCAGAAGAGGCCTACCAGAAGCTGGCCACCGAGACATTGGAGGAGCTTGACTGGTGTCTGGACCAGCTGGAGACCCTGCAAACTCGGCACTCGGTCAGCGAGATGGCCTCCAACAAGGTAAGACCGCAACTGCTTTTTTATTTCCCCTAATTATATGTCTGTTTGGTGGCATGGTGCACTGTGTTCCACCAGTCAAGACCCGGGTACGAGATCTCCCCCCCCATGTTTATACAGTGTACAGTGTTGTGAGGTGACCGCAGAGTAATGTCTGGTGCCATCACCATGACCGGAGTGATGCTTTGGAAATCGAATGCACCATCGTTCACATTTTACATTCTTTGATATTATGTTGGGGTACATAGTTATTGCCTTCCCCTTAACCCCTCGTGCCCTGTCTGCTGGATCTGTCCATCAAAATCCCTGTAGAAACCCACCGGCGTGTTAGACGATCTGAAACTGGTTTATGACCTTGCATCTAGCTCGTCCTCATCACCTATTTTCCCCGCGGTCCTGAGGCAGCCCTGCGTCTGGTTACGTCTCACTCAGAGCGTCTGATCTGAAGCCGGCGCTTTTGTGAGCTGGCCTGAGTGTTTACAACGATTGCACCGAAAATCTGCACTGAGCATGCTCACACTCCCTATCAAGGCCTTAGCACACATCCAGCATGCTAATCAGCCTCCACCAGTCAGCTGCGCCACCGCATGCATCCATGCGCGATTAGACGGCTCCCAGAATCCCGTTTCCCTCGCACACATGCGGGCGAGGATCTCCGAGCGATGTTCGACTATTAGCGTAAAAGCACATAGCATTCACTTCTTGTTGTTTCCACTTCGACTGCCTGTCCTGTCCTCATGAGGTATCCATGGTAACACACAAGGCCTGGGAGCTTGCTTTGTTGCACAAGACTGCCAGCAGAAGCGCCCTAACACACAAAACAGCTCCAGTTCTGAGGGTAAAAGTATTTCGGGTTAGCACTCGCTAAAATACTAAAAAAAACATTTCTCTTTTGTGTCATGACACGAGATGATGAAGAGATTCGGTTGTATAGATTCAGAGACATGATATGATCTGAATTCAGAGATCGTTTACACCAAAACATCTTTTAAAATCAAACCTGCTTTTATTATGAACTTGTGCAATCGCCGCATCACGATACACACACACAATCAATACACTATACATCATCAACTTTGTTCATATTTATCGATTACAATTTAATTATACTAACATAATACGTGTTTATTTAAGGTGCTTAGCATCTGATGTCCATCCATATTAAGTGTCCAGCATCTAATCTTTGTTTATATAAAGTACTCTGTATATTTATGTAGAGGATTCAATAATCTAAGGTTTGTTTACAGAAAACACTTAAATCTTTGTATATATATATATATATATCAATTAAATCAAAATTGGGTTTATATAAAGTCCTCCCATCTAATCTCTGTTTATATCCATCACCCTAGCAGCTAATCTTTGTTTATATAAGGCACTTTTATTATGTAAAGCACTTAGAGTCTAATCTTTATTATGACACCCCCCCCCCCCATCTGCACTTAGTTTATGTTGGTTATTCAGGATTTACCGTTTGTTTACATGAAACACTCATCATTATGTTTCTATACATAACAGACTGTAATCTGTGATTATATAAATCAATAAGAAAGAATCTAAAGTCCAGCATCTGATTTTAATTTATATAAGATTATCTGCATCTGATCTCTTTTGTTTTTTTACATTTATATTATGTTTATGTAAAGTGCTCAGGATCTAATATTGGTTTATATAGAATGCTTAATAAAATGATTAGTGAGAAAATAATCGTTCATAAAACTGTTCTATGAAAAACAAATTCATTTCAAAATCAATCTAATCTCATATAAAGGTCTCTAAATCTAATCTTTGTTCATATTAATCACCAGCGGTGAATCTGTTTATGTTCGACCCTCAGAACCTTAGTTTAGTTCATACAAAGCAAAATCTTACATTAATTTTTTTAAATTCATCAGAATCTAAAGTGTTTATTTAAAGTGCTCAGAGTCTAATCTTAATTTATAAAAAGTGCTAAGAATCTAATCTCAGTTATAAAAGCACTTAGGAAATAATTAATATATAATGTAATGTATCTAATTCTTGCACTTTTCAAATAATTTGTCTATATAAAGAACTAAAAGTCTAATCTGTGTTTATATCAATTCCTCAGCAACTGATATTAGTTTATGTTGAATTCTTATCTAATCTTAGTTTATATAAGCACTAAAAATGAAATTGCTGTTTAAGTAAACTTTAAAACTTAAAAAAAAAAAAAGTCTGTTCTAAATGAATTAAAACTCAGCATGGCAAAAAAATATTCACACATAATAATAAAAATATGATTTAATTATTAACACACACACACACACACACACACACACACACACACACACACACACACACACAGTTTAGGTTGTTATATATATATATTTAACAGGTAGTTATATATTTGGAATTGATTCTGTGTGGTGTTTTGAATGTTCCCTATATTTGCCAGAGGATACTAAATTTCCCTAGGTGTGTATGTGTATTGGTTCTCCATGTGTCTGCCCTGCAACTGGCTGGCGACCTGATCGGAGGCTTCAGCACCCTCCGTGTCCCGGATCAGCATAAACTAAAAAATGAACCCAGGGCAGATCGCTATCATCTCTGATGTGATGGAGATGTTAAGACGTGTTTAACGCCTCTCTTGGTTAATGCAGGATTGGATTTTGAGTTTTGGTGATACAGTAAATAACTCCTTGTTCTTTGTGAGGTTTATTTTCGGACCAATGCCACACGTTTAAAATTGAGTTGCTATTTAGATCTTAGTCCAGGAAAGAACACATTTGCAGAGAAGTCACAGCTAAAAATTGACTGGATTGTCCTATTTGTTTCTTTCCCCGCCGAGTGTGAGCGTGTTAACACCTTACTGCTGCAACAACAATAGAAACACACTCTCTCTTGTCCACACGGGCCCACACTGCCCGATTATGGCTGGCTCATCTGCTCCAACAAAGCTGTAAATGAGGCGGCCTCCCGCTGCTGTCTCTGAGGGAGCAGAAGTGTGAAACAATCCTGCTCCACCAATTCTGCACTGCCTACTGCATCCCGTCTCTCTGTTACTGCAGCCTATTTTAAGAAGCCCTTTTATTGGGAATCACACAGTCGAAATCCACAGTCAGTGGGTTGATTAATAATCATGTCCCACTCATGACATGGTGTACTAATGCTCAGTAAGGTGTCGGGCACGGAAACCAAAAGACACGGTCATCTACAACACAGCTTTCATTCATTAGATACACCCCCTTGTTTGTACACTCATTGGCTGTGTCCGAAATCACCTACTGCCCACTACATAAGGTTAAAGCTGTAGGAGGGAACGGCTAGTACGTCCGAATGCAAAGTGGGTGAGAATTTCATAAATGAAGTACTGAATTGGAAGCCATTTATTTATAAGCATGTATCTGTAGAAAACCCATCCCATGATTTAAGATGCGAGATGAAGGGATGAGATGATCAATTTTTTTCCGGTTAATCGCGGTTAAAAACTTTACAATTAATTTAATCGTAAGAGCGTCTCAACATCATCATGACGGCATTCATAAGAAAAATGTGTATTGTGCTGCTAACCGGAACCTTAGACCAATTGGCACAACTCACACGGAACAACGATAAAGTTCCACTTGCCGCACACTAGTCTGTTTTCTTTGTACATACAGGAAGAACCTCATTTTTCTTTTAAATGGATATGGAAATGTACTTTAAGGGACACTGATTTTTTTTTACTTTAATTTTATTCAGGCACGGTGGCTTAGTGGTCAGCACGTTCGCCTCTCAGCGCTAGGGATTCCCGGTTCGAATCCCCATCTGGGTGGTGTTCCATGTTCTCCCAGTGTCCGTGTGGGTTTCCTCCGGGTTCTCCGGTTTCCTCCCACAGTCCAAAAACATGGATCAAGTCAATTGAGTTCTCCAAATTGCCCCATATAGAGTGTGTGTGTGAGTGAGTGTGTGCCCAGCGATGGATTGGCGCCCTGTCCTGGGTCTATCTGCCCAGCGCCCGAGACGTTCTCCCCTGGATGGGCATGGGGAACCCCCCCGCAACCCTAATATATAGGACAAAGCGGAAGATAATGAATGAATGAATAATTTTATTCAGCAAAAGCCCTGAATTGTTTAAACAAAATGTTTTTTTTTTGTAATGTTTACATTAAATAAATAAGGAAGTTATCGTGCATCGTTCCTTGGATTTCTGGTACATTTTATATAAAGTTAATATCTCATAAGAATCCTGTAATCATGATTATTTCTTAATAATATTTCTTAACAATCATATCATCAAAATCTGTAATCGTCTCATCCCTAATGAGAAGCTACTTACTTAGTGTAATTAAGATACACACACCAAAATATCACATCACATTCGAGAAGGCATGGATACAGCATACTTGTTAACAGTATGTACTAGACTAAAACTAGTACCTACAGGTTAGTAGATGATTTCCGATGCAGCCTTTATCCATCGTATCAGATGCTTAGTGTGGTTCTACAGAATGATATCAGTCCATTTGCTGTTGACTTAGATTCAGACAGACTGTGTTCTTATCAGTCCTATGCAGAACCTGAGCATCTCAGCTGTGGGATCAGTTTTAAGCTGACGTCATTTTAATGTACCTTCCACATATGTTCTCAACATGGATGTGCGAAGTTGCCTCCTCACTGAATATTTCATGCCTGAGGATGATACAGTTCCTACGTATCTGTTATGTCACACTGATTACCGAAATGTGTCTGACACCAGCATGCACACACACACACACACACACACACACACACACACACACACACACACACACACACCGACATCACCTTCAGTAATCCGGGGTTATTTGATGATGAGGCTATATTATGGGAATTTCTTTGTGGTCTGAGGCACTCATCCTCCAACAAAGACGAAGAGGAGGGGGGAGGGGCGTGAGAGGCAGAGCCCGCCTTTTGGGTTAGCATTAAAGGCTCGACCAATCGGCTGTTGAAATGTAGTCGTCCTAAACCCTGGAGGGAGTGTGAGTGGCATCTTGGCGAGGACAGGGGGGGCAGCTCTCACCTGAATGATGATGGTGTGAAACAGAGCCTTATTTGGAAGCTGTTGATGAAGGATTTTCTGCCACCCGGCGGCTTCGGCAGCTCAGATCCGGCAGGTTGCTTCGGAAAGATGCAGTGGCTCGCGCATTTTGTCCTCGGATCAGAATCGGTTCGGTCCAGCGGGACACAGAAGGGGCAGGCTGCGTTGCAGGAGGATGGGGTGGTGTTTTCGGAAGAATGTACTGTGCAGGGTGGACTGTTCTAGATCTCTGTGATCCCGGGATCAGTTTGTGATGAGGGACGGTTCTGCTGTGATGCTCAGGATGGATTCTCTCTACAAATAGATCGTCTTCTTCTTATTGTTTGTTTAAAGGACTAATAGACTCTCAAAATGCCTGAGGCAAATTACCTGCTAACCGTTTCTTGGGGATACATAAAGGTAAGAGGAGAGAAACATCTGTATGCTCACACACTAATACAGCTGTTTATACCCTCTGTTTGTGAGGTCATTGTTATCCTGTCAGTCGATTTGGAAATGAATGGGTTCGTTTGTTTAAATAACATTACAGAGTTCATTTAAAACCCTGACAGCTCAATTAAGATTGTTTTAAAATGTTTATTAATGAGCTTTTATGAATAACCAACAGAACCCATTTACATTCAGGAACATTTTGGTTCATTCCTCCTGCTCCTCTCACAGGTCTCCTATTAATCCCATGACGGTTCCTCATATAGTTCTCTGAACCATTACATTTTTCTGAGACTTGTGAAGCCATGTGATTACATCATTTTGAACTTCTGCTCATGCAAAGCTTCATGTCTTCCCTGATTGGCTACTGTAGCTGTAAGTTTGTGATTTAGGTTTGAGGGGGGGGGGTGAAGCCTCCCACCCCTACCTCCGGGCCAATTTACTCTTCTCGGACTGTTGAATTGCTGTGGCATTATCGGGATTCACAAACATGTCTGTACTTGAATCCTCTGAATTCTCAGAGCACCTCAGAAAGCTGCGGCTTGATTTAAAATTAAAGTGTATTTTTACTTCGTGATGGAAGCCGCTGATGATGCGCTCAGTGCAGATCTGGGCTGAACGAAGCAGTTACTAATCAATGCTGGGGGTGAAATCGCAGTACACACTAAGTAAACAGTGCAGGACAGGTTTCTCCGTCACAGGGCAGACATACAGACATGTTTACGCCTGGGGTGAATGAGTATCTCTAATTCACCTGACTTGCATGTTTTTGGAGTATATGAGAAAAGACATACAAACCCAACATGATGCGATTCCTGAATATCCAGAAATTACACCCAAGAACTACTTTTTGTGTCTCTTGCAGCATCACAGTGACACCATGAACTGTTTTAGACAGCTATCTGTTTTGTCCCTTATAGGAAAAAAAACTATTATTTAAATAATACTTTAAATTCCTCACAGAATCATTTGACACTCTGCGTATGTCGTCTCCGTACGATACGTACATACTCAGTTAAAGCGTCTGAGGTGTCTATTTTAAAAATCACAATATATGAGGATTAACAGGAGATTTATGGATTATAAATACATGAGATTTGATCAGTTAGTCTGATCTACATCTCGTATCTGCTGCTACTTTTCAGATGATTCTTCATAATTATTAGTGATATATATTTATCTCTTTCTGTCTCTTCATCAGTCTGTTCTCACTTCTGTTTTCTCTACATCTCAGTCTCACACTTTAATATATATAAATTAATATATACATACATACCTACCCATGTCTGAGTATTTAGAACTTTCTTTTCTCATTTTACAGACAGACAGTTCATGTTACGGATCGACTCGTTCTCTGTGAATATGTTCAAGTCTGTGTTTATCTACTGCCTCAGTCGATCACAGTGACCTCCATTTTTCTTTAACATTGATAGTGTGAATCCTGTCCTAGTCTTATGGTTATGTCTCCACCATAAAAAAAGCCTTAAATCTAGAGTGCAGACCTTCTGGAGCCGAGCAGAAGACAGATAAAATAAGATTCTGTGTGTTTTGTATTAGTGTTTGTAATTGTGCGTAAGGGCAAATAACATTTGCCACATTAACGCCACTTGTTCTATTAATATCCCATGCCGACTGAATGTGGATAATAACACCACATCTCAACAGCTCCCTCTCTGACCAATAACACATTCTCATGTGTGAATGGAAAACATTCAGCATGCTAAATTTAAAACAGGAAGCTCTGAATTTCCATCGAGTTCCAAGCTCAGTTTCAATGTATATCTGTATGTATAATATATATTTAAAATTATAAATTATATAATTTTGCTTCACTGTAAATCAAATACCCATTATTTTAAATGCATGAAGAATTACAGTGTACATGTGTGACCATTTCTGAATGATATAAATGACTGGCTTCTTTGAGCAGGAGTGACGCTTCAGCTACGGTTTGACTCGGGATGCTTAATATTAAATTAAGAAAAAGTACTTACATTCTGCAATATGAAAAAATACAGAAATTCTCATTAGATGAATTAAACTGCTCTTTCAGGAAATGATTGAATGACTGTGGAGCATTAAAAAAAAAAAATGCACCAAACACTAAAGCACATGAGCACCCCGATTCCTTAGACGTGAGTCTGGAGGGAAAGGAGCTGGAATAATACAGTGCACCATGACACCATTGTATTCATGATTCCATTTATGTTAAATTTCACAAATCGAATATTTAAAACACTTTAATCCAAGTGAAAGTACATAACGAACAAAAGTAAATGACGCAGACACCAGATGAACTGCAGTTTCATCAAACAGGATCATAGATCATATGCCGATCTGGTTTCGATGCCTGACCCCCTTCCCCTCCCTCCCTCCCCTTTTTTTTAAGAAAAAGAAAGTGCTTCCAGGAAAAATGTATCTTGAACAGTTTCTTGAAAACTCAAGTGACTCATCATTACGGACAGAGTTAGGAGGAAGATCATTACACCATTTAGCAGTGACGAAAGATTTGGAGTGAGAATGGGCCCCTGGTGTGGTTGGAGCAGGGGTGACAGTCATCACTGAAGTGCAGTGAATGAGTCGGGGTGAGGATTTGGAAAATAGACAGTGTAGGTAAAAGGGAGCAGATCCAGAGCACGGGGCATTGTGTTGAAGCTGCTACATGAAACCAGTGGAGATGACGTGAAGAACATTTAAAATCAGACCTTATCATTTTTGAGATTATAAAAACAACCATATGTATTTTATTTTATGTTTTTTATTATTTATGTTATTTTATTTTAACTGAAGCAAACTCATCAACTCAATTGGTTTTATTTTTCATTTCCAGTTCAAAAGGATGCTGAACAGAGAGCTGACGCACCTGTCTGAGATGAGCCGTTCTGGAAACCAGGTGTCTGAGTTCATTTCCAACACTTTTTTAGGTGAGTGTCACGAACTTGTCATCATCACCAGCATCCAACAGCGCCGCCTTAAAAACGTCACGACCGGAGGAAACGATTCATTTCTCTGTTTAAAAGCTGGTTACATGCCGGTGGCTTGTGGAGGGACTTGGGCAGAGCGTGTGCCTCAGTGAGAGGTTCTAATGTGGTTCTGCGGGTCGTTTTTAACCGTACGTCTGCATGTGTGCGTCTGCAGACAAGCAGCATGAAGTTGAAATGCCGTCGCCACAATCGCAGAAGGATAAAGAAAAGAAGAAAAGGCCGATGTCCCAGATCAGTGGTGTGAAAAAGCTTACACACAGTTCCAGCCTCACCAATTCCAACATCCCTCGCTTCGGAGTCAAAACCGACACAGAGGAACCTCTGGCGAAGGTGAGGGAGAAGTAAAGATTTACACTAAGCATGTCACTTCAGACTCCAGACAACAACAACGAATGGAGGGATAGGTGTGACCCCCCCCCCCCCCCCCCCCCCCCCCCCCCCCCCCCCCCCCCCCCCCCCCCCCCCCCCCCCCCCCCCCCCCCCCCCCCCCCCCCCCCCCCCCCCCCCCCCTTATTGTGTTTTTGGGTGAAATGCATGAAAAGCCTGTTAGACAGATGTCACATGACGTCATCACCGACGCAGAAAGTTTAGTTTACAAGCTGAACAACAGATGAACGTAAACATCTGAACAGTTACGTCACTTCGCAGATGCTCTAATCTGAAGTGACTTTCAAGTATCTGAATTTGATAGTTGGGAAAGGAGGACAAGGTCAGTCAGGATTCAGTTAAAAGGGGTTGCACAAGAGAGCACACTGGAAACTTTTGGAGACTCAGGATTTTATACTTTAAACCCTCTAACCGCTGAGTAACCGGTCAGTAACCACAGAGCGACCGCAGAACAGACACACCTTGATATAATTAAAATAATCCGGCTGAATCAAAACCTGCAGAATGATTCATTCAACATGATGAATCTGAAGTGCTGAGCTGCGTTTGAGGAGTTGCAGTCTGAACATGTTGTCAATAACAATAGGATTATTCCAATAGCATCCTAATCTTGCTGAGATTAATATATGTTTAGGATTCTGCTGCTGAAACGATATAAAGAGTGGCCTTGAAATACAGAATCAATGAAATGGAAGCGATTTCCAGAGCGTCATTTTACATTTAATCATTTAACAGACTTTTATCCAAAGCGAGAGAACAAGACAAGTAGCTCGGTACAGTTTCTCAGCAGTCTGCTTCCTATTTATTTTATTAAAGCATTAAATTCAAGGTCCTTTTTTGAGAGAATTCAACATTTTAGAACCTGAGTTTTGTTTATTCAGAATTATTTGGTCACTTTATTAAATCTCTTATGAAACCAGGTAGATGCTAAAAGCGATTGTGTCACAAAGCAGTTCATTATGGGGATCAGTATAGCTTAACCAATCAGGATAAGCCATCCCTGTTTACCACTAAATCCTTATATGCTGCGAGTCTCCTCTTTTGCATCAATGTCTTGTTTAAATGTACATCCATGTTGTGAGAATCTTCTCTAACGCCTTTTTTCATTGACTTTCATCTATCCGCAGGCTGTTTTCACAGATCTAGAGATTCTTGCTGCCATATTTGCCAGTGCCATACATGATGTCGATCATCCTGGTGTCTCCAACCAGTTCCTCATTAACACTAGTAAGTCTCTCCTCTGCTGGCAGCACAGTACACATCAGTGACAGAGTGAGAACGGGCTTATCAGTCAATATAATGTCAGCACAACCCATTATCCATCGTGACTCTGCCTCAGTCTCTAAATATAAACCAAGTGTTGAGTCCAAGCTGCCATGCCTAGAATAGCCAAGTATTGCTTTTCTAATTTTATTCACTTAGAACAGGTGCCGTGTTAAAGGAGAACTTTAAAGCAGTGAACATCTAGGAGGAGTCTGTAAACTGTTGTACGTGTACAGTTTATAATACGAGAGTAGGGTGGGGAGGTCATGCAGAATGAGCTCCACTCAAATGTCAGGCTTTAAGACTGGATTAGTTACTAGATGCAGCCACTGGAACTTGGAGAACGCAGTGTAAACACAGTGGCTGAAAGGATTCAGGATCCAAAATATTTTAACTATAGTTCTATGTATCAAGCCTATTAAGTAAGGCTGCAGGGGTTCTGACTTCAACCATCAAGTGGACAGATTTTATACGTCGATTCGGGATAAAAGTGTCTGCTAAATGACCTCGTGTAATGTGTCCACTCCCTGCGCACTCTGTCAGATGCATACCCCTCATCCCTTTACCTTTAAAATTAGAGACAGTAGCTTGTCTGTTGCTGCAGTTTGTGTTAGTCAGCCTCTTTTCCTTTATCAGTGCTCACGGGATGCCAGTGGGTAGATGTTTTTGGTTGGTGGTCTATTTTTAAGCCCACAGTGACACAGAGGTGTTGAAACACTTATCCACTCATTCTATTGCAAGACTCACTAACACACCATCATCACCATTAGAGTCACTGCAGTTCTGAGAATCATCCACCAACCAAAGTAATACCTGCTCTGTGGGGGTCCTGATCATCAGCAAACAGCAAGACAGAGACCAACAAAATATGGACAGATGGACAGATGGACCAGTCTGTATCTCTAAAACAATTCATGCTTTTATTGTAATAAAATGGAGCATCGGCTCAGAAACAAAGAGATATATTTTAATGAATCGGCCGTTTGTTGTAAAAATGACGAGCTTTGTTAATAATTTTACATTTGGCAAAAGCACTGCGTACATTGCCCACTAGATGTCGCCCTAAGACTTCGAAAATGGTAGATGTTTTTTTTTTTTTTTTTTTTTTTTATAAAACTTTTAAAAACCGAATAGCATGTATCATAATTCATAAAAATAAAAGCATTGATGGGTTCCCTTCCCTTTCTGCCGTAGACTCTGAGCTGGCTCTAATGTATAATGACTCGTCTGTGTTGGAGAACCATCACCTGGCTGTGGGTTTCAAGCTGCTGCAGGAGGAGAACTGTGATATCTTCCAGAACCTCACTAAAAAACAGAGACAGTCCCTGCGAAAAATGGTCATCGACATTGTCCTGGCAACAGATATGTCCAAACACATGAATCTGCTCGCAGATCTGAAAACAATGGTGGAAACCAAAAAAGTGACGAGTTCTGGAGTGTTACTACTGGATAATTACTCCGACAGGATACAGGTACGTGATCACAGAACCCTACTGTTGTTTAGTTGTATAAACATGGATGCAGTCACTTCCTTATTGAACGACTCAATGAACCAAACTCAACCACGGACTAAAGCACGTCATCTCTTCAGGTGCTGCAGAACATGGTGCACTGTGCGGACCTCAGTAACCCCACCAAGCCGCTCCAGCTGTACCGACAGTGGACCGACCGGATCATGGAGGAGTTCTTCAGCCAAGGGGATCGTGAGAGGGAGCGTGGCATGGAGATCAGCCCTATGTGTGACAAACACAATGCGTCGGTGGAGAAATCACAGGTACCATCGTCTTAGCCGACATGACAGAATGCCGATGTGTCGAAAATAATGCCTTATTTTTACATTTAGGCAAATGATCTGAGAATGGATGACTGATTTGGAAGAGACTGATGGTGTGAGGTCCAGTGTGACAGCAGAGCAAAGAGAGTTATTTGAATAAACTAGTCGTTTTTAGGAACCGTAATGACGCGGTGTTTAATTTCACTTCAAATACACATTCCTCATTTACTTTGAATATCAGTGAACCCATTTAGAGGCGAATATTCAAACAGAAGAGATTTAGGAAATGAATTGGTTATATGGGTATCTAAAGGTTAGGCGTGTTTTGGTGTGTGTGTGTGGGGCTTTGTGTGTCTCTAAGTTTGCATGTTCTCCCCACATCTGTGTGAGTTTCCTCCTACCTCTCCAACATGTATAAATTAAACATAATAAATTAGCCCACAGCTCAGTTTAACAGGTGTGTTTCATCAGAAAGAGCTTCAGGTCTGAATGCCAGTGAATCGAATGCGATATGTGACTCACTGATCCCACAAGGAATCAATTTCTCACACACACACACACACACACACACACACACACACACACACACACTTCTGACCTGCTTAAAGCTGAATGCTTAATCCATTTTCCCATTTGAAGGTTGGCTTTATCGACTACATCGTGCACCCGCTGTGGGAGACCTGGGCTGACCTGGTACACCCCGACGCCCAGGACATCCTGGACACTCTTGAGGACAACAGAGAGTGGTACCAGAGCACCATCCCACAGAGTCCATCCCCCACTCTGGACACGAGCACCGAGGGGCGGCGCACCACCACCCACGACAAGTTTCAGTTCGAGCTGACGCTAGAGGAGGACGGAGAGTCGGACACAGAGAAGGACAGCGGCAGCCCACCGAACGAGGAGGAAGAAGCGGAGGAAGAGGAGGAGAACAGCTGCAGTGACTCTAAAACCCTTTGCACACAGGACTCGGAGTGTACAGAGATCCCTCTGGATGAGCAGGTGGCAGAGGCAGAAGAGGTGGGAGAGGAGCAGAAAGAGGATGAGGCTGAACTATCAGAACCCTGTGTTTTAGAGGAACAGGAGAACGAGGAGGAGGAGGAGGAGGACCAGGAAGAGGAGGAGGAGGAGGAGGAGGAGGAGCAGGACACTGCCAATACGTAACACAGTGTGAGATAGTAACCAGACTTCTTTTATACTAGAGATGAGAGCCACTAATTTATGGTTAAGCTGTAGGGTTTTTGTTCCCTGTCTGTTTTCTGTACTGTACATCCTCGTTTCATTCTCATTGCCATCTTCGTCCTTTGTTCCTCTTTTTTAGCCATGACTAGTGCCGTTTGAACTGTTTTTGTACTCAGGAAAGTCTTTTTCACTCCTTTATCCGCACACAACCGAACTCGCATTACTTTGTTTTGTTTTTTTATCACTGTTGTCGACTGTTTTTTGGTTTTTTTTTTTTTTTTTACTAGGGTCCTTTTAGAAAATGTAGATAGTTTGCCAAAAAATCCGAACCGAATTGTTTTGCCACATTCGGTTTGGTGGAAGCTTCATTGCATGGAGACACATGCAGCTGGTAGACATTCACTACACACTTAGAATGTTATTTCTTCCTTGAAGCATAATACACTTTATTTGCAGCTTAGCTAGAACCTCATTACCAAAGTTTATAGAAACGACTCACGGCACAAGATCAGTTTTATAACCGGCAACTGCCAAAGAGAATGGGTTTTGTTTTTATTTTAGATTTTTTTATTGGAATTTTGGTAAGTTTTCTGGTCATGGGACTTAATTAAGCGAACACATTACCGTGTCTCTGCTTAATGAAATGAAACCGTGCTCGCTCTCTTCAGTACAGGCCTTCACTCTCACCACCACCTTCTTACCTTATTTATTTTCAAGGAATAGAAAATAATATCTTTGGTTATTTACATCGCCTAAACGAGACCTTTATTTTGTTGCCTGTTGGAGGAACTACGTAGACCTTATTTTAAGATGTTCGTCCTGAATCACCGAAATAATTCAAAGCGCCTCCGATTAGCATTCTGGGTTTTCTTTATTTCTGAAGCTGAACATCTTTGAGGTTTAGAGTTAGTTGTTGTTCTACATCAACTGTAGCCCATCTGTTACTACACACAACTGGTCTTCCACCCACCCACTATGTAACCGAGGTGCATTGCAACTGAATAACACAATGCACAACGAACGTAAAGTGACTGAGGATCGTCCTGCTTCTCCTCTTGTAATTTATCAGGATTTTTTATTAATTATTGGATTGATACAAAAACCAAAATAATAACAATAAACCAAATCTAGTTAGGGGGGTCTTCAAAATGTGGCTGTTAATTGTACAGTGCACAGCACACTGGTCAGTGGTGGGGCTGTAGTAACGGATCCAAAAAAACAGTGTGTGGTAACAGACTGAGTTCAGTTTATTGATTATACATTCCCGACGATTTGCCCTTTTGATTCTTCATCTCATATGTTCTTATGACTCTCTGGCTTTTAAACCCATGAAACTGTTAAGGATGCACTGATCTGATACTGAACATCCCATCGGATCTGAGACAAAACGACTCATATTCTCTTATTTATGCAGCATAAATGTTGGATTTTGCTTGATTTATGATGTTACAATTCAGTTTTAATCACATTGACAACGATATTTAATTTTAAACACACATAAACACCTCATCCCTTATCCCCTCCTGTCTGAAACCATATGTAAAGATTCATTCTGTACTCATCTTATCTTCATTTTACTGTAAGAGCAATGAAGCCAGGTTTTTACTAATAATCACCTGCTGCTCCACGACATGAAATCACAAAAATGACAGGGCTAGGGCAATTAAAACGCCCAACATCAAAGATCCACCACCATACAGAACACTGGGTACCAGAGGTTTATTTTTGTAGTATTGCTCTAAAATGAGATTTTCTCAGCCACATGCTTACCTTCATAATCAAAACATGAAAGAAATTATGACCAGGTCAGTCTTCCTAAACCAGGGGTGGGTTGTGTCTGATTTATTTGGACTCATTTGGACCGCAGTAGAATGGGATTTTTCTCCAGTTTAATTTTCAAGGTTGCCAGTAATTCCATAAACCCACATCGTCCACGCCTGTGTTTCATGTTGTAATTGTGACACCGACTGACGGGACTGATGTCAGTATCAGATCAGTGCTGGTTTATCGGTGATGTAAGAAACAGGACACGGACTGTAGGCCAGCACAGAAGCACATGTCTCTTGCATGCAACCTGCTCTCATGGGTTTCTGTACAAATAGTTAAAGGACAATCAGCTTCAGCTCACAAGCTTCAGGCTTCGCATTTTAGATCTGTGGTTACTCCAGATGAACTCGCCAAATTCTGGAAGCAATGTCATCTTTGCCAGTCAACTGTTGCGCCAGTATTCCCATGGATTATTTTCTTCCTAAATATAAATAATACTAATTTATTTCCTTCAATTTAATTTATTCTGTGTTTTGGATTTTTTTTTATTTAATGTGCTTGTAGCATTTTTAAATATTCAAGTGAAACTGTAGCACCAGAAAGCTTTCTAGTCTATTTTGATTATGTATGCAGTAACTGTGTAATCAACTGTATAATGATGTACAAAGACCCTGCCTTTAGAAATGGCCCTTCCATCCTTTTGATCTCATCTCATTGCCAAATGACTAGATTCTTTGACCTCACCCTAGTACCTTACTTTTAGTGGTTTCTCATTTCTGTGCGTTTACATGTATTTATTGTGCTGTACAGTACATACTGTCATTCTTACCATGTTGTAAATGATATATCATCCCTAATGGTGATGGTGTTGCTGTATTATGGAACTCTTATTGAGAGAATGTTTATTAATCTTATTCAGTATTTTAAGGACCCATCTATAAACATCTCCTGTGAGATTGTTTGGTGTGGAAGGCTGGAGAAATCCAAATTTTCCTTTATTTATCTCTCTTTTCTTTTCTTTTTACTAGCAGTCCCTTGGCCAGAGGGTTGTGCCTTAATGAACTTTATTATTTGTGTTTCTTATCTTCTTGCTGCACTAAAAAAGAAAAAAAAAACTACTGGCTGTAAACTAACCTTGTGTTTTAAATAATTAATTTCTCTGTTAGTTTAAGGGATAGTGCTTATTCTTCTCGGTAACGGCAACGGGGGCAGTGTGCAGGAGCAGTCGTTGAGGGTCTAACACCAACATTAGGTGGCACACCACGATGCTGCGTCTTTTTTTTTGAAGACTGGGATCGTTGTGAGCGTATGAGCCGCCCACCCGCGGGATAAGCTGTAGACACGTGTGTTTCACGGACGTGTGCCAAAGCAGATTGGAGTGATGTCTGTTTTGTTCTGAACTGGCATGTTCCATCACCCTGACAGAAATGACACGCCGGGTCATCGCAAGCGGTTCGGTCATCAGTTCAGCATCCGTCTGACATGCAATATAAAAAACAACTAAGGAGAACATTTCCACCGGAGGACATGGGGTTCTGTTTTGGGGTAAAGGATGGAATGTCTTTATAATCCTGCATTTGAGAATAATTTTGACACATATACTGTAGATTTCTAATCGCCCTAAATGGATAGAATCAATGGCTCTTTTTGTGTCATGTTATCTTTTTACATCATCAGACTAAATAAAAAGAGCATATTTAGGGAGAACTATTTTTTGTTATGTGACTTGAATGCCAACTTATCCGGAGGTTTCACAAGATAATGTAGTTGTTTAATGGATTCCTTATTTATGGCAGTCTATTGGATAGAACTGTAGAAATAAACTTGTAAAAAAGGTTAAAATGAAATAAAAATGTTTTATATGCACCAGAATAAATGAAAGCATGGGTTGACTCTGCACATTTCATCGCCTCTTCTGTGGTTTTTACTAAACATGGGAATCTGTATCTAGTTCTAACAACTAATCCACTTAACACAACGATTTAAGGGCCCTTACTGAATGTTATGGGGCCCTTGCCGCACTGATTAGGGTGCTATTAATTAAAAGTTTGGGGGTTCCAAATGACTCCACCAAAAGTTGCTAGTGTGGGTTCCTGAGTAAGGCACCAAATCTTCTTTGCTTTCGGTATGCTGAATTATGGCTGACCCTTAATTTAGAAAATTTGATTTAACGGCCTCAACATTGCCAATTTTTGATAAACTTGAGTGTTGAACCTTAATATTTATAGCCCAACATTGAGCAAGTGATTAGTGATTTAGTTATATTTCTATTACATTATAAAGAAATTAAACTGTAGATACTAAATTTCCTGTCTGTGTAAACATGTCTGTCTGCCCTGCATTGGATGGGTGTCCTGTCAGGAGTGTTTCCTCACCTCTCACCCACTGGGTTCAGGTAAGACGCCAACAAAAATGAAAAAATGAATGTATTTTGAACTGTACACACAAAAACTCTCTCCTTTAGGTCACCTCTGTTTTCCAAGGTGTTGTGAGGTAAAAGTGTTTGTTATATAATAACAATGAGGTTTGATGAATTTACAGTATAGTTGGTTTTCTGCATAACTTCTGACTTGTGTTATTCTCATTTGTATGTCGCTTTGGATAAAAGCGTCTGCGAAATGACAAAATGTATATATATATATATATATATATATATATATTCATTCATTCATTATCTCCCGCTTTATCCTCTATTAGGGTCGCGGTGGGGTTCCCCATGCCCATCCAGGGGAGAACGTCTCAGGCGCTGGGCAGACAGACCCAGGACAGGGCGCCAATCCATCGCTGGGCACACACTCACTCATACAGACACACTCTATATGGGGCAATTTTAAGAATTCAATTAACTTGATCCATGTTTTTGGACTGTGGGAAGAAACCGGAGAACCCGGAGGAAACCCACGCAGACACGGGGAGAACATGGAAACTCCACCCAGATGGGGATTCGAACCGGGAATCCCTAGCGCTGAGAGGAGAACGTGCTAACCACTAAGCCACCGTGCCGCCTTATATATATATATATATATATATATATATATATATATATATATATATATATATATATATATAAATTTTATTTATTTATTTATATTTATATATAAGTCGGTGTATATTTGAACGGTGTATATTTTGCTCACAATGTTTTTGTATGGAGGTTTATTTTTAAGTCATTTTAAACCCATGTGCAGTTTCACCAAACTTTTTTTTTCTAAGCTTTGATGGATTTCTTTCTGTTCATTTAGTTCATTTATTGTTTTATTCACTTTTAATTACATGAATTGAGATGTAATCATAGGTTATTGCTTCTAAACCACACACTCTGTACTAAATGTAAAGACGTGCTATAAAAAATGTTCCAGGTCTAATGTAATATAATAACTCATGTTTGGGCTGAACAGGTTTCAAGGCCACATTTATTAATCTGTCATAAGTTACAGCTTTAATACAGATCATCACACACACACACACACAATAAACTGCAAAGTACATCACATGTTTGGCTGATCAAAAAAGCTTTACATGAAAATTAGTTAGAAAGAAGGCGAGGCACACATCCCCCTGAGAGAAGTGGGAATAAAGACAGCTGCTGAGTTAGTTTAGCACTTTTTAAAAGGACAGACAGTATTGCACAGTTCAGAAGATCTACTAACCTCAATGCATAAGGTAAAGCCTTCACAACAACATAATGGCTCATCACCTATCATGGAAATAATTTGGCACATTACGATCCCCTGCTGGCAGCCATTTTCAAGACAACATTTTACTACAGATCCTACAATTTTGTTTTCATCTCTTAGAGGAATCCTGTCTGTCTGTTTCAAAATTCATTACAAGCTCCGTATCCAGGTCTACCATCTGGCTTGGGCTTTGCCAATGTATTCTGTGTTGAAGAACTTGGCAACAGCACTGTAATCTCTCACAACTTCAGCTAGCAGCCACAGTCGGACTGCTGGGGTGGTACGGGGTTGTTGGTCAGTTTGGTTGTGGGAGTTCCTGCAGTTACCGCAGGATCACTCTCAAGACTGTCGGCCATTTTATCGCAGATAACATCCACCAGGCACTCGAATGTCTGCTTGACGTTGATGTTGTCCTTAGCGCTTGTTTCAAAAAACTCAAAACCTGTAGAAAGGTAAATAAACATGCATTAAGTGTGTCTACATCCAGAAAAAAAATAGGCATTTCCCACGCAGAAGTAAAATGTTAACTCAAGAGACTAAAACACAAACTGAAATCAGGTCCGTTGCAAAGGGGCAAGCAAACCAACCAATTGCGTATAGCCCCGAGTTGGCCTGGGGCCGCCAGACAACGGGTCGGTTATGTTTATTACAGTGTTATTGAAATCCCCTCTAAGGGAGCCCCCTTTGTCTAACAGCTTAAAATTTCTACAAATCATACCCTCTTTTTATTTATTTTAAAAAAGGTGTGTGTTGTTTCAGATTGGAGTGTTTACTTTTTATAGATTACTTTTGTTAAATTAAATTGTATTATTTAGTCAATCTGCCATTTTGCTTTTGAACTAGGGCTCACATATCGGAATGTAAAGTTTATACTGTGAGGCCGGATCATGTAGTATTTTGTAGGTTTTGCAGAGTATTATTTCATTACAGAAACAAAATTCCAGGTTATAAATTGAACCCCTAACGTTCATCATCTTGCAGTCAATATCACTAAAACGTTCATATTTTAAAGCCTGTTTAAATTTAATTGTCCTTGATTTATTAAATTAAGCCCTCATAGCGGCAATATTGGCAATAAATAGTTTTCTCATTTCTGTTTGAGCGTTGAGTTATGTCACCGGTTACAATACAATCATAAGTGCGATTTCTCACCCAATTGTTCTGCCAGTAATCTTCCACTGTCCACAGACACTATCCTCTCCTCCTCCTTGTCACATTTGTTACCAACCAGAACCACTTGTGCGTTGTCCCAAGAGTATGTTTTGATCTGCGTTGACCTGAAAGCAAACAGTTTGAAAAGACACATAATCGTGAACCCTGCGTATTTAATTAATTCAACGTTCATGTTGCCTGCAGGGCCACTTTAAATGCTACAGTTACACAAAAGGTTTAAAGACTACATGAACAAAGGGCACTGAGGCATATACATAAGCCGGCTACAGGTTCTTGTGGGATTCTAGCTGGTCTATTTTAGTTGCTTTTGTTTTTTAGAAAGATATTTAATAATTTTGTCCTGTTATTCAAAAGAGCATTTGTAAAATCACACACTGAGAAGGCTGTAAAATAGAAACTATTTTTTAAGTATTCGATGTTTTCCTCACCAGTCTTGCACGGCAGCAAAGGACTCCTCATTAGTGATGTCATACATGAGGATAAATCCCATGGCGCCTCTGTAGTATGCTGTGGTGATGGTCCTGTATCGCTCCTGTCCCGCTGTGTCCTGTCAGACATCACAGTTAAAGTGCAAGTCCAAATTATGGGAATAATATAAATACAAACAGACATGTCATTTATATTGGGCAAGCTTTCTGGTCCCATTTTGATAAAAACCTTCCCTGTTCCAACCTGACGGTGTCTCTGTGCACAAGGTGAGGCCCACAGCATCATATTTATTTGCATATCTAAATTCAATGCTAAAACACTAATCACTAACTTGTCAGTTCAGACAGATGCAGTGGTAACTGTAATGAGTGAAACCAGCTGACCTACTAAACAAACAGCCGTATGTGTTCTGGAGTGAAAGCAGTTGAAACGCCCTTTGCTGTGATCTGGCACACTTGATACGTTACAAGCTGTCTGGTTTATAACGTAACACAGCAGCCTGTAAATGGCCATCTGCAGTAGATGCTTATCTGACTTTCATTATACCCTGTTTTTCCTGTTCTGATCACCATTGCACTTGTGCTCTCTGTGATTATAGCTCATGTGCTTACAATGCGCCACATTTTTGGTTTTGCAAAGTTTACTAATGCATTAGTTATTAAGAATTTTGTTGGTTGTGCAATTCAAATATTTTAATATAATGTGTGTCAATAAGCAGTTAATATTATCTTTCTATTTATTTATTTAAGGATAGATGGATGGAGTAGTGGTTAGCTTTGGTATGTTTCTAATGAACTTATCATATTACTTGAATAATTGGTCTTTTACCCAGATTTGCAGTTTGATGCTTTTGTCTTTTCTGTACACAGTTTTGACCCTGAAGTCGATCCCCACCGTGCTGACAAACGCTGACGTAAAGGAATCATCAGCATAGCGGAACAGGAATGAGGTTTTACCCACACTGCTGTTTCCAATAATCAGCAACTTGAACATGTAGTCAAAGTTTTGCTCTGAGTTCTCTTTGTGTTTGGCATCTTGAGTAGCCGTCATCTGGAAAACACAAACACCACCTGTTCACAAAATGTAAGTGAGCCACTATTACAATTCTTATTTTAAATAATCTGCCTGTATTGAATTAATATTATAAACTATAAGGAAAATAGCACTGGGACTCTTAAAGCATTGAGTCTAACCATGCATGTCATGACAAGGCAGTTGTTTGCGTCCAACGTTGTAAAAACAGTTTCAGGAAGGCCCTTTTTTGTTCCAGTATGACTAGCCCACACAGAGCCCTGGGGACCAACTTAAAACAGAATCTTACAATAGCTCCTTTAGGTGTAATGTGTTGGTGTCTATTGAATGATCTCCCACTGAAAAGTGTTCTCTAATCTCTAGCTCTTCTTAAAGATGTCCATTGGTCTTAAGAGTAATGCACTGTGTAAGCCAGGCAAGGTCTTTCACACCAAACTTAACCACGTTTCAAACATCTGTTTACTTCAACAAGCTTTTCCCACAGCTTACAGGAGCTAAAAGATCTCCTGCTAACATCTCGGTGTCAGATACCACAGCACACCTTTATGGTCTAGTGGAGTCCATGCCTCAAGGGGTCAGGGTTGTTTTGGCAAAATAAAAACGGGACCAACACAATTTGAAGAAAACAGTAATAATGATATGCCTGATCGGTTTATATAATTAATTATAAAGGAGCCAGTAAAGTTTATTAGGTTGTAGAATCAGCACCAGGAGCTGTCCGGCTGTCACGAGCGCCTCTATACAGGAAATAAAGCTCTCTGAAGCTTTAAACATAAACATGTTAATAAACCCAACTTTAATTAACCAGTTTAAGAAATGACTTCACATTTAGATTATGTATTACCATTACAAATAACGATAATCCATTTTAACCTGTCGCTCCCTTTTATATTTCCGTAAAAAGCAGAAACCCAACCTGTGACTCAGTGCTTTTACAGAATCCTCATTATTAAAGGTTTTCAGAGCGAAATGCCTCTGTTTTCACGTCCTGTCAATCATCGGTGAATCTACACGCCGCGTTTGATCTTACCTTCCCATACAGATCCATCAGCAGCTTTATTAAAAAATAAAAACAGGCTCCTGGAATAAAAGAGATGCTAAAGCTGGCCTCGGGCGTCAGCAGCTCTCTGCTGTGCTGCTCGTTCCTCTCCTCCCTCCTCCATTCAGCCTCCCTGCGCAGTCAGGCCAGATGGGAGTGGTGGCAGAGGCGAGATGCGCTCTGAACACTGCGCACGCGCACCTCGCGTAGCCTAGTGACCGGGGCAGTTTTTGTCTGAGGCTCGAACAGCAGCCCTCGCTTTGGTTTAATGAATATTGAGTGAAGGGTGAAGAGCAGATGTCAGCATTAACCCAGGCTCCTGTTGCTGGAAGAGAAGGTTAAAACATGTACGATCTAAAGCATGATGTTAAAGAGGCGTCACGGGTAAAGGTGGTTGATTATTGGTTAATGGAAGTGATGTGGTCTTGGTGGTGGGTGGTGATGCTTATATTTGGACTCTGTGTTCCCATTGTGCAGCTACAACCTTTTTTCCCCCTGATTGTTTATTCATTCATTCATTATTTCCCGCTTTATCCTCTATTAGGGGTGGGGTTCCCCATGCCCATCCAGGGGATAACGTTTTGGGCAGATACACCCAGGACAGGGCGCCAATCCATCGCTGGGCACACACTCACTTACACAGACACACTCTATATGGGGCAATTTTGAGAACTCAATTAACTTGATCCATGTTTTTGGACTGTGGGAGGAAACCGGAGAACCCAGAGGAAACCCACGCGGACACGGGGAGAACATGGAAACTCCACCCAGATGGGGATTCGAACCGGGAATCCCCAGTGCTGGGAGGCTAACGAGCTCCTGATTGCTTATTTATTTTATATTTTATGATCATACTTTTTTGTTGGAACCAACTGAAAAAGCCACACAGTTGTCCAAATCCTCATAATCTTTGTTCGGCAATCTTTCAAAATGTACAATCAGAACTCAGTAGCCAGGACATGTTTGGTGTTTAACATGACTCTCACATGCTCATCTCCTGTATCTTATCCTGACACTGGTTCCAGTCTTCGCTCCTTCATTCCTAGACTTTTAACCTTTCAGCACTGTAATGCTTTAATCCCTTTAGTCATTTAGTCATTTCACCTGAATGAGACCAGATCAGTTTAAATCCCTCACTGCAAAATGGGGAAATGATCTTTCTAGTGCAGTCTGCCATGCAGAGACCTTGAGGACGTGCTCCTTCCTCAAACATTTGCTAACATTTTTTCCATTTGTGTTTATTTTTATAACATAGAAACAGATAGAGAACTAAATAAAACAATTGGGTTCAATGATTGAGTTGTTTGTTTTAAGTACTTATGAGTAAATTGTATGTAACCTGATAGTTACTGAATAAAGAACTATATTTATAACTTTATTTGACATCTTTTACAGAATACGTGAAGTAACTCATAAAAGTAGCGACATCTTCTGGTGGAAAACAATATATATTTTTTATTTTGTAGACGCTTTTATTCAAAGCTACTTACAAGTATAAATACAGGGCCACAGGAGAAATGAGGGTTAAGGGCCTCGCTCAAGGGCCACACATGTAACTACAATGGACTTGAACCCACAACCTTCAGATTGAGAGCCCACAGTCAGAAGAACGATTGTGTGTTTTTACAACATATATTCGTATCTGTCGTGTTTATGTCGTATTTAACTATAAACGTTGTTTAGTGAAATTGTGTTTAAATTGTTTATTGATGGAGAAATTGACCAGCAATTAAAGCTCCCTGTTATGGTTCGGGGGGGAGGGGGGGGGGTTCGACAGCTGCTCTCACATTGGTGAGTTTGTGGCCACGCCCATTTGGCATGGATTTGTGGGAAACGTTGTTTTCAGGTAGGTCATGCAGCAAACCAATCCTCTGTACCTGCTTGGTTTTGAAATTATTCTTTTTATTATTTTTTGTGGGGCGTTTCTTTTATTTGAGTGAATAGATCACCCGTTAATCTGAACTGTTTTGTTAGGAGTTCAGCATTATTGTGAGATATAAATGACGCAGTTGTGTTGACTGCATGCTGCACACACAGTTTGCACACAGTTTATTTACTGTACGCACATTTTGCAGCCGTGTTTGCACTGTGCCGCACCTGAGATGTCGGTACTAAAACATAACGTTGAAAAAGTGTGGTTTTGGTAGCAAAACTTGTGATTTTACAGTAAACAATCCTTTGGCGCCCTCTTCTGAATTTACATTGTTATTAACATACTGTGAATACTGACCTTAAGTTTGAAGTTCTCTAATAAAGTGTTCATTCATTCATTCATTATCTCCCGCATTGTCCTCTATTAGGGTCGCGGTGGGGTTCCCCATGCCCATCCAGGGGAGAACGTTTCGGGCGCTGGGCAGATACACCCAGGACAGGGTGCCAATCCATCGCTGGGCACACACTCACTCACACACACAATCTTTATGGGGCAATTTGGAGAACTCAATTGACTTAATCCATGTTTTTGGACTGTGGGAGGAAACCGGAGAACCCAGAGGAAACCCACGCGGACACGGGAAGAACATGGAAACTCCACCCAGATGGGGATTCGAACCGGGAAACCCTAGCGCTAAGAGGCGAACGTGCTGACCACTAAGCCACCGTGCCGCCCCTAATAAAGTGTTAATAACTTCAAATAACATTCACCTCGTACATTGAAACTGATTAATATAAACTGTGATATCGCACAGTGATCATACTCTCACTGGCCACGTTATTAGTTACTGTCCTTCTTTGTTTAAATAGCAGTTTCACTGATATGGATGCACATTGGTGTTCTAAAATTACAGATTGTAGTCCATCTGATTTCCAACATACTCAGGAGCTACTGTCTCTGAGTTATGTCGACATGGTGGAGCAATAAGGTAGATCTGACTAATAAAGGTGCACAGTAATGGAGGACAGTTAAAAGGTCAGAGAGAAGCTCATCTGTTGCATTTTAATCACTTATTTTTGCACATTTTTAGGCGATAATGGAAGACTGTATTGAAATTATTCTGCAGGATCAAAGTACCAAATATTCTCATCGCACCCAACACAACCCGGCCCTCACCGCTGCCTCAGGAGCTTTACTCACTGCCTTTTATGGTCTGTGGACCTATTTTGCTCTCCCTGGGTTTCGAAAAGTGCCAATGAATCTGAAGGTACTGAATTAACAGAAGAATATCTGTTGAAGAAACATCATTTCTTTAGATGGTTTAGAGCATTACTGGGCTCAAAATAAAAATTAGAATTTTTAGAATTGAAATGGGACAATATTAAGCTTTGACTTTAACTATTTCAAATTGTTAGTTATTTTTGGTCGCCTGGTTCTCTGAAGCTGAGGAGGAGCTGATGATGAGCACAGCTTTGAATCTTCTGTTTAGATAATTATTATTTTGTGTATGGTGTTCAATCCGATGTTATTGTAAAATGAAAATGAAAAGTGAGAGGTGTTTGCCCTGTGTCACAGGTGCCCTACTTACCTTCAAGTGCAGCACAGACGCAGAATGTCGTGAGGCTCCTTCAGGGCAGAACGGGCTTACTGGCAGATTTGGGCTCTGGAGACGGAAGACTTGTGAGCCATTTTGAGCTTAATGACATCACAAAATCATCACACATTACAGTAGCCTCTTCAGCTAGCCCTTTGCCAGCATGGTGATTACATCAGTACACTAAATAACATGAACAGATTGGTTTGCATTAAATGGAAATGTAACTGCTACAGTATATGAGTAAAGAAAGCCTCATTCACAGAATCTATCCCATGAAGTTGTGTTAATGTGTGAGCATGTTTGTTTTTTAAAAACAATTAGAAAATAATACTTTATTTATCTGATTATTAGGCTTCAAGTTAATTATATGCTATTTAGACACAATTTAAACATGCTTTTCTTTGCTTTTATAATATACAGGTATTCTCAGCCTCCACGTTGGGCTTTCAGTGCACCGGATTTGAAATCAACTCTATCCTGATCGGCTACGCCCGGGTCAGAGCTCGCTGGCTGGGCATTCCAAGCACTGCTGTAAGATTTGTAAATCAGGACTTTTGGAAGGTCTGTAAGTCATTTCTGTTTATTATTTTTCAGTTAAATATTCTGTTTTGTAATTTGTAATCAGTAATAAAAGGCAAAAACAGCTGCTTTTTAAAGTATTTATGTTGGTTAAATATAAATACAGAGAACTAGGAGAACATACAAACTGTAGTGTCTTTAAACTGTTTCCTGTTTTCTAGACTGATTTGTCTCAGTTTAAGAATGTGACTGTGTTTCTGGCGCCTGGGGTGGTACGTACAATCATATTATTCAATGTTCAATATTTGCAAACAAAAGATAAAAAAAAAAAAACATTTAATGTTAAAGGTTTTACACCCACACACATGTTTACAGAGCAGTGTGACAACGCCATAAATCATTTATTTTAATTAGAATCATCAATACTGGAAAGGAGTCTAAGATAATAATATTGTTGAATACAGATTTAAAACATATAAATAAGGAAAGTGTGTTTTTGGATTTCTGTCAGATTATCAGTCTCAGTTTTCACACAGGACTCGTGATTTACTGCTTTCATTTTTTATTGTGTATTGTGTATTATTGTTGTAAAATGAAACATTTGGGTATTTTCTTAAAAAATACACAAAAACAGCAAAGTATATAAATGTTTGCAAATAACTATATATGTATACTGTATATACATGAGAAACAATGAGGCAACATTGGTCTTTTTTTTATTGGCTGATCTATTATGGACTGTATTGTTGTTGTACCTAATATTCGCCACAAGGTGATGCTCTGTCTTCACTGTATTTATTTCTACCCTGTGCTGGCTCTTAATTGTTGCATAGTGAACTGAAGTTAAAAACCAATATGTCTTATAGCACCTGGTATTTTATGTTTCATTAGCTTCTTAAAGCTGTTTGATTGAATAATTATATTTATCATGGGAGACAGAGGAATGGCATTAGGATTTGCTGAGCGATTATATTGCAATATGGAACAGTAATAAGAGCAAAGTATTTGGTTTGTTAGTTCTGATAATTTCACATATTTTCATCTAGATGGATGTGCTGAGCAAAAAGCTGGAGAAAGAGTTGGAACATGATTCCAGGGTGATTGCCTGTCGGTTTCCTTTCCCTCACTGGCAGGCCTCAGCATCAGAAGGGCAGGGACTGGACCGGGCCTGGGCCTACGACATGGCCATATTGCAAAAATCTTGCAGTGCCAGCAAAAGTCCTTAAGTATTTTTTCAGCCTTATTTACATTTGCTTTGTGTGAGCAGAGCTGAATACTGATTGTGCATTTGAAATGAGTGCTGCGCAGCCGTCTGTCCTTTTCCATTCACACAAATGTAATCCTCGATTGGTGACTCACACCTGTAATAAACACCAGGGGAGATTCTAATGAAAGGACATTGTGAAACCTGTGGAGAACAATCAAGGCCACTTCTGTGGATCATTCTTTTGGGTGATGTAACTAAGCTCTGCACATACTTCCAAAGCTTTGAAGGAACTTAATGTTAGTGCTAAACCAGAATGAGAGGACGAGGCAAGGTCAGGTCATCCTGCTCATGTAATTTGCAGAAGTGCTCACATCCTCAGGTACAAGATGTACAAAAACATGCCTGTGTCAGTGTTCTTCTGGTTAAAATTTGTTCAAAGTAAAGGATTAAATCCCTTAAAACAGTTTCACTCTATGTTTATCCACCGTGTTCATGATCATAGCAGGTGGTTGGATTCCTGCTAATTAAGTGCATTAGCTTGAATTTGTTAAAATAGTGTTGATTCCGCTTTCACATTTAATGAAAGTATCCAGGCATTAAGATTATTACTTTGATCCATTATTTTGGGCAGCACTGTGGTGCAGCAATTAGGACATTTGCCTCACGGCAAATGGGTTCTGCGTTCACTTCCAATTTTAATCTTTTATGTGCGGATTCTCAGTACATCTCCTTGTGTGGCTTTTCATCAGGGATTTCCTCTCATATTACAAATACAAGCTGACTGGAAAATTGGAAATACTAACAAAAATAAAACCTTGTTTACAGAATGAACCACATCAGAGGATATATACCATACTGAACTTAGCCATATGTCATTATAAATACAGAGCACACTGTGTATTCAATTTGAAATTTAAAAATTGCATTTATTTAATTAAGATTTTACAATCTGGACAGCTGAAAGTCCATTTTCTCAGCAGGAATAATTTTGAGTGCAACAGTAATAAGGGGTTCAGTTATGTGCCTCCACACAGGTAATTTAGACAGTGGGAGGTAAAATCACACAGATGCACAGAGGACAATCAGACTCTTCCCAGAAAACAAAAAAACTTTTATCTGCTCACCCTTGAATCAAATCCAGGATGAGGTAACACTGTAGTGATTGAAATACAGTTGATCTCTGTATGCTTTGCATAATGAATTAATTAAACTAATCAGAGATAATTAATTTTTGATGTTGCCCTGAAATGAACTACCGATCCTTTCTTTCAGTAAATGCTGGGATAGGCTCATGCACACATCACTTTCCTCCTGGGTGCATCTGTTCAGCACCCGAAATGTTCTCCCCTGGATGGGCGACCCTTGTCTCTAGTATAGAATTACGCATAAGATAATGAGATGAGAACAAACCCAGATGTTTAATAATTCATTGATTTATTTCACAAATAAACAGGTCAACTCTAAGAGTAAATCGTACAGTAAACTTTAATACAACTGGTACCAAACAAAGCTCATATGTACTTATTTGATATGGACTGTCAGGTGGCTGTTCATGATATGAACCACAAGGTGAAGGTCTTTACTCCTGCTGAACACTGGAACGTTAATGAACTGCTGTGATTTCAAGTCCTTTGATAGAAATTACATACTTATTGCTACAATGGTACTGTGTGATGCTTGGACCCTAACCCCAACCATCCAGTTGGGATGCTTGTGAGTCGCTGTATATATAAACATCTTTAAAAGGCCATATTTTAATATAATTCCTAATTCTGATAGTTATAGAAAACCAAGCATGTTGGAGGATTTTTTGAGGATGTTGTAGCTCAGTGTCGTAGGTATTTAAGGGTGTTGTAGCTCAGTGGTTAGAATGTTGGAATGTTGGCAATAGGGTTCAAATCCCAGGCCCGCTGATGTTACCAGGGTGGGGTTTTTTTTTTCTTAACGCCTGATTCCTCCCAAACTTCTGTATGTAAACCTGTTTTCTAACCCAAACCATTAAGTTGCCATAATAATATGTATATTCAGGCAAAGTGTCTAGTAAATGACCAAATGTAGGATTTATTACCTGAGGCTTTTATTTTTGGGAGATTTTTTTAAAATTCAAATACTTTGATGATTAAACCTAAATATTTTCCAGGGAAGATTAAAAATAATAATAATAATAATAATAATAATTGCCAAAGAATTCCGCAGCTGACTCTACAGGTGGACGGAGTTCGTACGAAAGCGTTTGAAGCGCTCATAGCCATAAATAACACAAAGTGCGTCTTTCCGCAAACGTGAGTGCTACTGCGCATGCGCGGTGAGGTCATCTCGCCTGGTGCGTCAGAGAGTTCCTCTCGTCGAGCTGAATGGGAGTCTAGACGGAGCGAAAGGGGGCGGGGCTTAGTATAAAGGCGCGCGGCAGCCTCGCCGCTGCAGGAGTCCCGCTCCGACGCTCAGCATGGAGACTTTATCTCACCCAGTCCCCAACAGCAGCGACCGCCCGGCCGAGCCGAACCGGGCCGAGCCGAACCGGGCCGAGCCGAACCGGGCCGAGCAGCGGCGCAGGAGAGACGAGCACAGCGCCAACGTGAGCGACTTCTCCCGCATCATCACGGACCCGCTCACCGGGAAATGCTACTGCCGCGGAAAGGTGCTCGGAAAGGTGCGGGTCTCCTGCGGGCAGCACCGACCTCCCGTGCTGCCCCCTCTGCTTTCTGCATTTTATTATTATTATTATTATTATTATTATTATTATTATTATTATTATTATTATTATTATGAGGGTGCCCAGCGATGGATTGGCGCCCTGTCCTGGGTGTATCTGCCCAGCGCCCGAGATGTTCTCCCCTGGATGGTCATGGGGAACCCCACCGCGACCCTAATAGAGGATAAAGCGGGAGATAATGAATGAATGAATTCTTATGAGGGTCGTGTCTGCAGCTGCACATACAGATGTGGATGAAGTGCGCGCGCTGCACGCGCCACTCAGATGAGTCATGAAGCGCAGGCAGCAGCTCGGGGCAGCAGACACAGGGGCAATAAGACCGAGACCTCATCTGTACCCCAAATTCTGCCAATTATCTGCATAATCAAATGAGCTTAAGGTGACATTAAAACACAGAGCGCGTGGCTGGCTGTTGGAGATCTCCTGGAAAACAAATGATCTGAATAATTTAGAATTGTATTTCCATAGAGTTTAGACTGCTCTGTTCATTAAAGTTTATATGTTCTGTAAGCTCTCTGTTATTATCTATGGCTCTTTGGAAAACAGATGTGTGGCTGAGACATGTGGTGGTATGTGGACTCATAAGCTCAGGGGTGTGAAGGATTTTTGGGAATGTGGAGTGTGAATGTACAAGAAGGGACCGGTTGGGGCATGTGGTTTTTTTTAAGGTTGTGGCTGGTTGGTAAGCATAAGAATGTGCATACAGTTGTGTGGAAACTGAAGCTCTCATGGGAATGAATACAGTGCACTTGGAAAACAGTTGTCCACAGGTTTTAACACATGGAGAGTTTGAGGGGTTACGTTTGATGCTAGTAGCTGCAGACACATGGTATTGTATTTATGATGATGCATAATGTTATAAACTTTTAAAACTTTGTATATAAGTATAAAATCTGTTTAATGGTGCTGCAGTGTTGCTTGTCTGTGCTGCATCTATTTTTGATGTATTATTTAGACAGTAATCGAATGGACAGTTGGGGATTGTGGGGGATTATGCGGGGGTGCTGTTGGGGAGTTCTTGGATGTTCCATTTGACTTGGAGTGTATTTTTGTATTAAGTATATACTCAAAGACTTTATTCTAGGACAAACATATAGAAATGTAGCATTCAGTTTGTTTATATACAAATTTTTAAGATTTTACTGTTAAGTCAATTATCAAGCATGAAATGAACATGATCATAATGAGCACGATCGTGACTTCTTAATCACTCTGACCGTCAATAGCGAGGGAACAAAAGGTTACTGTGAGGCAGCTGAGATGGACGTCGCTGTGCACAGGACAGCTATTTCTTTGACATTCGGAAAGCTGGGAGCTTAATGGAAGAAAGTGGCAGAAAGGGGAGGGAGAAGGCTTTTTAAATCGCATCTGTAGTTCTGGAAGAATGTTACATCAGTTTGATCAAATCAAACTAACCTTTATTCTGAGTTCTGTGTGAAGTGTGTGTACTGCAAAACACCATCAGCATGGTGGTGAGAACATCATGTTGATGGAATGTTTATGTATTTGCAGGGGAATGCTGAAAAAACTGGGGCTGTTCTAGTCTGCAACAGGGGGAGGAATAAAAAAATCTAATGATCAGGGTGATAAGATCAGGGTTAACAAGCCACCATCCAATAACAGGGCAGACACACGCACACACATTCACACCAGAGGCAATTTAATGTCATTAGTGAACCTGCTGGCATGTTTTAGAACTGCAGGAGGAAATTTACTTTTCCGGGACTCGAACCTATAAAGTTTTCGAGCTCTTACCTCATAAGCTGTGGATTGTAAAGGGTTCTTTTTTATTCTTGTGCACAGGGAGGCTTCGCAAAATGCTACGAGCTGACGGATTTGTCTGCAGGAAAGGTGTACGCGGCCAAAATCATCCCGCTGGCACGCGTGTCGAAGCCACATCAGCGTGAGAAGGTAAACAGTGTTTTGCCAATAACAAGCCGTCAGGCAAAAACCTGAGCTGAAAACCGGTGTTTAATTTTCGACGCTTACCTGCTTCACAGATCAACCGAGAGATCGAGCTGCACAGAGGACTGAGTCATAAACACATCGTTCACTTCTACCACCATTTCGAAGACACAGATAATATCTATATCCTGCTGGAGTACTGCAGCAGACGAGTGAGTCATACACCTGCATGAGGGCTCCTCACCATCACACTCGGTCACTATAACTTCCAAACACTGGACCTTTTCTACAGCGAGATTTCTTTTGTGTGGAGAAATGAAAGAGGGAAGCTCAGTGCAGGGGTGGGGGGTGTGGTGGTATGCAGAGTGTTTTGCTAATCAGGCTGTCTGTTAATGCTGTCTTTGTTCAGTCCCTGGCGCACATCCTGAAGGCACGCAAAGTGCTAACGGAGCCGGAGGTGCGGTACTACCTCAAGCAGACGGTGTCGGCCCTGAAGTATCTGCATGATCAGGAAATCTTACATCGAGACCTCAAACTAGGTAAAGAACCCAAATCCAACAACACAGAAATCAGGATTCCCCATGACTGAAGTAAAAAACGATTCCTCATTCTGAGCAGAAGATGCCATTTTAATGGATCCTGGTATGTGTGTGATGTAGGAAACCTATTTGTGAATGACGCAATGGAGCTGAAGGTTGGCGATTTCGGCTTGGCAGCCAAACTAGAGCCGGTGAGCAACAGGCGGAAGACTATCTGTGGCACCCCAAACTACCTTTCTCCAGAGGTGCTGGAGAAACAGGGACATGGCTGGGAATCGGACGTCTGGGCTCTGGGCTGCGTTATGTGAGTATCATGAGTAGACTCAGTTCTTTTTATCCAAAACTCTTATGTAATATTCTCTTACATAACTTTGAGTGCAATAATATTAATCCTGAAATCAGAGTACAGGGTCAGAAAACCTGAAGCAATGGAAACCCAACTCTTTAACCACTAAGCTATCATGACCAGGAACTAGATTGAAGTTTGTAAACCTCACAAAGGCTCCTTTCAATGAATGACACACTCCAAAATCATATACAAAATTTTCCCCTTTAAATGGAAGCTGTAACTTGTATATGAATATGATGTTAAAATAAAACTTTTGTACTCAGTTGCAGGCATTTTTATGTTGCTTGTCAAACACACACGTATTTCACCAGGTCACCTGCATTAGACTGGGATAACACCCAGTCTAACCCAGGACTGGGGTTACCCACCCTGGGAATTAAACCCAGTACCTGGGTGACATGACGGACATCCACTGAGCCACGCTTCCCAGAATACTGATGTTGTTCTATTACTATAAATAAAGTCCTCATACTTTTGGTCTTGTAGTTTCCTGAAACTTCACAATGTAGAACCTGTTTGTGTGATGCTGAACTTGTGCATTTCGGCAGGTACACACTGCTCTTGGGCAAACCTCCGTTCGAGACCAATAACCTCCGAGAGACGTATCGCTGTATTAAAGAGGCTCGTTACTCTTTGCCTTCCACACTGTCGCTTCCTGCCAGGCAGCTCATTGTCAGCATGCTCTCTCGTGACCCGGCAGACCGCCCACGACTCGACCAAATTGCACAGCACGAATTTCTCTCGCAGGTGAGCGCCGAGCGCTGCTCTCACTCGCTTCATAATGACTAAAAGGTTGAACATGAACATTAAATCCGGTGCTTTCTTCATGCAGGGCTTCATGCCTGAGACTCTGCCATCCAGCTGCTGTCTGTCTGCTCCTGACTTCCACATCTCCAGCCCGGCCAAGAGCTTTTTTAGGAAAGCTGCGGCTGCCCTCTTCGGTGGGAAACGAGACAAAGCCAAGTACTATGAGAATCTTAGTAAGTTACAATAACAGAGCGGTTCGGGGTGGGGGTGTGTTAAATGCACTTTAATGTTGCACTATAGACCATAATTGATATTCATTGCAAAGGAAATGGGCCAAACCAAAATTAGCAAATTAGTATTTGGAAAAAAAATTGGTTAAGAAATTAGTTTGAATTTAACAATTACACTATATGGGCAAAATTATTGGGATAAAATTTATTGTTTGATATAAGACTTTGTTTTTATAAGTGCTTGCTTCAGAATCCCAGATTCTCCCAATATGAGTCAATCCCAAGCACCTCGGGATTATAGCAGACCTCCTGCCTCACTCATGCAGGGCTCTTGCACCGGGTTCAGCGCTGATGCCGTTGCTGGTGTGTAATTATTAAACACATCACAATTTTCCACCACAAAGCAGCTGATGATTATCTGAAAAACCGTATCAGAAAGTAGCTGGTCTGAAGACAAAATCCCGTGACATTGGCAGCGTGCAATCAGTGAAGATAAACATCACAAAAATCAGCAACTCTGACAAACCAACAATGCACTTCTGTTTCCTTCCTGTATGTATGCACAGGCACATTTACCAGATGATTGAATAACATGATTTGATGAGAATAAATTGTTTTAGAACAAACTGAGTGATTTTTAATTGTGAAAACCTACAAAGTAATTTAAATTATTAGGCAGGCAACACATCTGGCCCACATCCCCCCATTTTCATCTGGCCCACATGCCACATAAATTGATGGCTCCTGTAAAAACCACTTCTGATTCATGACTCACAGATGGGGAGCATTATAATGTGTCAGCAAAGTGCGGACCTGATGTGTTTCGGGACATATGGACAATATTTAAAGGTTGCTTTTTGCTGACATGCAATTTGTAGTGGGCCTGCAGTTTTAGGTTTCAGCCAGAGGTGGCGCTCATTCTTATGCTATGTGGAGTGAATTGCTTTTTTAGGAAACGATTTTTCCTTCAGTAGAAAATTGATTTGATGGCATTGATGATCCACAGTGCTAACAGGTCGGTTAGACGGTTGCTGTGAATTTTTCTGAGGATAAAATCTTTTTTATGGTAATATTTTGTGTGAATATTTTGGGTGATTCACTGCGTTTTACATTGGGGACATATTTGCACAGATAAGCAGCTTGCTGTACACAATTTTCCATTGCAATACAAATGAAATAAACTGGCTTCTATTTTCTTTAATGTATTAAAATGCTTTATTATACTGCTGTAATTCAGTGCTGCATTATAAAAGACTCCCTGATTTACTGACATACACTCACAACTTACTTACCATGTAGATGGACGTTGTAGTTTTACAATTTATAGCCTGTAGTCCTTTTATTTTAGGTCTGTGTCACTTTAGTGCTGAGTAGTATTTACCACCTAAATAATATCTGATGGTCCTGTGGGGATCCTGACCATGAAAGCACGGAGCAAAGGGTCTAACAATATATGTAGAGACACAGATGGACTACGATTTGTATATGTAGAACTACAAAGTCGATCTATATGGCCAGCTGTAATAAAATAGACAGTAGGTGTAGAATATGGTCATGAACCTGATGTATTCTTAATTAGATTGCAATAAACTAAATATGATGCTTACATTAAAAATTAATTATGGCTTGTTGAGTGAATGACAGATTTAGTTCTCATTTTAACTTCAGGTCTTTTTGTCTTTTTGTAACAGATAAGACCGCTAAAGAAGAAGATGACATCTACAAACTTTGCCACGACCTTAAAACGACCAGCATGAGCCAGCTTCCTGTTGCACCGTCGGCAGAGGTGAGGGGGGCGGGGGGAGCGTGACATCGTTCAAGTTGGGTACAGGTTGTATATAAGAGTGATGGAGAATAAATTATCATCCTCACATGTTCCCTCTGACTTCCTTTTGCCTTTTTAGGAAAGAGGCACGCCGTCACTACCGGCCGTAAAGCCTGTTTCCCAGGCAACCGTCACACCGACAAAGTCGGAGGCTCGAGACACCATCCGTATGATCGTCAGAGGCAGCCTGGGGAGCTGCAGCAGCAGCAGCGAATGTAAGTGTGTGTGTGTGTGTGTGTGATCAGTCACATGACTGTCAGTCATTCGATTGTCTCGTGGTACTAAGTGAATTCCCCATGCCTTCGATTCGTAGGTTTACAGGACAGCACAACCGGCTCTGTGGCGGAAGCCGTTGCCAGCGTCCTCCGTGGCTGTTTGGAGCACATGCCCACATGTAAGAGCACTTTAAATGAAATGCCCCTGTGTCATCGGAACGTCATTTCAGTTCCGGTGTAATTAACAGTCTCCTATCCACAGCTGAGAAACTCCCGAAGGCTGGTGGATGCAGCAGCCTGCAGTGGGTGACCAAGTGGGTGGATTATTCCAACAAGTACGGCTTCGGCTATCAGCTGTCCGACAACACCGTGGGCGTCCTCTTCAACAGTGGAACGCACATGAGTCTCCTGGCTGACAAAACGTAGGTGCCGGGACTTGTTCAGTCGCCAACACATACCCATTGATGTAATGAGCACTTCTGTCAAGTGCCGAATGTTATCTGTGACTATCACACAAGACGCGATGGTTACGCAAGTACTCACTTACTGGTGTTGAGTCCTCGTAGCTGACACTTGCACTGTAATCAGTTGCCTGACATCAGCATCTTCGTGGAATGACCCAATATACATGCAGATATACACTCATAAGTCCACTTTATTATTTAGCCATCCATGTTTCTACACATAATGTCCGACAGTTTCTAACTTTAAAGCCTTCCATCTGCTTTTTGACTTTTTAAGTATTCCTTTTTTTAATCTTTTGTACAGAACCGTTCTCCAGCACGCTGAAATGGGCCAGTGTGCCGTAATGTACACGACAGACATCCCTGAAAACTGCGTGGGCCAGGTCACTATTCTGAAGTACTTTGCCCACTATATGGAGGAGAACCTGATGGATGTGAGTTCCCACACATGTAACGGACAACCATTATTTTAAAACTGACCAGGAGTTCTGAACATCCAGAATAATTAATATTCTAAAACAAAGGTTATTTTTTTAACCTTTACTTCATTCAACGTCTTCATCCTTCATATATTAACTAGAATGAAGAACCTGCTTAATTACAGAACTCTTTTTTATTTATATAGACATTCAAGCCACTTATTCTTATTATTGTTATTATATAATATTTATATAATTATTACATTTATAGTGACATACATCAGGCCAAGACTGGTAATCAGATAATCAGTGTTTGCTTTTTCCATTTTTAAATGTTATAGTAAAATTACAGTTTGTTTTTCCTCATTGCTCTTCAGGGAGGTGATGTGGTGATCGACACAGACACAGACAAACCCAGGATCTATCTGCTGCAGTGGCTGAAGTCAGACCGAGCTCTGATGATGCTCTTCAATGATGGTACATTTCAGGTAAACATCAAGCCAATTTTTTTCGAATGTTCCTGCAGAAACCCCACTCCGACAGGAAGCTGGTAATTTTCCCAGGCTGAATCACTATAATTGCAAAACAAAGCAACAAGCATAACCTTTTCTTTAAAACTCCTTCCATTGTAAACAAGCTGCAACCCTGCTTACTCATTGCAAGTACTTAAAATTCTTCAAGCGGCTCCTGTCATTACATACTTCAGGGTGTATTTAGATTTGCGCACTTTGTGTATGGGTTTCGGTTGTTCCAGCTTGTGTTTTGAGCTCAGAAAGAAAGAAAAAGAGTCGGCGGAACCCGAGACTCACCCCTGTTATTACAGTGTTCGACATCCTGCTTCAGTTTCATCACCACAAACTTCTGCTCTCCCCACAGGTGAACTTCTACCACGACCACACCAAGCTCATCCTGTGCACCCAGCAGGAGGACTACCTGCTGACATACATCAATGAGGAGCGGACGTCGGCCACGTTCAAACTGACCTCGCTCCTGAGCTCTGGTTGCTGCTCGGAACTGCGCAGCCGCATGCAGTACGCACTGAACATGCTTCAGCAGAGATGCAAGAACGAGCCGTGAGCCGAGCAGGAGCCTGCAGGCCTGGGCCTCTATGCATGCTGGACGGTGGGACCACAGGCCTGAATGTCAAACTGAAGGAGAAGATGGGGACAGTTCATCGGCGGAGCCACAGAAAGGCTTTACTGCTTCATTTGGGAGTAAACTGAATGTGCAGAGTTGTAAAGGGAGTAGCACATGAATAATGTAGCACTGTTTGGAAAAATTTTCATAGACTGGGCTGGAACCACTGGGAGATCATTTCAAAGGAAAGGAACTTGACTTAAAGCAAAAAACATTAGTGTTGTAAATAAAGCCAGTTTTGTATGATTGCACTCGGGTGTGTGTGTGTGTGTGTGTGTGTGTGTGTGCGTGTGCGTGTGTGTGTGTGTCAAACTGAAGATCGTGAATCACCTGAAGGGACTCTGGCTGTTATTTATTATGGAAAAGGTTCTGTATTAATTTATTTCAATAATAAATCATAAGTTGAAACATAACTTTTTGTTCTTTGGGTTTTTTTTGTTTTGTTTGTTTCTATCGATGCAGTAATTTTGCATGGTATTCATTACCCATAAAACCCGAAACAGGAGACCTTTCCTCATGCCTATCCCAGCTACTCTATTCACACGTGGGTCACTTCATTAAATCTATATTCATTGGATCGGTGGCAGTTTGCCCAGAATAAATCTGAGGAGCAGATGGGTTTGAATTAAAAAGCTTTGTTTTTTTTCAGCTCTGAAACCATGAACCCAATATAATCAACTATACTTCAGCATTTGCACTGGTCTCTCTCTCGCACTCTCTCTCTCCTCCCTGCACACAGACGAGAGAGATAATTAATCATGTGACGTGGGAGCAGGTGTTTCCTCTCACCTGAGCTGATTTCGTAACTTCTGCTCCAACACTCGTGCCTCAGGATTCTTGGTGATATTATGTAAGATAATCCCTAATTTCTGTTTCCTGTCCCTGTAAATCAAGAGTCAGAACTTTACCAGTTTATCTTTGAGGTGTGCAGACTTATAATTTTCAATATGGAAGATGTTGCATGGATTTATTCCTTGTCCTCCCTCGTTGGGTTCTAGGTCTTTGTTTCTTCTAAGCAACGCCAAACTAAACCTGCACTGTCATGCAAGTTGTATTTAGTTAGTAAAATAGTTAACCTGAGTGTTAAGTCCATGATGCCAAAAGACATCAATAAAAATTAAAATCATTTCCACGGATGATGTGAAAACACTGTAGTTCTACAACAACAGACTGTAGTTTATCTGTTCCAATACTCTGTTGTCAGGTATTGGTCAGGTGGTGGATGATTTTTTTTTTGCCCTGCAATGACACTGACGTGGTGGCGTGTTTGTGGATCAGACACAACAGTGCTGCTGGAGGCTTTAACGCCTCAATGACACTGCTGCACTGAGAATAATCCACCAACTAAACTGCCATTAACGACATTATGGAGCAACATGACCTCATGACTTCTATAGCATTATGATCTTCATCAAGTGATTCAAGTGCCGTTATGGTCTGTTCTATTCTAGTGCCTGGGAGGCCATTGTAGCAGTTTAGTAAAGACTTTCCAGTTTCATTCAGAGCTGATTTCATAGCTGACTTAAAGCCAAGCAGCCAGGACGTCGAAATGTGCTGTTTCATTATGTCATGAAGGTTTCCATTCTTAGCGTCTGGTTAGCAACCAATATTATAACCATGACAACAACATTCGCCAAATGGAAGAACAACATGCGTACAGAGACTGTGAACATTTACCAATCTGGAGCTGAGCTAAAAAGCACAAAGTTGAGTTGATTGAAGGAGACATGGATATGGTACAAACCCAATTTTTGTCTGTGAAAATTGGAAATATGTTGTGAGAACCCAGGCGGATATGGGGAGAGCATATAACGGGATTCAAACCTGGATCACCAGCGCCCCCACTAAGATGATTTTTTTTAGAGCTCCTGAATTTGTTATAAATATTCATTTACAATAAATTCTTTAGATTTAAGCTTTCTTTTGATTGATAAACTTCTGTAAATTATTCTTATCCCTCTTTCTTCTGCCTCCTCATGACTTGGTGCTGAACCTGAACTCTGCTTATGATGCGCTGTATATATTATGTAATCTGTGCTCTGATATCATCCACTGCGTGTTTATGCCTCGAAGGACTGTTTATGACTTGTGCAAACCTCCTTTATGATGAATCTGTACTGTAAGAATCTTAACATTTATACATTCGAATTTGAAACATATATGTTATATACATGGGCGGCACGGTGGCTTAGTGGTTGGCATGTTCTCCTCTCAGCGCTGGGGATTCCTGGTTCGAATCCCAATCTGGGTGGAGTTTGCATGTTCTTCCCGTGTCCACGTAGGTTTCCTCCGGGTTCTCCGGTTTCCTCCCACAGTCCAAAAACATGGATCGAGTCAATTGAGTTCTTCAAATTGCCCCATATAGAGTGTGTGTGTATGAATGAGTGAGTGAGTGAATGTGTGCCCAGCGATAGATTGGCTTCCTGTCCTGGGTGTATCTGCCCAGCGCCCGAAACGTTCTCCCCTGGATGGGCATGGGAACCCTAATTTAGGATAAGTGTAAGATAATGGATGGATGTTATATATATTTCTAATCAGATGAACACTGTGTAATGTTCTGTATTGACGTCGTTGCTTCTGTGCCAGCTGGCTATGTCTTCTTCAGGACTAGGACTCAGCTCTTCTATGTTTATGTATGAGACTCATGCTGTTCCATGTCTTGTTGACTTTTCAGGCGGAAATGGCTGTCAGATGCTCAGTAGTCCCACTCACTATCACTGCTGATGGTTCAGGAAGATGCGGCTGCCTTGGAAGAGGCCTTTGAACTTTGCAAAAGCACCTGCCAACTTCCCAGCTGCGTGGGTGTGTGTGTGTGAGGTAGCTCTGCTTTGTATATAGCAGTGTGGCATACATCTTCATCACCATGGCAAACAGCTGAAGTACGGAGAAGGTCAGACGTTTCTTTTCCATTTGCAAATGTAAGCGGACATCAAAGTTTGCATGTTTTTGCAGCTCAGCTGAGAGATAATGAGGGAATGGGGGTGAAAGTAGTTTAAAAACAGCCTGTCAAGCTTTAACATCTTAAAAGCTCTTGAGAAAAAACAGTCTCTTGAATTATGGTTACATTACATTATGGTTAAATTTTTAAGTTGTTTATATGAAGGTCCAGTCTGTACTCGATTTGATTTCTGTTATAAGTTTAGTTTGTATGTTCTCCTAATATCAGTGTGAATTTCCTTGGGTGCGTCGGCTTTGTTTTGATTTAATTTATACAAGAGTTAAGAAAGAGCTGGTATCCTAACCCTCATTTAATGTTTGAGCACTGATTTACTTTTTTTTTTTTTTTTTTTTTTAAACCTCTGATTTGTGCTCTGAGTTTTGGAAAGTAGATCCACAGCCAGTTTCACTACTACACAAATGTCAAGCAGGAGCCCATATGGAGGAGAATCTATTTGCTATGAATACCAATGTTTGCAAGCTGAAGATGCTGCCTACACACAACGCCTCCTCCATAAGGTAGCAAACTGGGGTGACGTCAACAGCAGTGGTTTCCTAAGAGACTAAAGCAAACTGCCTGCCTGCCCTGCTTCTTTTTGCACACAGAGCAAAATCTTAACGTTGACTTGATAACTACTCTGTGTTATTGTACCTGAGTCTAAAAAGATACATTTTCCTAGTAAAAATATGTTCACCTATTGGGATTTTTGGAAAGAAATCAAAGAAATCCCACTTCTGGCTGAGATTTGAGACCTGCTATAGGAAAACTGCATTAGAGCCAAACGTGGCCCTTGTTTATATTCTACAGATACTATGTGATCTATTAAGGTTTTTCCAAACCTCAAATTTGGATGTTTTGAGTCATGAACACAATACTAACAGCTGATATCCAAACACAACTGCAATTTGAGGAACACTGATGTAAGAACCTGGCTTAAAATCCACATCATAAACCGTGTGATCATTAAGCTAAGAGCACCGAGTCGGCCTTTTCCACTGATGCACCACCTGTCTTCTCCGTTTCAGCCCCACTCATCTTGTGTTCATTACTCATTTCCCCTTAAATGTCATCTTTCTCTAAATGCACTATTAACAGATCCCTGAGCGTTCAGTGTGTTACATTCGGACAAAGCTCAGTTCATTTGGGTTCATTTGAAATTAAGTGCAGTCATGCAGAGTTAGCTGAATCTGTACAGAGCTAAACTCTGAGTTTAAAGGCAAAGTCATGTAGAGTTATGAGCATGAGGAGCACTGACAGATCGTCATAAGCACAATGTCACAGAGTACATGTCCTGCTTCCACCCACACACTGCGAGAGGAAAAGTCATGCCTCATCTAGTTTCAATACAGACGGCTGACATTGTGCTCCACCGGCAACATTACTGAAATTGATGGAATTTTTTCCCAGGAACACATCAGGCATCTCTGATAACTCCATATACTGCAATCCTAATGAAACAAGTACACTTTTCCATCATCCACCTGGAAATTTGTAACATATCCTAGCCTACATATTCTCATGTTGGTAAGATGGTAGATATGAAAAATACAGACGACAAAATCAATCACTGTAATAATTTTTATAAATTATTTAAGGCTCTTAAAGGCAATAAAGAGTTTGATCCCCTTTCTGTGAGGTTTTAGTCACATGTGATGTATGCATGTCGGATGACTGGATGACTGGATGACTGGATGAATGAGATGGGTGGGTGGTTAATTGGATGGATGGACTAAAATTCTACAGTTACCATTTGAAGCAAAATGCATTTAAATAAAATAATAAAACAATACAGGATTGACATTAAACTAATCCTGTGTTGGTTTCTCTAACTGATGATGTTAATTCTTATCTCCTGCATGTCAGACCACCATCTGGGTGAAGGCCCTTGGCTGTCTGTAGCTGATTATACGGTGCGAGTGCTCCTCACCACCTGCGTGCAATGCTTACAAGAACAGATGAGACATTTAGCCTGGAACTGAATCTCAGCCTGCATTATTTCCTTTCCCAGACACTTTAAGTAAATAAAAACAGACAGTGTGTGTAGAGAGCCATCCCTCTCCCTCAGATTTATTAAAAGCTGAATCTGGGAGATTTTTCACACTGTAAAATCAAACAATGGCAGAACATCTTGCTCACAGACTGACAGACAGACAGGCCTGGGAATAAATCAATCAGATGCCTACACGTGGGAGACACCATGCCACCCGTGCTGCTGCAGAAAGGATGATGTACAATAGAACGTGTCTTGGGTACACGTGACTCTTTGTTTTTCAGTGCATAATTTTATGCACATCTATTCCGGTTTCATTCTGTGTCACTTTTGATCTCATTTAACACAAACACGTTTCAGAGTTCAGAGAATTCTCTGAAGATAAAAGTGAATTTGTCTTAATTACGACAGGAAAAGGGACAAGTAGGGTGTGAATGGTAGCTGCCTTCATTCTGTACTAAGAAAATTCTCAGTAAAAATCTGTTGGAAGGTGGAAGTGTTATATGCATATGACTCAAAGGGTCCATTTAATATCTTTACCTTATTTGCATGACATAGGAAACGGAAGCTTCCAGACATCTCACACATACTGTACATTGGGGAGAACATGCAAACCCCACTCATAACTGACCATCTATTACAATACAATCCATACACAGTGGGAATCAAACCTGGTAGCAACATTTTGATGCATTTTCCTCCCAAATCTGAACAATTTGTGATAATAAGTTCAGTGAATAGACTCTATAGACTCCACTCATTACAACTACAGACAGTATTGTGGTGTTTTAATCTATAGGTGTCCCTTCTTGCAGCTTTAACAGCTTGCACACCTTTTAAAAGTCTTTCTCCAAAATCTTGGAGGGTGTCTGTGGTTTAATTAAGGCAGGGTCTCTGTATGATGTTTGCATGTTCTCCATGTGTCTGCGTGGATTTTCCATCTTGTGTTTTCACAGTCTAGTCATCTGAGGTAGATGAACTGAAGTTACCCAACTGTCCCGAAATGTGTTCAAGCGAACGTCTGCGGTGTGACTCATGGCCTGTGCAGAGTGTTTTCTCACCTTTAGCAAACTAAGCACCGAAACTGCCTGAAGACCATTTTATAAATAGGGAGCTTATGAATGAATAAGTAAATAAAGGGTCTGTCAGAAATACACTCCATATCAGCTAAAAGGGAATCCCGGCCCCGAAGGGATGATGACATAGACATCACAAGACTATAACTAACAATTTGTCTCCCATTGAAGATAAAATAAAGCAGCTTTTTATTAGTTGAGGCCTTGATAAATAAATCAACCTGTGGGATATTATGACACATTCAATTCTTAGTTTAATCACCTCAAAGGCAGCAGTAATGTAACAGTAATGACTCCCCCTACCCCTCTCTCTCTCTCTCGCTCTCTCGCTCGCTCCCTCGTCTCTTTCCTTTTCTTGATTTGCGTAAAACAAGAGCTTTTTTAAACACGTACAGCTGTGATTGGCTGTGTCTCCCACTGAAGCTGGTGAGTCAGTGAGCTGTGGAGAGGAACCAAAATCTCTGCTGTGTGTGTGAGAGTATGTGTGTGTGTGTGTGTGCATATGTGTGTGTATGGCTGTTATTGCTCGTGTGGGCGGAGGAGGGTCATACAGAAGCGAAGCAGGGGGCAGGAAACAGGTGTCAGAAATGACGCAGAGAGTGCTTCAGACAAAAAATCCAACACGCACATATTCTCACAGAGCAGCCACTCGCTCGCCGGCGTTTGTCTTTTCAATTCGTGTCAGACTTCAAAAATAATGATAATACAAACGCGAGTCGAATCCCTCTCACGGCTTTCATTCTCCTTCCCTCTCGCTCAGTGCCCATCACCTTCCTCTGATATGTTTTCAGAGAGGTTGTTGAATCATTGATGTTGCATCACCTGTTATTTGCTGATGTGAATCTTTGTTTATGTTTTCCATTCGCACATGCAGAAGCAAGCATCTGTCAGGGCTCATGCTTTCTGTGGCTCCCTGTACTCCATTTAACACTGGCATCCTAACGTGCTTTTCATCTTTCATTCTAAAGCAGTGGTGAGTTTGAAAATATAATTTCATATTTTCCTGGGAAAAAGCTAGGTACTAATGGACTTCTCTGGAGGGGTGCGGGTTCCACTAATATGCTGCAAGCCTGAATTGTTTCTCCATCGCTTATCTGTTTAATATGCAAAGGTTTCTGACTGGAAATGCATATTGTGGGATGTCTTCCTGAGTCCAGATCCCAGCATCTTCATGTTCTCAGCTCACATGACTTCATTCACATGCATCTGCCTGTAAACCTTTACATTTTTATATTTAAGAAAGGAAATGATGGATGTCCTAAGTTAAGAAGGAGGAAATCCTGAGGAACTCTGCCTATTGACCTTTAGCCTGCTAGATGTTTAGCGCTTTTACTTCCTTCTTAATGCCTCATTACAGATTTACAGATTTATGTCCTGCTTCTAACCAAATCCGAAAAAAAAAAAAAAAAAAATTTATATATATATATATATATATATATATATATATATATATATATATATATATATATATATATATATATATATATATATATATATAATGAGTGTGTACATGCAAGGGTTCTCGGGGGACTCACCAAAATCCCATATTTAAAAGAAAAGCAGGGGTAAATTAGAGACACTACACTGTCCAAGCTGTTAGTTTGTATTAAAGGTCAAATTTCAAAGAACAGCCCTAATGCATTCAGAGAAAGTCTTTCTGTTCTGCCTTTCTTACAGTAAAAAGGCCACCGGTCCTGTATCTGTAATGTTTATGATCTTCTGTATATGGTTGCATTTCCGGTCGTATGGAATTGTGTTTATTATGAATGCAGGAAGCAAAATGAAGGACTTTCTTAATTCTCAATTCTCTGAAACTTTCTCAGATTCGTGAGAAGCAGCTGAAGCTTTTTGAAGAGCAGATTTCAAAGCCATTGAAGTGTGATTTTTTTTCTGATGAGTGTTAGTGGTCGTGAGCTGAGCCAGGCTGATTATAAAGGCTTTTTTTTTTTTTTACTGAATCCTTAGAAGTGGAAAGCACGAAGGTCACGAGACTAGCCTGCTTTTAGCAAGCGTTTTATCAGATTGTAAAATCTGTTATGTAACTGATAAAACAAAGATACTGTGTTTACAGTTCTGATTATTTTTATTATTTACGATTAAATATTTTTGCATTTTAAATATAATGAATAGCAGTAAGTTGAGGTTTTTTTTAATAATAATTTGAGTTATTTGGAAACCAAAATAGTATAAAAATAATCAGTGAGGAAGACATTGCCAATCAGAGTGGTTTGTAAATGAAGGGCGTCACAGTTAAGATCCATCCACTGGAACTGGCTTAATGCACCAGCACACGGCGAAGGATCCATTATGTTGCATGAAACACCTGGGGAACTGCTCCATTTAAGAAGTTAAGGCAATTCTCTCTCTTCAACCCTCCCTCTGAGTACAGACCTGCCACTCCTGCTAATCATCCACATTCTGAATGGTAGATGAAGAAGCTATTCCATGATGTAAGATGTGCCACATCTGTTTGGATGGTTTAAGCTTTTGACTGAAAGTCTGGATTTTACTCTCTTCAAAGGCAGCTGCTGGCCCTTGCGATGAAAGACAAAGGGGACAGGAAGTAGTAGTGTGAGGAAAAAATGAATTCTGTTGGTGAAAGGCATCATCACAGATGAAAACAGCATCTGTGTCCTTACAGTTAAAAAGACCTTGGAGACTTCCTTAGCTTTAAAAAGCTCTCCGTGTTCTGAAGCAGAAGGCATTCAGAAAATTCTCCTAAAAGCCACTTGGCTCGGCGCTGAAGACATGTGACACGAGAACGGTGTCTGCAACACAGACACACTGTGGTGAAAAACTGTGAACTAATGAATATAGGAATACGTTAGCAATGGAAGGTACTAGATCCATATAGGGGTCTTATTTATAGAAGCACTTCTTCCCTTATTCATTAAAGCTCAGTTTTTAATGTCAGTGTTGTTTGAGTCCCTTTAGCAGACTCTGGCAATAAATCTGACGCTGTGCGTCACTACGTCTCAGGGTCACTGTCGCTTGGAGTCAGCTTTTGAGTTGGGGGTGGAGGTACAAATGTTTTGTGACAAGAGATGTCGTAGTTGTATATTCAAAAATATATGCTGAATGTCAGCTTTAGACATCAGATCTGTCTGATACATGTCCTTATCCTCTCCTGGCTTTACAACTACAATGTAGTGCATCTGTTCAGCTGATTTTTGTAGCTGGTTTGGTGTTTAATCAACTCAAGTCTGGAGCCCAAAACACTCCAGTAGTTGCCTGCGTTTAGTTCATGGTCTTGAATTTTGGCCTGCAGGAGAACTCTGGACCTGCTCCCTTTTATAGTCACTCTACTTTTTTAACTTTCAAAGGAAGCAAGGCGAACGTCACATTTTCTCAAATGTTATGATTTCACAGTAAACAAATCAAAACATCATGTCTACCATGTGACTGAACATCCCTCGACTCCATCACCGCTTACTTGCATAACACCAGTCATTCCTCAGCTTCTATTTTTTTTAACAACTTAGTCACTATGTGACTCATCCCGCTGTATCACTCAGCATAACCAGGTGAGAATTAACACATCGAGCAACTGTTTCTCTGTGTCGCTGCCGGGCTGATCACAGGGTGTGGGTCTTGCCCAGGGGCAGCTCATCAGAGTTTTGGAATGAACCTGTTACCTCTCACTCCAGTATCTGAGCTGCCAGGACATTTTTAGGTCCTTAATGCATTTGCTGTTATTCCTCAATTACTATTCTTTTTTGAGAATACTGCTGAAGAGGATACAGATCTGTCAGAACGCAACATGCAGCAGAACCCACATCACAGCCCCCCCCCCTATCAAGTTCTTGTCTCAGTACACAGAGTCGTGTTTATATGAGCCATGGAGGTGAGATTTCATAAGAAGTGAGGGTTTTTCTATCATTACTCTTTCCTTTATTTTGAGAATTCGGTCAACAACAAAAAAAAGGAGAGTCTGGCTTTGAGGCATACGCCAAATGAATTTTAAATAAAGAACCCAAAGACCCTTTCTTGCTCTGATGAGTCATGCAGCAGCCTGCAGCATTTCTAATAATGGACTAGCCAGTCTGTGAAAACCAATTCGATGAGCAAACAGCACTTCCGGCTCTGCTCTTCCGTTTGTCCATGTTTTAAATAGCACAAAATTGCTGCTTACTTTTAATAAAGTCAACACTTATTTTCTATTTAAAGCAACATAGTCGTGAAGACCCATGTGCCACTGAACAAAATGCAAATTATATTGATAATGGTATCGTGTGTAATCCCAGCTGAAGTGCAAATTCTATATGGTCATGTACATTTTTGCTGATGTATCGCTCTATGTATCTGAACTTGATCCATGCTCTGGTGTTTCCTTTTCAGCCGGATTATGTGAAAGGGTGTTTCTAAGGGTGTTGGATCCTGTTTTTATTGGATGGTGATTTCAGGACGCAGCTGTCGTGTCATGTTGACTCAAGGTAATGGCATGACGTCACCTATTGTTCGGGCTCCACTGAAACATGGCTTGAGTTTAAACTTGGTTGACATCTCGGCTTGACATGGATATGAGGAGAATATAATGTTTTGTGGCGGAGGGCAGAATCTGTGCAATTTTTCAAGCATAGCTATTGAAATGTCTCTAAACTTCTAAAGTACTGAATGAACCTGTAAATATGGTTTATGGTTTGCAGAAAGAACAGTGGAGCAGTGTCTTAAAGCTGTTTTTAAAACACACTCAACCTGTAAGCACCACATAAATATGTATGATCAGACTGTGCAGTCCATTACTGTGGATGACGCGCTCACCCGTTTATTCTTACTCACACTGAGAGGCAGGTTAAAGTAGCCAAATCACCTACTCACCAACCTCCAGAAGGTGAAAATAAGAATTTACACTACAATCTCCACAGAGCCAGGGTTAGTTTCAACTGCTTTTACTACAAATTAAATTGCAGCTAAACATTCTCAGAGCGTTTGCATTTGCATCTATATAAGGCTTGCATTTGGATAGCAAATCCAAATGCAGATAGATGAGTTTAGTTTATAAACAAGGCCAGCAATTAACTGTTTATCATTTATGTGTCTTTCAGTTACTGAAGAATATTATTTCTAGCAGCATTTTTCTGAATGCATGAACAAAGGAACATTTACAACAGTTACAACAAATACCAATAATCAGGGACAATGATGATGACAAACTCTTATTTCTTATTGTGTGCCCAGCTGTAGATTGACGCCCTGTCCTGGGTGTATCTGCCCAGCAACCGAAACCTTCTCCCTGGATGTGTACGGTAACCCCCCCCCCCCCACCATGACCCTAAAGGAGGATTAAGTAGGAGATAATGGGTAAAAGGTTAATCCAATGCATCAATTCACAATTTTCCATTAATTTATTTATTAAAAAACAACTTTGGTAGATTACATCAGGATTATTTACTTGTTACCTCGTTGCCAATGGCACTGACTAAGTGGTGTCTTTACACATTTTAGTTTCAGTCACAGGCAGTCCGTAACGTGTAAGGACATTTCCACGAGTGTGAGTGTGCCTCCTGTCGCAGATGGCTTATCTTTACACAGTACATCCTTGATAAGTACATTTCCCAAAAACACTGTCCTTGAATCTAGCTCTGAATAAGTTCTTTTGGTTTTTACTTTAATGTGATATTAAACACGTATAGTATTAAATCATGTGACGTCTGTTTCAGTTAGTGGAAGGTCCTGCTATCTTCAAAGTTTTTGTACAGTAAGAGGAGGTGGGGTTGTGATAGCTAATGCGAATATGCATTCGTGATTTAAGTTTTGCATGCACCTGTTGCTCACCTGCACCTGTTGCAGGATTTACAAATGAAATAATCACATCACTGTTGTTCCAGTGACAGGTTAGGTTTTGCTTGCTCCTGAAGCATCTGTTCCCTGTAGGTTATTTTGGTATTTTTCAGGAGGACGGTTCTGATTTTACTTATGTGGACAAGGTGAGATCCATAAAGATGTGGCTTGACAAATGTTTATTGAAGTCCTTGCACTGTTCTGAACCCTTGATCTTATTTAAAAGCTCTGATTAATTGAGATGAGTTAAGTCTACTCATTCAAGAGCCGAATATGCAAATCATTTTGCAAAGATAATTGAATAAATGTGTGTATTTTTCTGATCTAAGGCCCAGTTTTTAAGCTGACCCTCCCTCCCAGTGTCAATACAAAGTGTTGACTAAAAATCCTGCAAAAAATTAAATGCTGCAACGTTGCATAAAGTTATGGAAACAAGGCCTCAGTGAGTGCATGCTATTATGTAAGCTCAAATCTATTCAACAATTTTTTTTTTCTGACAGGTAGCATATAAGAACACCGAAACCCTATTACAATGCGTGAGTGTATAAAGGTAACTCATCAATTCAGCAGGAAACTCTGTGGTCCTCCCACCCACCTTCTGTACAAACTGACTCACACTGAGGAAAAACCCTAGTTTCCCATTGGCACTGGTTCCTTTGAACCCTTCTCTTCTTTACCTTTTATCTGGACCGGCCTCTGACTCAGTGACTCTCCACTAAACTAATGACCATGTGGGAGTGTGTTTCTTGCTATGTGTTGCCTACTATCACTGATTTTTTTTAAATATCCCTGCCTACATAAGCAACATGCGCTTTAAATGATATTAGACCTGTAAGCATGATTAAGAGTCTGAGTCACGGCTTCCCGTTGGACACGCAACGGGAAATAAAGAATACAAATACATTGAGAGGTGTTACATGCAAATGTGCTTTCTGTATTAAAAACCCTGCTAATTATAATACAAAAAGCTCCGAATGTGGATTGTATACCTCCAGGGCTTTTTTAGCTGGCAGAGCGAAACGAGCATGCCAGGAGCATCTGTCGAGGATGTAGGAGGCATCCTTCCTTGGAGGATGCAAAGTATTGAGTAAAGGATGTGGTGCTGTGCCCTAGGAATCCTGGAAGAGGAAGTTAAGTTGGAAAAACTGGAAGCCCACAGTTTAAAATAACTTTTGTAATTATAAACAATTCTTAGTGCACTATAGGAAAAAATATCTTAATTATCAAACCAATCAGCTATTCTGTGATATGATTTAAAATGATAAACTACACAGACAGGAGATTGAGACAGAACTTTCAATTAGTGATTTTTTTTAGTGGAGCTTTAATGACATCCCAGTCCCCCAAACCCAACCCACCCCTTACACTGTGCACTGAGGCACAGTCAACCTTAAAACTAATTAAACGTTGGAAATTAATCTTCTTATTTGTACAATATGTGGCAAATATTGCTTTGTGTTAAAAATGATCACAGAGTAAAAATTATAAAAAACATCGTGGGGAACACATACAGAGTTTGGAGTCATTAAGACAAGTCTGCTTTGTTTTTTAAAACCCAAACATGAAGCCTGCTGCTGCCTGTGTGAAAATGCAAGGCTTGTGTTTTAATCTAAAGGGAGAGACATGCAAAAGCTGTAATATCGTAACACCCACTTTCTTCTCCTGATAGAGTTTTATCAGTGATTTCCTTCCTCTATTTGTCTCCTGTGACATATTTTCCCTAATTTGTTCTTTGTTCGGTGTATTTTTTGGAACCACCCAGTGCAGAGGGGGCAGCCAGTTTCCTGTGAACACCTGCATGCGCATGGTCAGTTGAGGTAAGTGGTCATGGAAAATTCATTCTGATACAGAGCTCAAATCCATTTCCAAACACTTTACCTAATGTGTATGTCTCAATTGTAGGAATTCCAAAGAATATTTAAACTCATTTAGAATGTCCTCCATGAGAATCCAAATTTAGATCCTCTACTGTGAAACAAAAGTCAATGTTACTGATCGAGCCATTGGATCATCTGTAGCTAAGAACAGTTTTCTTTTTTTTTGCACATTATTAGGCTGTTTTCTAAAAACCCTTTATTCCTCCAAGATTTGTTTCTATTTACTTGAGTATATTTGAGGTTTTTTTCTTTTTGCTTTATTGAATTACAAAAAAATTTATATATACACTTGATCCACATAAAAAAACCTGTTCAGGATCAAATTTCCTTGATAAGGTAAGTATCTTCTGGTTGAGAAACATAAACGTGCTTTCGACTGTGTTTCTTTCCTCTCGGGAATTATTAGGTTTTGGGAGAGGCATCCTGATGTGGTTTAGGTCATGTGTGAGAAAAGCTGAGGTCTGTGTCACATACTATAGCAGGACTTCCTGAGGAGTATAGAAGAGAAATAACCTCTGAACACAATGATGTGAAACACAGGCAGTTCCCAGGTCAGAGTGGACTCAATCACAGCCCTGCCCAGAATCGAGCTCTCATTGTAATATGCAGTTATGAACTGAGAACCATGACAACATCATCAGTGCAAATGATATTAAGTCAACTGATTTCATACATTGATAATAACATTGTAAAATGATAGTTTCTTCTATCTTTCTTCTTTTGTAACAAAGATTATTATGGTCTGTTTCAGTAACAAGGGAGCAGATTTATTTATTAAAATGAAATCTAAATGTAGCAAGAAGAAGTCATTGTTTTTCTTCTAAATTTTGTTTAGTTTTTAACTTTTTCTTTTTAATTTAATGTCATTCAGTCCAAAACTTGGTCTTTATACAGTAGCAGTTTGTTTTCATTTTAATAAACGAACAGTTTAATAAATGATTTAAAAGCACGGATTGTATTGTTCAAAATGAATTGTTAGTGGATGGACACTACACTGAGTTTCTAAGAAAGAAAAAAAAACAAGTGTATTAATGCATATTTTCATCTTCTGCATTTGTCTTTTCTAAAATTAAAAATACCTGTAAATAATAGATATATTTATTAATAACGATAATGATAAATCAATTAACAGACATGCTGGGCATAAACAAGGTTAAGTACCTAGAGGGCAAAGTGACACTTAAAACATGTGATTAACAGTAGAATAAAAGCCCATTTGCTTTGGTATTTCAACAATTATCTATGACTCATATAGCGTTCCTACTTGGCTATTAATGGTACTATTAAAACCATTTAATCTTAATTATGATCTAATGATTTACAAAAAAAATTAGTCATGTAATCATGTTAATATGAGGCTAGACACATCGCAGCTTGGATGGGTTTCTTCCTGGGGGAATAATAGACTCAAATGAAGACCTGATGTTCTTGCCAATGCAGTGTGTTGTACTGCCCCCAGGTGGAAGGAAACGGAAGCTTTATTTATAAGCTAGCACTCTCCAGAGAGCATATACAGTAGCTGAGGAGGACTCGTCTGGTTTGGAAATGGCACTGCTGGTGCACTGGGATATGAATTTGACCCTAAATATAACGAACATGTTCCAAAACACATTTACTGTATTAAGGACTTGGCAGTGCTGTCCACATGTTCCTATAATTAAAATATAAAATGTAAATATACAGTACATATAACACATAATACATATATTGTGTATTATACATTCTCTTCTAATGACTGGATACCTTTTTCAGAATCAGAATCAGGTTTATTTGTCACATACGTAGATATACATTGTACAGCCAGCAGTGAAATCCTTTCCTGACTTCTCCACATAAAGTTAAAATTTAAGAAGATAAGAAAAATAGAATAAAGATAAAATAAAAATAAAATGTAACTATGTATTTAACTCAAATTTAACATTAAAATAAAAAAAATAAATAGATAAAATAAAAGGCGGCACGGTGGCTTAGTGGTTAGCACGTATGCCTCTCAGCACTAGGGATTCCCGGTTCGAATCCCCATCTGGATGGAGTTTCCATGTTTTCCCCGTGTCCGCGTGGGTTTCCTCCGGGTTCTCCGGTTTCCTCCCACAGTCCAAAAACATGGATCAAGTCAATTGAGTTCTCCAAATTGCCCCATATAGAATGTGTCTGTGTGTGTGAGTGTGTTCCCAGTGATAGATTGGCACCCAGTCCTGGGTGTATCTGCCAAGCGCCCAAAACGTTCTTCCCTGAATGGACATGGGGAACCCGACCGCGACCCTAATAGAGGATAAAGCGGGAGATAATGAATTAAAATAAATATAAACAAATAAATATAAATAATTTTTTCACCTTTCTTCTAATGTATCTGCTGCTGAGAATGTGAATTTACCCATTTTGGGACAAATAAAGGTTTATCTTATCCTAACTTATCTTATAAATATGTAGCTGCATATAGATAAATATATACCATATAGATAGATAGATAGATAGATAGATAGATAGATAGATAGATAGATAGATTAATTGATTGATTGATAGATAGATGTGAATAAAATCAAGAACTCAGAGGATAAAATTAAGAAAATACATAAAGATTTCTTTTTATTAAACAATTTCCTAAGAAAGCGGCACGGTGGCTTAGTGGTTAGCACGTCTGCGTGAGTTTCCTCCGGGTTCTCTGGTTTCCTCCCACAGTCCAAAAACATGGATCAAGTGATGGATTGGCGCCCTGTCCTGGGTCTATCTGCCCAGCGCCCGAGACGTTCTCCCCTGGATGGGCATGGGGAACCCCACCGCGACCCTAATAGAGGAGAAAGCTGAAGATAATGAATGAATGAATTTCCTAAGAAGTTTTTCGTAAATTGATTTGTTTAATAGCGAACTGCTCGAGGGCCTCTATTGGCCACCGGGATCCATCCGGGTACTCCGAGCGCGCGCTAGCCTATGATGCTAAAGCTACCAAGATGGCGGAGGTAAGAGGGAAAGCTGGGGAGAAGTGTCAGAGTGGGGACGCGTCTCTGTGTTTCTGTCTTTATTTCTGCTCGCTGTTTTCGGCTTCGTCGGCGTGTTTAACGCTGAGCGCGGTGTCTTTGATGTGGCGGGTGGATGCGGGGGCAGCGGATGGTCCCGCGGCGCAGTGACTGTAGCAGGCCGTTGCACCGTTAGCTTTAGCGCAAAGCTAACTGAGGGCTGCGCTCGCTGCTGCTGCTGCTGCTGCTGCACAATCTTTAAACATTAAAACAGTCGCGGCTTTCAGCTTCGTGCCTTTGTCATCGTTCACAGCTTCATTGGCGGGTTAATGAACATTCCGCCCCGAGTGCACGTGCGAAACGGCATTTTGCAGCTTTAATTCCGCGCACTGTTGGTTTGTTTACGTTTTTCTTCTCGGACTCGAGCGATACTGACCGTCCCATACCGCGATATTCCCCAAACATTTCACCACGGTTCACGATTAGTACCACGTAATTCTGCATGAGTTCATACACGCGACTTGTTCTCCCCAAAAAAGCAACTTACAAACAAATATGAACGTAATAACATTTAAGTTATATGTATGAAAGTAAATGCATGTATAGGCAGAAAATGCTTAAAAAGTGTTATGACTGCGTGCATGTTTTTGCACACGCACACATACATTTTTATACATATATAATGTTTTAATGTGCCAGTGTAGATAGATCTGATTGAGAAAATAAGTGTAGAAACAAGGTGTTATTTATAAAGTGGTGGGTGAGTGTGGTGTAGGTTTTTAGTTTTTGTGAAACAATTTAGTCATGTAGATTTTATTGTCATTTATATCACTTGTGGTACATGAGGTGAAATTGTGATCTCAAGGTCAAAAGACAATATAAACAAAGTATGTTTAATTAAAATTATAAAATATGGAAATAACATAATATACATATTATAGTATATATAAGTATTGTAGTATAAATATTCCACCTGTCCCTCATTCCTATTACTAGGTTTGGTTACTTTTATTTAGTGTACGTTTATTTAGTGTATGTTTATTTAGTGTTAAACAGATATTAATGTTTACGCTTCTATTCGCAGGCTTCCCTTGGAAGTTCGAGCCCTGGTATGTAAATTCATGGATTTGTTCTTTGTAGAAGTGCATGTCATGCTTGTCTGTGGTATGTTGAAAGCTGCTGGATGTGCACTTTGAGTGCATGCATGTGTGTTTAAGCATACATTGTTCCGGTGTGCTCTGCTTGAACAGTTGGCTCTCTGTCATCGGAGGACCACGATTTCGACCCGACAGCAGAGATGTTGGTTCACGAATTTGACGATGAAAGGACTTTAGAGGAAGAAGAGGCGCTGGAGGAAGAGAGAAACGTCAATGCTGAACTGGCGGATCTCGAAAAGGTGAATTTACGTTGATTTAATGATTTTTCCAAAACTTTTTTGAAATTTAAGCCGCTGTATTCGGTGCGGTATCAAGGCAGATCCAGCACATGGAACAATATCTTAATGTAGCAGTTTAAAAGTTATAATTCAGATGATCTAGTGATGTACAGGAGAGAAATGTTAATAGAAAAATGATTTGTGTTTTTAAAAATGATTCTTATGGAATATGATGGAAGGGATTTTTGCAAGACTGAAAATCTTTCTTAAATTCAAAGTGTCAAATATGGGCAGTATGGGGACTACAGAATGAGACACAAATTCAGAGTTGTATTTTGATATTAGATTGATTGTACGACTGTTTAAACATTCATTCATTATCTCCCGCTTATCCTCTATTAGGGTCGCGGTGGGGTTCCCAATGCCTATCCAGGGGAGAATGTCTCGGGCGCTGGGCAGATAGACCCAGGACAGGGCGCCAGTCCATCGCTGGGCACACACTCACTCACACAGACACACTCTATAGGGGCAATTTTTGAGAATTCAATTAACTTGATCCATGTTTTTGGACTGTGGGAGAAAACCCACGCAGACACGAGGAGAACATGGAAACTCCACCCAGATGGGGATTCGAACCGGGAATCCCTAGCGCTAAGAGGCGAACGTGCTAACCACTAAGCCACCGTGCCGCCCCTGTTTAAACATGTTTGTGATATTTTTTTATTTGTAAAAGGAGGGGAATATGCCCCTGGATGAACTGTTGGCCATCTATCGGTATGAACCGTCTGGCAGCACAGCTGCAGGGTCGAGTGTGGACAGCTCCTCCGCTGAACTGGCTGACTTTCCTGACATGACCCTGGATAAGGTAACAGTGGGGTGTGATCACATGGCTTTATTATTAAAGATTGAACTTTTGAAGTTATACTGATTTTACACACATCATTTTGCTGCAGGAAGAGATTGCCAAAGATCTGCTGTCAGGAGACTATGAGGAGGAGACACAGTCCTCCGCTGATGACCTGACACCCTCAGTTACCTCCCATGAAGCCACCGACTTCTTTCCAAGAACACTTAGATGTAAATCCACTAGATTATCATATTTGAAATGTAGCATTTTCCTGATGATTGTCCAATTGGGCT
>JAFMOD010000488.1:333333-383385 GCA_019802435.1 Corydoras maculifer
AACAACACATACATACATACATACAGATACAAACAATACATACATACATACATACAAACAACACATACATACATACAGATACAAACAATACATACATACATACATACATACATACAAACAACACATACATACATACAGACAAACATCACATACATACAAACAACACATACATACATACAGATACAAACAATACATACATACATACATACAAACAACACATACATACATACAGATACAAACAATACATACATACATACATACATACATACATACATACAAACAACACATACATACATACAGACAAACATCACATACATACATACAAACAAACATACAAACAATACATACATACATACATACAAACAAACAAACATACATACAGATACAAACAATACATACAAACAAACAAACATACATACAAACAATACATACATACATACATACAAACAAACAAACATACATACAGATACAAACAATACATACAAACAAACAAACATACAACACATACATACATACCTAAAGACAGACAAACAACACATACATACATAATCATACAGACAGACATACAAACAAAACATATATACATACAAACAGACAGACATAGCGAGTGAGAGACAGACAGACTGACATAAATCTACAAAGTCCATCTGTATGGTAAGTGGAGGAAATGGACTGGTGTAAGAAGGGGGCGTGTCCAAACGTGAAATTATGTACTTTAATTTGTGCTCCATCATTCGTTTTTTAATCCATGATTTCAGGCTCACAGTAGAATGATCCTCCCTGTATCTGAGCTCAGGCTCTCTGAGGGAATCTGACGTTTTATTTTTTTTAATGCAGAACTCGGAGCAGCGACAAGGACACGGCGAACTCACACCCACAGCTCAGTGAACACAGCTCCGACCAGAACCCCGACTCAACCACCCCGCCGGAGAACATACCAAATGCAAGGACGCGTGGATTTCAGCACAACAGACAGTTTGTTGGAATAAAACCTACCTGCACGACCCGACTGACTGCAGCCATCTTGTCGGTACTAACTTTGCTTCCCATGCCGAGCGCCTCCTACTTCTTCCGGGTGAAGTGACAGATCTGTTGACATCATCCAGATTTAGGAGAAATTATTGAATCCGTAACGTTCTGTAAACATTTACTGAATAAGATTTTATACGAAAACACGCCACACGACAATATTCACATTATTCATGATTATAGTTTGGTACATGACCTACCAACTACTTTAAAAAAGGAAATGTACGTATAACTGTCCGTTTATCTCCATATTCTGAAAAAACACTCTAACATTCTGTATCTTGTGATCGTTATGTTGTTTTGTTGTTTTTTTATTAATAGAGGAAACGAAAGTTAGACAGCTAGCTCGCTAAGGTGATGTACTTTGACTTTGATGATGTAGAGACTCGCGGAATATGGTTTTTAGAATGCAAACTAAAAATACAGATATAAATATTAATACAGAAGCCTCAAACTCACCAAGGTCTGTTATATGAGTATTAATGACACCTGAAGGTTCATTTTTCGTCCCATGCAGCAATAACTGACCGAAAGGACGGATTTGGCAACCGAATACCAAACAGCTGTCCGGTGTACACGAAGTGCACTAGATAGTGCGTATGATTCACCGCATTTTAGAAGACTCGGTAGGAAACGAGACGCGATTTCGAAATACAACCGATTGGCTTGGTCCTCTCGAGAAGGCTGAATTACAAATGGTTTCTATTGTACGCGAAGTGCACTAGCTCTTTGTGTAATCGTATTTACAGAAAGGTCACAAATATAGGGTGCAGCGGGGTATTTGAATAACGGCTTTTCAAATTCTTGTTCGTTTACATTTAATAAATAAATCGGTCGACAACCAAATAGCTTCATATCGAGCACTAACTAGTGGTTAAATCAATACATGTTTTTAGTAATAATGTCGCTATTTAAAAAGAAAAAGGCCCAATGCAGCCGGATGATTAGAAAACAGAGCCGAATATTTCACAAAGTTCTATTTACTATTATACGATCGTTATCGTTATAAGTAACCTCCTAATTAGGACACCTACAGAGTCGTAAACAAGCGGTTCGAAATATCGCAGTGGGCGTGTCTTTAGTATGGTACGCCAGAAACGTGTCACGTGACGAGGGCGTTTCAGATGGCGGCAGTTTTGGTTGCTTGTTGTTAGCAGATGTAGCTTGGAATAAAACGAACCGGAGTGAAAATCACTGGAGGAAATTATTATATATGTAACTACAGGATATATTTTCTTTTATAAGGTAAAAAGTGACGTAAGGTTGAGATTATTAACAGGTTTATTTGTTTTTTTTACGGATCGGAACTAAAGTCACGGTCTTCCGTCCAGTGTGTTGTATTTACTTTACATTAACGATGTTAGATTTATTTTAACCAAATAAACGCGAAATCATGTAATGTTCTTACATTCTAATATTCTTTCCGCCCACTGGTATTAGTTTAAGTGAATTAAACCAGTCGTTTTGTATTTGAGCCTTTTGTAAAAATGTAGATCTGAACATAATGGATCAGACACAGCAGTGCTGCTGGAGTCTAAACACCGCGTCGACTCAATCAGACCCAAAAACCTCAGCTCTCCAGACTGTGGGTGTAAAGTCAGAACTGTCAGTTGGAGCTGGCAGGATGCTGAGACATTTTAGCTTAGAGGACCATTTTCAGTTTAACGACATCTGAGATGCTGTTAGTTCGATCCAGCACAACACACCACCATGTCAGGATCACTGTTGTGCTGAGAGTCACCCATCAATAACACCCTCACTGGGGTGGTCCTCTGGGGGTCACGATCACTGAAAAGACACATCAGTATGTAATTTTAGAACTACAAAGTTTATCTACATGATGAAAGGAATCTGATAAAATAGAAAATAGCCTTATAAATAAGGTTCAACTTCTAAAATAGCTGAAAATTAAAAATTGTTTCTTACTGTAAATCACTGTGATGTCATATCAGGATCCAAATATCATTACAGTATCACATCTTTGTCTTTGTGCCAGTTTTCAGATGTTCGTTTCTAATAAACTTTGCATTGAGGCTGCAGTCAGTGATGTGCTCGTTATTTTAGTTGGTTTTTGTTGATGAAATTAAAGTCTATTTGTCGGTTTACTCTTAGATGGATTCCCAGGATCAAACCGCTTCCTCCCCAAGCAGTGATCCCCTTCCACCAGTCTCACCCCTGCATCTATTAAGGTGATTTGTTAATGTTAAATAAGTAATGTACAGCATGTTAAAGATTGATGCAGCTACATTTCTCATCGGTGTAACTTTTTTTTTCTCAGGATGAAAGACATAATGACTAATCAGTGTTTTGACCTGAACGTCAAAGTCAACATGGGTAAGTAGACAGGCAGAAATATTCGAACCTGATCCTGTTGGAGAGTCTGATGACGTCTGTCTTACTTTTTTGTGCAGCCAAACTGGAGAAACCATCTGGGACTGCGGACGCTGAGGCGGATTTGTGAGTGTTTAAATGTTTTTTGGTTGATGAGACGTTTGATTCATTTGATACAGGGTGATAATCAATGTAATCCACAGATCAAAATACCAAGAGGAGATAGAACAGGCGAGAGCCTCTTATTTTAACAAGACTCTGGCTCTAAACAGGTACATCTGCACTCTGATGGTTCTCATGACACTGCGTCTAAAATCTCATAGTACATACTATACATAGCAGACAAAAGATGTAGGTGAGAATGAATAGCATCTCAGACTCTCAGCATCTTAGACATTCATTCATTATCTTCCGCTTTATCCTCTATTAGGGTCGTGGTGGGGTTCCCCATGCCTATCCAGGGGAGAACATCTCGGGCGCTGGGCAGATAGACCCAGGACAAGGCGCCAATCCATCGCTGGGCACACACTCACTCATACAGACACACTCTATATGGGGCAATTTGGAGAATTCAATTGACTTGATCCATGTTTTTGGACTGTGGGAGGAAACCGGAGAACCCAGAGGAAACCCACACAGACACGGGGAGAACATGGAAACTCCACCCAGATGGGGATTCGAACCGGGAATCCCTAGCACTGAGAGGAGAACGTGCTAAATCACTAAGCCACCGTGCCACCTAGACATAAATCAGTAGGTGAAAATCTCATGGATGAAATTCTGAACTGGATGTTATTGGTTTTAGGATGCAGGTGTGGAACGTCATCATTAATAAACTGACCCGGAACGACGCCGGAGCTGCGTAAGTGAACCGACGAGTCAAATCACTGTGTCAACATTTACATAATCAGCATAACAAGACTTCAATAAAGACATGAGTTCAACTTATCATTAAAATGTTTACAGATTGACATTTTCAATAAGAATCTAACAGATTCAACAATCTGTTCAGATGTTTTGGGTAACCACTAAAAATCTTTTCTTTTTTCTCCATACAGAGCATTAAAGGCGATGGTTGATGAAAATGCAGATCTGAGTGAAAAAACTCTAAAAGTTATAAAGGTTAATTATCAATGTTAAAATCTACAGATTTATATTATAACTCATTATTTGTCCTTTAAATATATATCAAAGTGAACAGTCACATTGTTCAATCATAAATTTAGTACGTAAAAGTCAAAACACGACTTGAAATTATTTTTAAAACTTGTTACAGGAAACGCGTGAACTTCAGGATCAAATCACAGACATTCAGAAGGAGAGACTGGGTATGAGCTCATATTGTTCTAAGTGACCAATCACTGATGTGTACATATGTTTATTCCATTCTCTCAGTGTAAGGAAACTCAGGCTGTATATAAGAATCCACAACACACTATGCCATCCGATAACTCAACTAAAGCCAAATCACGTGATAAAGCTAAGACACAATTATGTCTGGCACCAGCACCACACCACATGAGATTACATAGAATGTGAATGTCACAGGCATCTATCTTTACGATTCTGTCATTTAATGTGAACAAGCGATTGGCCGATTAGGTGTTTGAGATAGACATGTTTTCTTTATAAGGTGCTCGTGACTTTGTTAAGGCCATTGATTTAATGCATGATCCAGAACTAAACAAACACATGTCTATTCTCAGAACTAAAAGGGCTCATCAAGCAGAAGATGCAGGAAATAATGGAGCTGAAACGAATGGGAGAGAATCAAGGCGAGGCTCAGAAACAGACTATGGAGAAAGCGGAAGCAGTTCTGCAGAAATATAAGAAAGTTGCTGTCATTTCTCAGAATGTTCTTCGGGTATGTGCAGCGAATGTTGGTGTTTCTTACAGACCTTTAATGCGATGGTTATCGAGGGGTAGGCCAGCAGGTTAGTGCTTTGGTCACTTATAAAGGTCCCAGGTTCGGATCTTCAAACAGGCTGATGAGTAAAGTGGAGTCACTAAACTGCACATGACTGTATCACCTGTCCCGGTCCTGTCAGGAAATAAACACTGATGCTGTCCAGACATTAGAATTTGAAATAAACCTGTCATCATGGGGAGTTGGTCACATCTTCAGGACATTAATTATATATTTTAAATTTCTACGATAAACCAAGCTTCTGTGCAGAGTGTTAAAAACCTTTCCGTTTACCTTGTTTTGAGCTGTTTGAATGACCAAAGCTGTTTAGAAGGATCTTTTTAAATGGGCCCTCATTAGAGTTTTAATTATTTATAGTGTAAAACTTTGTTATTAAATAGAATGTGTTTTTTTCAGGGCATCATTCTTGCGAGCAGAGTGAACTGGATTGATGATCCCAACTTGAAAGACATCGTAATGGGACTGGAAAACATCCCAGGCTGAAGAGGAGCCACTTGAAACCAATGCTTACCTAGATATTTGTTTGTATACAGAATCATAATACAACTATTAACAGAAGTGAACATTCCATATCATACAGTACAGTTTGAGTCTGATGTATCCATCTCTCAAGACGAGCTGGATGTTTCAATCTGGCAAGTGGTCCTGGATTACAAAGGCTCTGTCATTTTTTAAAAAATTTTGGCAATAAGCTACGTAAATATGTGCATAAATATAAATACTAAAAGTAATAGACATTTCATTTTGTTACTTACGTATGCAACTACCATCATCCTCCATCTGATTTAAGGATCAATATCTGTTAAGTCTTTAGAAACCGTTTTAACAGTTGAATTTATTTTATCAGGACTAGGATTCAATCACGTTTCTAATTTAAGAAATGTCTAATTAAAGACAACTGGTTTAGAAAAACATTCATTACTTTATATGCTTCAACTTGCTGCACAGTGGCGACGTCTTGTGGTCAAATCACGCAGTGCATCACTGAGCTCCACTGCAGATCTTTCAAATGCCTTTTTTTTTTTTTTGGGTGGTGGGTTTGAACAGTTGACTTGGAGGAGCACAAAATTATTAAAAGAGTAATGCAATTGTACAAGAACAAAGCTTCATGCATCGATATTACTTTAAATCACCTCAACGTTCTGGTGGATTGAGTTGCGGCTGGAAAATTGTACACAGAGGAAAGTTCTTCAAGCGAGGGTTCAAATCTGGGCGTGAGTGACATGGTGGTGACTCCAAAAATAACCTGCATGGTCTTTACTCGTGCACGAGGGGTAACATTCATTAATACATCTCCCGCTTTATCCTCTATTAGGGTTGCGGGGGGGTTCCCCATGCCCATCCAGGGGAGAACGTCTCGGGCGCTGGGCAGATACACCCAGGACAGGGCGCCAATCCATCACTGGGCAAGGGGTAACATGAATAGTGAAATAAAACATCCAGTAAGTCAGAAGAGTAAATGATCTAATTACTGTACATTTTATTTTTCTATTAAGTGTAAAAGGTACCACACATAAAACATGAAGCGAGCTTAATACAGCAGCACTTTAACACTCACACCATCAGACGGTTATATTTTCACCACCTGAGCCGCTATACAGGGACTGACCCTCTTTCCGTCCTGCTGCACTGGGTTCTGCTGGATCAGAACGCGCCCGAAGGTTCCCCCCACCTGCCCCTTCGTCAGCCGTCCAGGGTTGACGCACACGCAGCCGATCACGTCCTGAGAGGGACAGGCTTTTTAGTCATCAAAGTCACTCGCAGTTCTGAGATCAGAAAGATGCTGCCTTACCTTGATGAAGTAGCGCATCTCAGACGGGATGAGGAGGACGTCAGGAGTGAGGGGCAACTGACCGTACATCTGGAACCTCTCATAATCCATATTTATCTCCTCTGCAGGAGGGTACAGAGGGTAATAGCTACAAAGAGAACAGACTTTATAGCAGAATGCTGCAGGTGCAGGCAGGGGTATTTAAATTCACACACACACACGTACCTCCTCTGGGTCAGCATGTGTTTCATGATACGCGAGAATCGATCTGAGCCTGTAGCACTGCAAACACACACAGCATGTTTTATCACTGCCTCACATCAGAGTAGTGACATCATGACTCACAAATGAGACAATGCAATTCTACAGTTTGAACTACAGGTGGCGATAATGAACCCCAATTAGTTTAATGTTAGTTTAAGAGATGTACTTTAAATAGTTTAAGTGTGAATTTTATATCATTTATAAATTACAATTCTTTCACACTCCTAACACACAGGCTCACCAGCTGATCTCCTCGGCTCCCATGTGGAACAGAACGTCTGTGGAGGTCATGCCAAAGGTCACCCCACCAATCAGGAGCGTGCAGGGATCAGGAGCCATGGTCACTCGCTGGTGTGAAATCAGCAGGTCACAGGAAATTAAGCTGCATTCAACACAGAACTGATCTGTGATCAAGTGGAAATAAAAGTGATGGTCTACCTGTGCGTTGTCTTTTCTCTGGTCCGGCAGGGAAAACGGAGGCTGGGGGTAAATGTACTGATGATGAACGTCCCTCTGAGATGGAACGAATACCAACTTACATCCAGTTCTGAGAAAATACAAGACGAACGCGAAGAGAAAGAACAAAGTTTGAAGGAAAACAAGGTAGAAACCGTTAACGGCAACTATAAACATGACCAGAAAACAAAAGATCAGTATGTATGGAGATATGAAACTGTACGTATATTAACTAATAAAGTGATCTGATGATCCGTAGGCTTCTCTTATTTATTACACACCCTCTGGTTCCATCCAAAATGCTCTCCACACATCTGGAGAAGATGATTTCATATGTTTCTGTTACTTGACCTTTCTGTAAAATAGGACATATAATGGTTTGGTCTGTGAGATGTTCGATGTTCATATCAAGAAATAAATAAAGAAGAAATAGAAATACCTCGATCTGTTCATGTTTGCAATCAACAAATGGTCCGAGCTGCAGAGAACACAAACACGTTCATCGCACAAAGCACTTTAATATAATCTGACCATGTGACCTCAGATTTAGAGTCAAGAGTAAGTATCGTATTTTCCAGACAATAAGGCACACCGTATTATAAGGCTCTTGCTAAAACATACGATCTACAAGAAAAGTAAAGGATGCAAAACGGTGATTTATAATTGAAGTTTATTCTACTACTTGACAAAACACATTATTTTAATCACTTTTCTCCCACAAATCCAGTAACGTCCTCGTCCTCTGTGTCTGAATTAAAAAGCTGTTTCACTATCGAGCACTCCGGATTCTCCTCTCATCAATATCTGAGTCCGTCTCGTCGTTAGGCGGCTGTTCGGCGACGATGCCGGCTTTCGTGAAAGCTCGGACAGTTACAGCAGAAACCTCAGCCCAGGCGTCCACAAACCATTCACAGACGGTGGCGTAACTCGCCCACCACTACCTCCTGAGTTTTAGTAAACGTGTGTTCTATCATCCATCTCCCCCACGCCGACCGCAACTTTACTTTAAACGCTCTGTTTACGCCAATGTGCAGCGGTCAGAGTTCTTTATTTAATCCTCCCGGAATGACGGCGAGCTACGTATTAATTTTCGGTCGCACAACAACACTTTTATAGAATTTGAAAGTACACGTATAAGGCGCACCGGATTATAAGGCGCATGTCCGATTTCTGGGAAAATTTTAGGCTTTTAGTTGCACCTTATAGTCCGGAAAATACGGTAGTAACATAATAATGAACACTGATCGATATGAAACAGAGCTGAACATTACATGTGGTTCTTACCAGAATGCAGACATCAGGACGATCCTTATTAATGACATGAATGAGATCAATCAGGGGGTCAAAGCTCAGACTGTCTGAGGTGGTGTAGGGTCCACATGCCACCATCACCATCACATGTTCTGAGACAAAGAACAAACATATGATACATATGAGTCACGTTCACAGAAGTGATGCCTAAACTTGATATCAAATATTTTTCATGATTTAATATTAGAAACCTATAAAAATCTATACAGCTGACCTTGGCTGATTTCCTGCTTCAGCTCTGGTGGGCAGTAGAACGGTAACGGGACGGCCTAAAGAACAAACACACACATGAATATTCAGTGTCTAATTTCTTGGAACCAATAACATTAATAGAAAGCAATCACGGAATCTGCACTGTAAACATACCTCATAGAGTTTGGAGGCAACAAACCGTGAGCCAGAAGTATTCAAGCCCTCCATGACGACAACCTGAAGCACAGAGCGCTGAGTTTAACTGCACATTCAGTAAAGAGACTCAAATAAAAGATGAATGAGGTCCTCTGTTCATTTACTGAACGAAAACCAATTGTTCATCCCCTCAGTCATCCTCATCCTCATTTAATCTGATGCTTTATTCAGGAACTATCAGGACTTACTTGTCCAGGAAAGAGCGAGTAGTCTCTGAGCTCGGACAGATCGACAGGCATCTGTCTCGCCCCGTGTTCCTGACTCGCCTCCAGCAACACAGACTGAGCATTAAGCTTTCCGTTACTGTCACAGCAGACCTGTCCCAACACGGTCACTGTGTCCTGTATGAGCCACAAAGCACAACGATCCAGAAGAAAAGGTTTAATGGTCTTAATGTTTACAGTGACATGTCATTTTTCATTCATTCATTATCTCCCGCTTATCCTCTATTAGGGTCGTGGTGGGGTTCCCCATGCCCATCCAGGGGAGAACATCTCAGGCGCCGGGCAAACAAACCCAGAACAGGGCGCCAACCTATCGCTGGACACACACTCACAGACACAACCATACTCTACATGGGGCAATTTGTAGAACTCAAATGACTTGATCCATGTTTTTGGACTGTGGGAGGAAACCGGAGAACCTGGAGGAAACCCACGCGGACACGGGGAGAACATCGAAACTCCACCCAGATGGGAATTCGAACCGGGAATCCCTAGCGCCTGTCATTTTTAAAGTTTATAATGAATGAAATCTATAAAGACATCAGTGAACGTGTAGCTCTGACAGACGTGTACCTGAGCTGGAAGAGAGACAGGAGAGAACTCCTCTATGTTAAAGTGCATCCGCAACTCCTCCCCCAGGCTTTCGATCCTCTCTAACAAAACTGTAACAGCACAGAGAATTCAATCAATCAATCACATGAACATAAGACCAGTGTGGACAGAGAGGACACCAGAGCTCATACCATCCCGAACATCTCTGAGCCTCTGGAACATGAACTTGTAGGAGGTCGTGAGTGCTTCATCTCTGCCCTCGAGCAGCTCCACAGAGACTGCAGTCTGGCCTTTTCCCATCCAGCGAGGACCCTGTACCACCCCGAAAGTGGCCACCACTTCACCTTTTGCCCCGCGGGTGCTGTACTTTTGGGATGGAGTCGCACTGCAGACATACAAAAAAAAAAGAAGTCAAATATAAATACAATGCTATACAAGGCTCTTAAACAAGCTTCTAGTTCTAATATGAACCAATGCAGGGAATAACGATATGATTTACCACGGGGAAAAACTGGCAGGAGAGAGCAGCAGGCCTGGACTAGCGAGACGAGCAGCGCTGCGTTTGGACCGAGGATGCTCGGGAGTGGTGAGGGCCCTTTTCTGAGAACCCTAAAACACGGCGTTACATTACAGAAGCAGCACACAATAAAAAAAAAAATAAAAACATAATCCTTATGCACTTATAGTTTTTAAATATGTGCCACCTTTGCTGGTGTTGAATACGAGTCCAGCAGATTTTCTTCGTCCTCTTCGGCTTTAATTCTGGTCAGGACGAGTTAAGAAAACATCTGAGCCAAAAACCAGTTACAAGAGATTTGGGTAAATTCATGGAGGATTAATGTGATCAACCACAACAGTATGACGCTCCACTATTAATCTCATATGTATCAGTAATACATCATTTAGAGGCTCAAAGCTAAAATTTATATTTTATTACTTTGAACTTGTGTTGCTGCTTTCATTTAGGTAGGATTTTACATACAGGACTTTTATTTCCTTTTTTTTCATACAATAAGGATACAGGTCTTGGATGGAGTGCACATCTCTTGTGTTGGTGTTGAATTTGTTTCCTTTAGATGAACCCTTCATCTTCTGTTTCTTATTCAGAACCTGCAGAGAAATCGAGCTGGACTTTTAACAAAAGTGACTTGAAGGCATTATGTACATTTTGTCACCCAGTTTTTTGTAAATAGTATAGAGTCTTTGTTTTAGACATTAAAACCTCTACACAAACAAAAAGAACATATAGACACAATCAGCACAGTGCAACACAGAGACCAACTGGTAACCGAGTCCATTCAACTTTTAGTTACCCACTATTGAGGACTTGCATCAAAAGTGCTGCCTGGGCAGGGCAAGAAATATCACAAAGGACACTACCCACCCAAACCACGGACTTTTCAGCCTCTTACCATCCACCACCAGCAGACTCAGCAAAAGATTTTTTTCCCCTGAGGCGGTTATCCTCCTGAACACTGCACATACAATATAATTGCTCTTTTGCACAACCACTTCTCTGCACCTTATATCACCTATATCATGTTCATACTATGTTATATCATGTATATATTATGCCCTATATTATGTATATATCACATATATAGTATGCTCATGTCATATCATGTTCATCTACATGTAAATACTTCACCTTTCCATGCAACAGTCACTGTTACTACTGCACTTTATGTACATAATGTATATATTGCACTTCTGGTTAGATGCTAACTACATTTCATTGGCTCTGTACTTTAATCTGCACAATGACAATAAAGTTTAATCTTATCCAATCTAATTTAAAACAGGAACAATTATAAGAGATATTAATGCAGGTAATTTAGCATCTCCAATTACTGTTAAAGTAAATCCTTACAGTCACAGGAGGACATGCAGACACCAAAAGGAAGTTTTGTTCACCTAGACTGGCGTAATTGTACCTGAGCTCCTATACCACAACCACTTTTGTCATTTTTTTAATTACTCACCTCATGCTCAAATGTATCCAGAGTGTTGAGCGTGAGCTTCAACTGGTCCTTAGTGGTACTGAAGGCCACCCATTCATTCACAAACTCTTCTCCTTTGATTCTGTGACACATGCACTGCTCCAGCACTGAGACCCAACAGAAAACAGAACAGAAAACAGGCATGAAGCTCATTTCCTACTGTTTACTAACAAATCTAATGTTTATAGACAGTACTGAGTGCAGTACCAGTCAAAAGTTTTTCCAGACCCCCTTTCTGCTCCACTTATAATACATGTTTCTCAGTTCCACTTCCTGTGAAGATGGACTTTGTCATTCATTCATTATCATCCGCTTTATGCTCTATTAGGGTCGCGGGGGGGGGGGTTCCCCATGCCCAACCAGGGGAGAACGTTTTGGGCGCTGGGCAGATAGACCCAGGACAGGGCGCCAATCCATCACTGGGCACACACTCACTCATACACACTCTATATGGGGCAATTTGAAGAACTCAATTGACTTGATCCATGTTTTTGGACTGTGGGAGGAAACCGGAGAACCCGGAGGAAACCCACGCAGACATGGGGAGAACATGGAAACTCCACCCAGATGGGGATTCAAACCGGGAATCCCTAGCGCTGAGAGGCGAACGTGCCAACCACTAAGCCACCACTTCTCGATGGACTTTGTAGTTCTCTAATTCCATTCTGTAGTCCATCTGTTTGTTCTACAGTACATACTGTGTGCTCTGTTCTAATGCTCAGAACCCCAATAGTACCACCACAGAGCAGGGTTATCGGGTGGGGGCATTAAGCCTATCCCAGCAGTGTCAGTGAGGTGGATGAATCCACCCACAGCAGCGCTAAACCTCAATCTTAAATCTATTTGACTTACTTTTATCCAGAACAGCCTCGTCTGCGCAGCTGATGTCGAAGGTCTCCAGCTCCCGTTTTAGATCCTCTGCAGTGACAGCAGCCATGATGACGGAGCTCTTTAAAAAACGACCTGCTGCTGCAATTAAACCGTCACAACTCACAATACTGCTCATTATCATTCAGATTAATTAAACTAACACGTCCGAGTGACTACATTAAAACTTTCATACATATAAAGATCCAAACCTGTTCGGAACACAGTGACTATAACAAGACCTTCCTACGGACACCAGCTAAATGAAAATATATTCGAACAATACAGATTTAAACTCTGTAACACAATAAAGGACTCAATAACGCAACACAACAACAATAAAACCTCACGATAAATGAATTTACCTGAAGGAAATTTCGGGAACTTAGTAATAAACTGACAGAGTTACATGACAACAACTCGGTTTGCCGCGAAAAATCACCCGCAATATCATAGGGCGACGTCACTTCCGGGACTTTTATTAATACTTGGCTATTTAGTTAACTTTACATCTATACTACAATCTCTGACATTTTTAAAATCTAATATACAAACAGGCGGCACGGTGGCTTAGTGGTTAAGCTTGTTCGCCTCTGAGCTCTAGGGATTCCCGGTTCGAATCCCCGTCTGGGTGGAGTTTCCATGTTCTCCCCGTGTCTGCGTGGGTTTCCTCCGGGTTCTCTGGTTTCCTCCCACAGTCCAAAAATATGGAGTTCTCCAAATTGCCCCATATAGAGAGTGTGTGTGAGTGAGTGTGTGCCCAGCGATGGATTGGTGCCCTGTCCTGGGTGTATCTGCCAAGCGCTCGAAACGTTCTCCCCTGGCCCCGCGGCCCTAATAGAGGATAAAGCGGAAGATAATGGTAAAAAAAAAAAAACAGTATTTAAAAATAATACGAAAGTATTATGTTAATACCGTGCAAGGTTCAAATTTTTATCCTTATAATTTTATAATTAAGTAATTAATTTGCGTGTTTCTTCAATTTGGGAAACGTTTATAATTTTGTCTGTCAGATGAACTGAAACTACATCACGTTAAGACAATAATAAGTGTAAAGACAGGTGATCTGTCCAGAAAAATGTGTTTAAAATAAATTTAAGTACATTTTGTATAGCCTACACCATTTAAAACAACGCAAAATCACTACATTTGGTCATTTATTGGACGCTTTTATCCAAAGAGGCTTACAAGGTGAGCACAGGGTTCATCACAGCATCCCTGGAGCAATAAGGGTTAAGGGTTTTGCTCAAGGACCCACACTGGTAACTTCAGTGGACCTGGGATTTGAACCCCCAACCTTCAGATTGATAGCCCAACACCCTGACCACTGAGCTACCACACCCTCTAAAAAGGCAACATCTCAAATATCTCAATAATGTGGCATATATATAATACATAACACATACCTACATAATTTATGTTTAAATAAAAGGAGTAATGTTACGTTGTAAATAGATATTGGTAGCTCAGTGGTCAGGGCCTCGGGCTCTCAATCTGAAGGTTGTGGGTTCAAATCCCAGGTCCTTGAGCAAGACCTTTAACCCTCATTGCTCCAGGGATGTTGTGATGAACCCTGTGCTCAGCTTGTAAGTCGCTTTGGATAAAAGCGTCCAATAAATGACCAAATGCAATATTCTTCAGAGGGCGGCACAGTGGCTTAGTGGTCAGCACGTTCGCCTCTCAGCTCTAGGAATTCCCGGTTCGAATCCCCATCTGGGTGGAGTTCCCATGTTCTCCCCATGTCCGTGTGGGTTTACTCCGGGTTCTCCGGTTTCCTCCCACAGTCCAAAAACATGGATCAAGTCAATTGAATTCTCAAAATTGATCCATATAGAGTGTGTCTGTGTGAGTGAGTGTGCCCAGCGATGGATTGGCGCCCTGTCCTGGGTCTATCTGCCCAGCACCCGAAACGTTCTCCCCTGGATGGGCATGGGGAACCCCACCGCGACCCTAATAGAGGATAAAGCGGGAGATAATGAATGAATGAATGAATGAATGAATATATTCCAGCATTACGCCTTTTGTGCATACCTGGCCACCCAGATAAACCCCGCCTCCTTCTCACGTAGTTCCCGAACTCACACGTGTTTTGTTTGTCTGCGTGTGTTAGCTTTAGCTCAGGTCATAATTTCTACATTAAAGGATTTTTTTAGATTAAAAGTTCACGATGCCGAAAGTCAAAGCTGAAAAGAAGTCTCGTCAACACCAGGAGGTGAAAACTCAAGGTTTGTGTCCGATAGTGAGTTTGATTTCTGATTAAATGTTAGAGGTTCTAACATCAGTACAGAGGGTTCTGCTGATGGTGCAGCTGTCATCAGGAGAACCCCTAAAGATCCAGCAGCACCAAGTGACATGCCTGAATGAAGCCATGCTGTTTGTGTTGCAGGCATCATGTTCAACACCGGTATCGGTCAACACATCCTGAAAAACCCTTTGGTGGTCAACGGTATAATAGAGAAGGTGAGATCTCGGTGTCTTATGACGTCACTAACATAGTAGTAATATTAATCTGAAGAGCAGAATGGATTTAACTAATTGTATCGCGTATTGTAATTTAATCGCGATTAATCGTAAAACCGATTGATGGCTCATTCCTAGTTATGACTGATCCAATGAATAATAAGTGGAGCACAAAGAAGGCGTGTACAAACTTTTGACTACTATAAATATTGCTAGTCCCTTATAAAAAAAAGTCCTGATGGTCAGGACCACTACGGGGCAGATGCTGTTTAGGTGGTGGATCATTCTCAGCATTGCAGTGATTCATGGTTGGGCACGGATTATGAGTGGATTAGACACATCAGTGCTGCTGGAATTTCTATACATGTCACAGAAAAGAATACACCAAATTACCCAGCACTGATGAATAAATTACCTTAGTATTAATAAATAGGTTTAATTAATGAGTTGTGTTCTGTAAATCGTCAGGCAGCGTTAAGGCCAACAGACGTGGTGCTGGAAGTGGGACCTGGAACAGGAAACATGACCGTAAAACTCCTGGAAAAAGCCAAAAAAGTAAGTGAGACTTATTTAGGATGTTAATTTGATGTCGGTCCGTATGCGCATGACGTCGTTTCTAATGGTTTAAAGGTGGTAGCGTGTGAGTTGGACACCAGACTCGTCGCCGAACTCCAGAAACGAGTGCAGTGCACGTGAGTGCTGGTCTTGTTGTTTTGGCGTTCCAAAGTTACATCTCTGTGTTTGACTCTTAACCATGTGGAACGTTTACAGACCCCTGCAGACGAAGCTTCAGATCTTAATCGGTGATGTTCTAAAGGCTGAGCTGCCCTTCTTTGATGTCTGTGTAGCAAATTTACCATATCAGGTAAGAACGGTCCAATTTGTCCAGCATTGTCCTTTCCACGAAGACTTCATGCCAACCTCCAGTCTGTTTTTGCAGATTTCTTCACCGTTTGTCTTCAAGCTGCTTCTTCACAGACCTTTTTTCAGGTATGAACTCCACGCAGACGCTTTCTGCACATAATTCAGTTTCCTTTAGCCTTTGTGGGAATGTTTGTCCTAACTGCAGGATTTCCTCTTTGTAAGATGTGCAGTGCTGATGTTCCAGAGAGAGTTCGCCATGCGGCTGGTGGCAAAACCAGGAGATAAGCTGTACTGTAGGTTATCCATCAACACACAGCTGCTGGCCAGAGTCGACCATCTCATGAAGGTCAGGCGTCTCGGGTCTTCTGACAAGATACCTTTACGTCCAACTTGAAATGATGAGAACTGGAATCTAAACTTTTTTTTTTTATTTTAGGTGGGCAAAAACAATTTCAGGCCTCCCCCCAAAGTGGAATCCAGTGTGGTCAGGATCGAACCAAAAAATCCCCCCCCACCTATAAACTTTCAGGTTTGTTAATGATGAATAACACAACAGCAGCTGGAACATAAAGAAATGAAATCAGAGTCATGGTTGTGGCACTGGAGCGTCTTTACAGTTTGTGAACCTGATGTCTGCAGGAATGGGACGGTCTGGTCAGAATCGCATTTGTACGAAAGAACAAAACCCTGAGCGCAGCCTTCAAGTAAGTGTTTATTTCAGAATAAGACGTTAGATGTTAGTTTTACTTCACAGAACTGAAACACTCAGCTTTCTGATGTGATCTGCTGAAGGTCTGCCGCAGTCGAGCAGCTTCTGGAGAAGAACTACAGAATTCACTGTTCCATGCACAACATAGTACGTAAACAGTATCACTCTCTCCTATAAGAACAATCCATTAGTTCCATGTCGGTCCGGTGTCCTGAGTCACTAACACTCTTGAATCCAGGAGCCAAATGCGAGCCTGATGGAAAATGGTGGAATAAATGTATACACTCAGTTTTGGGGGTGTACTCACATTAGGTCCTGTTGCCTGGGTGCCCTGCCTGAGCACGATTGTCCCCACAGTCCCGCTTTAACGTTGGGTTTGGGGTTGTCATCATGATGCCACTGTCTGTCTTCAAGAAAAGCACTAAGTCGTAGGAAGATGAGAACCAGATGTAACGTTTACATTTAAACACTCAAAAATGTTCTTAATGTATTAATAGATGTCTGTTTCTGTAAATATGACAGTAGCTTGAGATCTGGACCACGTTAATCACATTATACATGACCTGGCCCTCCTCTTCAAATGGGGCAGCCGTACCTGGCTTGGGGACAGCATGGTGCCAATACAGCATTCAAACAAAGTGTTCTTTGGGGATAAAAAGTGCTCAGGCAGATTAAAACCCGGTGTGAGTACAACCCTAAATCTGAATCAACCTGCAGTCTGGTTTCATCCCACCTGTAATTAAAGGTGTATGATAAGAAGAGCATTTAAACAGTTTTCTAAAATTCTTCAACAGGAAATACCGTCAGACTTCAGTATTGCGCAAAAACTCGAGAGTGTCCTGCAGGACGCTGGGTTTGGTGAAAAGCGTGCGCGATCTATGGATATAGACGACTTTATGGTGTAAGTAAACACATCTTTTTCTCAGTGTGACTTCGGTAACAGATTTCTCTTAATTCCTGCCATCTGCCCTTCAGAATTCTTCATGCTTTCAATTCGGCCGGAGTCCACTTCTCATAGAAGAGGTCGGCAGCTGAACTCATCACTGATGAAAGACCGGCTCTACCCCGTGCCTCCCGGGGGTGCTGTTCTGCATCACCTCTAAATGGAACCTGAGAGACTGTCAATGTTTTGGTGCATAATGAATGAATTAATCAGAAAATTCATTCATCCACCTTTCTCCCTCAAACGAACAAAGGCTTTGCAGGAGCACTCCTATAATATCCTGTACGGTCATATAAAGACTTCTGCAGTATAAATACATTACAGATGTGTACTATATAACTTTACTTTATATAAATGCATCTGGTTTTAAAAGAATCATTTTCTATTCTTTGATTAAAATCAAGGAGGGCAGAGATTTTAGGTCATAGACAATCAAGATGTTTAAATTAAACACTTTTTCATTAACAGCCTTCACATTTCTGAAGGTGCAAAATGTCTAATCTAGTTCGGTCCTTCTGAATGATGGTTGGTCCAACTGGTCAACCATGCCATTTAATAGACTTTTTATTATTACGTTTTCCTTTGAGTTACGGACTCTCTGGACTATCTGCTATGAATTTACTACAAATCAACATCTTTTGTGAAAGACTTAAGTAAATAAAAAGTAAATAAAGTCTTAAAAAAAGTCTTACTGTCACTATTTTCAGGAAATTATCACCGTGTAAAAGAGGTCGCCATGTTAATAGCTGGGATAAAGCGTGATCTTGCTGCACATAAGAAAAATTTTTACAAGTTTCACAAAACTGACATCCTTCTTACATTACACATGACATGATTATGTGATCGAAGCTAAAACATCAGTTTGCATGCAGCGTGTTACTGCTGTAGCTGCTAAAGTTAGATCCACTTTATATGCCAGAGTACAAAATCAATCTAAGTGGTCATAAGATATTAAATCATTTAATTAACTGAAATCAAGGGAGCAGATAAGAAAACAATCACCGTTGAAGTTAACAGCCGTCTGAGATGTTAGCACATTACACTGTTCAATCATCAGAAACCAAAATAAAGGGAAAACACAGGGTTAATGTTTTGTATGTTAGTGGAATTGTAATATCGGTCAAGTGAGGTTTTTAACCAAAGAGTTAAGATAGTTGATTTAAAAAGTACAAGATTTACCCTAAATGTTGTGAAATGAAGGTAAAAAAAAAAAAAAAAAAACATTAAATGTAAATCAGGTAAACTTTTCATGTCCACCACTGCCCGTAAAACACTGACCCTCATTATGGGGGCGGAAACTTTTGTTTCAAAAGCATTTTATATGTAACTATGAAATCATAGCTGACTCTCATCACTCTTAACAGCATTTATTACAAAGTGTTCTACTGGAAGATTAGCTGAGTGCAGAACGCATTAGCAGGATTGCAGTTAAGCCTCATATATGCTTTAGTTTTAACAGAGCCAGGAGATGCTGAGGGTTAGAAAGGACCTCCTAAAAACCTAAAGCTGTGATTGTCCATTACACCCAGGACGGATGTGGGCTGAGCATCCTATTCCTTTTACCCTGCCCGAAGAAACCCCTGTCTGGGGCCTTTGTCATACTCAAGCTTCAATCCACATGCAGATCCTCACACAATCAATTCAATGTCGAGCTAAATCATATGTACAGATTAACCAAATCAGGGTCTATAAAGTCATTAAACACTAATTTAGCCCTATTTCCAGTTTTGAATAAGAGCCAAAAACCCCACAGTTCTATCATGAATGCTTCGTTTTTGCGACTGTGGCCACAGTTACCACAATCAGGGAAACTTTCAGAATCGAAAGCTGATGTAGGAAAAAAAAAAAAAAAACGACCGAAGGCCATGATAGTAAACCCAAAAAATACAAAGTGTACTTTTCTATAACACGTCAGCGCCTTACAGCAGCAGTAAACCATCGACACGGCATCATTTCTGAAATACAACAACTTCCAAATGTTGGAGAAACACTATAAATGACAAACTGAACTCTCTAACAAGAAAAACTGAACAGAACTTCAGAACAGGGTTCTGTAAAGTGCAGGGGATCCTGAAACCTGTCTCATGCAGCAGGGTCAATTGATTTGACTCTTCACTCGATCTTTAACCCGTGTTTAGCTGACGATGGTAAACAATGCTGTTATATCAGTGTAACAAAGCGCAGAAACGCAGGGACGGCTAAGACGAAAGATGTTTAACCAGTGATACTGAAGAGGTGGAAATGGCTTTATACACTACAGATAAAACCTAATGTGTAAGACTAATCCTAAGACTAAGATTAATCCTATTTTATGCTCACACACACACATACAAACACCTTACCCACTCACGTAATACTTGTCATAAAATAAAGACTTTAAATAACTAGAACTTCAGTTGTTTTTTTTTGAAGCAGTGATTAATCAGTTTGCAGCTTCACACTGTCCAGAGATTTATTCACTACCTAGTGCTCAAAAGTTTACCCCAAATAGTGCCCATGTGATGGCTAGGATTGAACACTGCGGGATTTTACGCTAACGAAAGAAATTAAACAAATAAAATAAATAACGAAAACACTACAGATTACTCAATCAGAAAGAATCAGTTCAGGAATTAAAACGCGTGCTGAATCTCGTTAAAACAGCATTGTGTCAACGTTAAATGCTATTCAAAACATTCACACGATTTTTTTAAGTCATATTAAATGTACTTAAGTTCATAAATCTGAATTTACTCTCGTTAGAGAATTGTGTGATAAAGAGCTGAAAAATTATTGTTTTTTTTTTTTTTTTTTCAATTATTTTTCAATTATCAATTATTATAATTAATCATCATTAAAAGGGCACAGTGAGAACACTTAAATGTTTATTGTTGTTTTGTCATTAACACTTCTCTGGATTGTACATGACCGATTGATCCTGATGATCTACGATGTCAGTCTGCATCAGTGGATAAGTTTACTGCACTTCTATGTAACAGATGTTTAAATCAGAAGCTGTGGATTTGTTAAACCTGCTTTCTGAGACAGGTCCCAGATCTGCTACGTTTGGAGAACGAAAGGTGTAAACAAAAAACTGAAAGCTCATGCATTAAGTTTGGAGCCTAAATGCAGGAAGCGGTTCGGACCCTAAAGGACGGATGAAACAACTGAATTTCATTTCAACCTTGATACAAATAAATACAGAAATAAAAAAAAAATACAAATTTCCCAAATCTACTGCAAAAGCTCTTCACAGAATTGGACAAGGACACATCAGTGTGCTGACTTGTGCAAGGCTGTGCTCGGACGCCTGTTTTAAGGCACATGCTGATCCTGCGTGACTCAGTGGAGACACGCTGGCTGCTGCTTTCCAACGTCAGAACATGAACGCTACCTTCTGCCAGACATCTCATTTTACTTAAGGTTTAAGGTTTTGAACAATTCTCAGGTGATTAAAAATGTCATGAAAGCGATGAATGACTCTGCCGAACTCTAAACACAACAGTTAGAACAGACCCTCACTGCTGGTATTTGGTTTTTGCCGAATCTGCTGCCACTTCATAGTAAAGAACCGGATGGAACAGGTGTTTGAGCGCGGGACCTGGGTCCCACTCTACAGAGCACGGGGTCTTTTGGGACTGATCTGCTTACTGGCTTGTTCCTCCTCCTGGAGGGCCGACCGGAATGACCTCACTTTATCTGTTCGATATAAAAACATTTTTTAAATCTTTTTTTAATCACACACACTATAGCAACAGTTCAGTCAGGTCTAGTAGAAGATTTAGGATTTTTTACCTCGAAACTCAATTAAGATGTCTATCTTTTGGTCTAGAATCTGCTCAAGCTGGGAGGAATAGGAGTCTACGTCATAGTCGACCTCCTCGGTCATCTCCAACAGCACCTTCTCATCCTCCAGCCACCTGATTGACTCCTGAAGATAAAGCATAAAACATTAAGGTCTTTTTTAGGTTAATTCTATAGTAGCACTTTGCATGAATAATAAGAAAAGCCAAAGGCCAGAACTCAGGAGAGGAGCACGGATTCCTAATTAGTGTTGTGAAGAAATACAGCTGATGTTGCAACTGTTGTTTTATGAGGGATTATAACAGCCCCTAGATCACGGGATTATAACATTAACACAAATTTTTTTTTTTAACAAATCAGCACAACCACCTGAAACACTGCCTTGTGATCCTCCTGAACCTGCTCCTCCATGTCAACCAGCTGAGACACCACCTCATGGAAAGTGAAGAGCTGAGGGGACACTTCCTCTTCCTGTGAACGTCACAAAGCTTATATATAAACACAATGACAGGTCTTTGTTTTATATGCGAAGGTAATAAATGAATTACACGGATCCAAAGACACTACAGATTTTAAAAAGGTTAACATTACATTCTGTTCACACAGCAGCTTGAGGTCATCCCTCTGAGGAGAGTTGCTGAGCTCCCACTCCTCATCCATGACATCCAGATGATTAACGGCATTCTGGTTGGGTCTGGTTCCATCACCCATAGCATTAGAGTCTACGGTCAGCTCCTTAACTCTGAAATGAGAGGACAATGTTTAAAAGCGGAAGCGTTTAGAGAGCTTAAATACGCACAGGATACAACAAATGAATTGTAGCTTTACACAATATGTATATTTGAACTACGTAAATTGAAATACAATTTGAAGTCCAACCTTGTAAAGACTATTGCAATCCTCTTGTGAGTGTATGTACATATATGTATGTATGTACTGTATATTGTATATAATTCGTGTTTTGTTAGTTCCTGTCTCTGTATTCAAAATGTTTCTTAGCAGAATAGTGCAACATCACATACTCTTTAGTAAGAACTCACATTTTTTAAAAATATGAACAGGATAAAGCTTTCAAATGTAAACAGTGCAAAGGTTCAGCACACATGCCTGGGTTTAAAACGAAGTAAAAGCATTAGGAAATGGGTAAGAGGCCAAAACGTAAAGGACATTAAAGTGTTGGTTGCAGCACGGGGAGGTTGTGCACGCCGTCTGTGATTTCATGAAGACATAAACTCATTTCATGCACAGGTCGAGAAAAAGCAAGCAAAAAAAATAATGCAGTGTGTTATCTGCGTATGAAGCATGTGGTAGACTACATTAACAGGTTTGTGCTCATACTCGCAGGTGGGAGAGAGCCCAGAGCGACTTCCTTGAGAAAATGGGATGTCTGAGGGGCTAATCCCAAACTCCTTTACTCTGCAGCAGCACAGAATGCGCAGAGAAACAAGTGAAGAAGAAAAGAAAGGAGGAAGAAGAGTGAGACACCACCATGTCAACCTACATGTAAATTATTATAGTATTTCCTTAGTTCATTTTTATGCCCCGCTGCCTAAAATTTACACACAAACAAAACACCAGAGTAATTTAAGAAATGTTCTATAAAGGCAGCTGATTATAAAGTTACATATACCTCAATCATTGAACTGAGGAATGCCCTTTAGCCCTATTTTAATAAAAACATTTAAAGATACGTGAGCGGCAGCACGGTGGCTTAGTGGTCAGCACGTTCTCTCAGCGCTGGGGATTCCCGGTTCGAATCCCAATCTGGGTGGAATTTCCATGTTCTCCCCGTGTCCGCGTGGGTTTCCTCCGGGTTCTCCGGTTTCCTCCCACAGTCCAAAAACATGGATCAAGGTCAATTGAATTCTCCAAATTGCCCCATATAGAGTGTGTGTGTGAGTGAGTGAGTGTGTGCCCAGCGATAGATTGGCACCCTGTCCTGGGTGTATCTGTCCAGCGCCCGAAATGTTCTCCCCTGGATGGGTATGGGGAGCCCCCCACAACCCTAACAGATGATAAAGTGGAAGATAATGGACGGATGGATTTAAATATACAAGTACAAATAAGAAGAAGAAGTTTGGGGAAGGCCCTTTTGTTTCAGGATGACTTTGCCCCAGCGCACAAAGCAAGCTCCATAGATGGTTTGGAATTTAGTGTTGGAACTTGACCGACCAACACAGAACCCTGAGCTCAACCAGAACAGAGATTGTGTTTATAATCTGGAGAACAAACTCAAGTAACTTCTAAGTTAAAGGTACAATGTGCTCAATAACCTTTAAATAAGCAGGTAATGATTAGTAAAATTAAACATCCATCAATTACCTGTTAGCATAACGGAGTGTATTCAGTGTGTTTTCACAAGAAGCCATTCCTGGTGATATGGTGGCAATCTAAAGAGAAAAATCAAATCTGCTGTTAAAGGCTGATGGGTTAGAACTCGCATCAAGAACGCTGGGATCATTTCAGTTCAGAAAACTGTAAAACCGAGTTGCTCTTCCTCACCATGCACGTTCTGGAGTTCTCGCCAATAAAGGAATCTCGGAGCACCTGAGTAAGTTTGCTCGCTCGGAAAGGCGTGTGCGGCTTGTTCCGTCCCAGGGCTCGGATACACTCCTGATGGAGAGAGTATGGAGAGTTCAAACAAAGTGCTTCTAGTATGAGAGATTTTAAACTAAGTGCAGTAATGGCTTCCTGACACCTTCTCATAGTGGAGTTGCAATTATAAAAAATTTTTTGATAAAATTTTGTCAATATATTTTGTCAATATAAATGTCAATATACATTGATGTACCAGATAATGTACTCATTACTGAACTTCAATACGAACACCTCATGTAGAACCAGAGGTCTCGGTTTCAAACTGCTTATTAGTCTGTATTTCAAATTATTTAATCTGATCACCAGTTTTATTTTTGTCCAGTGAATTTAAAAACATCTGAACAAGGCTTTTCATTTTGTTCTAAGATGGATCAGGTGACTACAGACTTCATTTGATCTTAAGGTTTCTCCAAATTCACTATAAGGACCTTCAGGGCCAGCAGGCTCTTGTTGATCTCGGCTCCCTCGAGCCGTGTCTGCCGGTCTGCGCTGGATGTATCCGCACCACGTTCGTTCCCAGCCAAATCAATCAATGAGAACTTTCCGTGCATCTTCCCCTTCCTGCGGAGAATGATCTGGAAGACGGCGTGGCTGCGAGACGAGTGAGCGTTGGCTGATGTCTGGCCTGACGTTCTAAGGACGAAGGAATTGTAGCACATACAAATCAACAAGTTAAGCAGTGAGGTGGTAATAAAGACTAGATTCACGGTGACCGTGTTTGGAAGTTCTGATTTTGGGTGAAGTTACCTGCAGCTGTTCCCCAACTCGATGAGCTTGAGAACATCCTCAGTGCACCTGACCTCTTTCTCCTGCAGCCCAACCACCTGCACCTGCTGCTTCCCGTCCTCTAGTACACGCAGCTTGGCTTTACGGTTCAGCAGGTCAAACACCTGAACGTGGAGTCAGTATGGAACGAGTTAATCCTGAACGACAAAGGCTACGTTCACGCTGCCGTGCTGAAGAGGCTCAGAGCTTTGTGTCAAGGCGGCGTGAACAGTTCCAATACAATTTAAATTATTTGACTTGATTCATGTGATTTACATCCATGCAACTTGAATTGAAACCCTTAGATTGGATTTTGCTACCTTTTAGTCTGAGTTTAGTGGGTTTTTTGTCAGAAGTTGGTAACCACCAAAGAAACAGCACTAGTCTTAATTTTTTTTCTTTACTTTTTGGCCTATTAAGCAAACAAACTGCTAAAAATCTGCTGTCCTCCACAGATGAGATATTTCATTGTGAGTGGTGCAACCAATTTGTTCCAAAATATATGAAGGTGTGCAGTTTCAGAGGGCAAATGTATTCACGTGATCATATTAATGTGAACCATAAAGGCAACTCTGATCTGAACAGAAAATTGGAATCGAACACTGAGACTCGTAAAGACTTGTAAACCTGGCTTATAGTAGAGATGATGGAAACATTTTATTTATGGGGGAGAGGGACCTAATAACTTTATATTTTTATCTACTTGCCTTTCCACTGTAGATTTCAAAAAACGTTGCATAGACTTGAAGATCCAACTTTTTGTAGTTTGGTTTCTTCAGCATGAGGAAAACATCACGGGCTGCAAATAAGAACCATGAAATAGGGATGAATTGGAACACCGATACTATTTACAGTCCATTTGGTGATTGGACGAGAGAGCTACTATATAAGTTGAATGGATGAGCGCCATACCAGGGTCTATCTGGGACAACAATGACCTGTTAGACCACGTCTTTAATTCAAGACATAGAAACTAAATTATGCTGATGTAATCACTTCTGTCTATGTCTTGTACCTCATGTACCTCTAATGACTTACCAGCTAAAGCGTAAATTCCTTTTGAACAATCCTGGTTCTTTCCTGAAAAATCTCCACCCATTGTCTTAAAAATAAAAACCACATTGATGTAAATATAACGTCCAAATCCATTATGTCATTTCATTACGCAATTTATTTCCTTACATGTGTTTTTCCACTTCCCGTTTGTCCATAAGCAAAGCACGTAGCCATTCCTCTTTCAAAGATGGTTTCCACCAGCGGCCGTGCAGTGAACCTGCGACGCAACAACAAACAAAGTCCACATTTAGACCAACTGTATTTATAAACGGTTACATTCAGCCGGACGTCTGATTAAAACAGACCTGTAAACCATTTCGTTTGTGGTGCTTTCATCAAAAGCGTAATCAAAGCGAAAGGTCTGATTCTCCAGGAATCGAGTAAGATCCACCTTCTGCTTGGGCTCGTGGACCATGACGACGTCTTTACTGGGGATTGTGATCACGTCCAGTTCCTTCACATTCAGCTCTACAGCAGAACAACACACACAGGGTTAATGAGAAGTGTGTACAGTGTGAACACATACATAAAAAAAATAAGCCAATGATAAAACAAGTTGAATATATATTTTTTTAACCTTTTTTGTTGAGGGGTCGTTTCCGTACACAAACACAAATCCGGTGCTCTTCAATCTGCCAACAACAAAATATCTGAAAACCTTTTCTACATTTTTTATCAGCATTAAACTCAAAGTTGTTTTCATTTGCCAACATACACCAAACACAATGACCAACAATTAACATTCGAAAACCACCAAACCTAATTCACAAGCCATTATAAAAATAGTGTTATGACAGTATAATCGTTAGGCTTCAACCACTATGTTCTCCGTGTGATTAAAGAAAGTTAGTCAGTGGTTTTATATAATGCCGATATACAAGTTGGCATCTATCATGATAGACAAATTCTGCCCCACAATAAAAAATGTGAAACTTATAAATAATCAGAGGGTGGAAAAAAAAAATTGCGTTTGGACTTTTAGAATTAAAGATAATACTCACTAAATCAGCGGTGGTTAATGGTCTATAGTCCAAATTTGCTCTGAACTCTCTGATCATCTGCAGAATTTCGTAGTTGGGGACTGTCGTGTCTACTTCCTTTAATTAGAACAGACAGTACACATCACACACAAAACATTAACATTTGTTTTATCATATTTAAAAGTTGGTGACAATAACCTTTACCTGGAGCGAAATATTTTTAAATATTTTGTTGTTTTTTTCAGGTTTAAAACTGTGTTCTCCAAATCTCTAAATCAACCTAATAAAAGGTTGTTTAATAGTAAGAATAATATTTTAATATGTAGGTGAATACTACTGCACCCAGAACTGTCAGGTTACTGTACAGTTTTGTACAGCTGCCTTTCATTTAGCTTCTAATTTGTAAATGTATTTAAATTAATAATGACTTTGTTATATAACCTAGCTACAGTAAATGAGGATCATTGCTTGTTCAAACACAATTCAAACAACCTACTGCATCTTTAATGTAAATATTACAGCAACAATAATACAAGCACAGAGAACCATGAGATCATCTAAACTATGCACACACCACCCTCTTAAATTACATTTACAATTAAGCTTCTTATAAAAATTTTTTTAAAAAAACAACCCTGGTTTATTTTATAGCACAACTCTACACAACATACAGACCTGAGCTCTTTTCTCTCTTAATTCCTGCTGCTGCAGTCTCCGCCTCTCTCGCTTCTCCTGCAGTTTTTCCACCTCCTTCACACAATTGGACTTCCTCCTTGCTGCCAAACATTATGACAAGACAGTCAGAAACTCCCGACCAAACAATACCAAGAGTCACTTCCTCAGAAAGATCCTTTCCTCTTTCTCTGTGTGATGGCACTGGTGTGTGTGTGTGTGTGTGTGTGTGTGTGTGTGATGGATGTTACAAAGTAAAGCCGCAACTCAACATCCCAATATTAAAGACGTTTGCTTTAATCTATTATTTAACTCTAAACCTCTATGCATTGTTTCATGAACATTTCACAAACATCAAAGGCAGTGTAACTTAATCCACCCAAAGAACATGATACAGCAACGTGGCATGTGATGGCATCAAAAACCTATGACTGAGTTACACAACTATTAAAGTTTCTAATTGCAACCAACATATCTGCTATTTCAGCTCCTTCGTAAAGTCATTAATTGTTCACGAATACATCTATAATGACTGATTTGTAAGGAAGCATCCAACCATTTACTTAAAAAAAAGAAAAGAAAAACAGTTCTGGCAACTCTCCTGCAAAAGCGATTTGGTTTGAATACCGAGGAAAGATGTTCCTTGTGGGAACCGATGAATGTGTCTCAGGTTTGTCCTGTGCAGGCGTCAGTCTGTTAAATGTGGTTTGGCTGAGTGTATAATCACCGTTCTGCTGCTGGGCCTGCTGCATTTGGGGCTGAGCGAGCTGAACGGATGGCTGCGCAGGTGGAGGGAGGGCTGATTCCAGCTGCTGGCTCGGACGTACCCTGGCTGAGCCAACTGGCGACATTAAGCACACACACGATTTAGAAATCTACAGACCGTTCGACGAAGCTATATGTAATAAACATCAGCCAGTTCAGGTAAACATACCTCTGTTGTCTCTGGTTGGAATTTCGGCTCTCGCTGGAGCGATGGTTCTGCGGTTCTGAACAGAACAGAGTCACAGGTTTTAATGACATCACAGCACATCCCCTCATATTATAAAATCAAATGAAGTTTACACATTCAATCACAGACTTCACTCAATCTGCTTCTCTAAACACTTTCCAAGTACTTTTCATTTCCCATATTTCCAATTATCAGGATCCCAGCCACAAAGCAGGTATTATTTAAATGGCAAATCATTCTCAGCATTGCAGTGACATCAGTGTGGTAGTGTGGGTGTTAAAAACATTTACTACACTGTATCTGTAATATTAGTTGGTACTGTTTTTGTTAGTCATGCTTTAATCCTTCATAGGTGCTCAGAAAACGCTACGGAAGTTGTGTACAAATTCTAGCAGCACTGCAGTCTCTGATACCTTTATAACAAATAACATGAATCATTGCAGTACAGAGAATGATGCATCACCATAATAATACCGGCTCTGTGGTAGTCCTGATCATAAAATCAATAGAGTAAAGAGGACTAAAATTATGTGGAGAAGCAAGATGGTAAGTGGAGCTGATAAAACGTGTGGAATATGGAAACAGGGAAGTGTATTTAAGAAGGCAGTCAGTAAGTGAATATATCACTTTTCTTATACGCACAATCATTTTACAAAGGATTGGAATCGGGCTAAATTACAAACGAAAGGGGAATGGCAGCACAGAGACAAAACAGTTTTAAGCTGAGTTTTAAAAGAGGAAGATGAGGAACTGAAGTATTTCATTATACACAATAAACAGAATTAAAAGGTCACAAAATATTCTGTACTCCACTAACATTGGGGATCTTGTTGACCTTCATGGAATTGGGTGTGGGAGGAGGTGGTGGTGTTACAGGACTTAGAGGAATCTCCTCCTCTGGAGCAACATCTTGGTTCAGTGAGAATATACACTCGAGATCGATCTGTTTCAAAAAGACAAACACACCAGTCACTGCACATGTGTGTGTGTGTGTGGGGGGGGGGGACTATTACGTGCAATGACATAGTACAGATAGCTGAACTTAACACCAAATAAGTTATTGTTGTTTTATTAATTTAGCTACATAATTTTAGGACTTACCTCTTTTCCTTTCGTGTCTCCATTTTCAATCCACTCCACTGTGACACTTTCATTGTCTTCATTTAAAGACGTCACCATTGCCTGATGTATACGTCCTGCAATTACAAATATTTGTAATGTTTTATTATTGGTAGAGGAAAATGATGTGTGTCGATGTTCCCTTAAAAATATAGATCTCAAAGTGATCTTGCTGAACTGAAGACACAAAACTTCTGTAGCGGAACATTGTCTCCATATGAATTATTCAGAGCATTCTTTCCTGTTCTCTGTAATTATTTAATAGCAGCAACTGCAGCACTCTAACCATTTCTGCTGGGGCGTAAAATAACAATCCGTATGTTCCTTACATGCCTTGTATTACAAACCCTACATGCAAACAGATATGAAAGTTTAAAGCAGCAGTCCTCCCTGAGGTCGGGTTCATCTTTTATCAGTATACTGTATGCATTGTTTCTCGACATAATGTTGCTTTAATCTTCAAATCTTCCATATTTTAACTCTAACATCATATGAATGTGGTAATAAAACATTTTGAAAATAAACAGAGGGTAATACTTTTGATATTTGGGCAGTAGGAGTAAGAGATATAGATATATAGCTGCTTAACGATTGAAAAGGGACAAAAGTCAATCCTACAGGTGGAACCTGCTAATAAACAGTGATTACAGAGAGGTGTGTAACAGCTGAGCAAGAATGCAGAGGGTGCGTTTCTGGTACATGCCTGGCATTTTAGATTTGTCTTCAGGTTCAACTATCGTACAGGTTGTGGACCAAATTTGCTGTTGGTCAAAAGAAAACAAAAAAGCAAACACCGAAACCCATATAAACATAAAAGCAAATTAAGATGTGCTGAAAGATGAGTGAGTGAGTTAACACTGGCTGTAACTGCCATGGTAGGTGTGTGTATACATACATACATACATATATACACATATATATATATATATATATATATATATACACACACACACTCACATATATATATATATTTTTTTCTCCCCATTATATATTTTTATTTCTTGTTAATTTAATTGTTCCTTATGGTATTTAGTTCCCATGTCATTGTGAAGCTGCACCCTCTTTTGGTTTACATTGTGTCTGGATATTATGAATGACAATAAAAATAAATTGAATTGAATGACGTCTGTATGGGCTCTTCCAGGACAATTCTAATTACATACTGTTCAAGCAAATGACGATTTAAACATTGATTTAATACTTTAACATCTGGGATCATCAGGGATGTTCACTTTCACTAAAAACAGAAAAATACCCTGTTAAAAAAGGAGTTTACCATCAACAACCAAAATCTGTTAATTCATATCGAATTAGCCATGTGCTACCATATGTCTAAAAGAGCAACTTGGTTGAACCTGTTTGTGGTTTTGGGCTTCTACAATAGACACATCACAATCCTAGTGTACTCAACCTTTCCTAAAACCTTGTTCAACATGCACTGCATAAACAAAGGTATTGGGACATGCTTTAAATGCTTTTTTGTATGCTGGTAAGACATCACTGATCATCAATACCCCTGTGTTGTCTTTTTTTCCCCCAATAACAAAATGATTTAATCATGTTCACATTAAACAAATAACAACCATAAGAAACTGTGCAGTATTCCTGTGATTTCTGAAACTTTATGTTCATCTAAAGTTAATTATTGCATAATAACTGTGATTATGACCTAATAATCTTGGACAATAACTGTACCATCACACTCTGTAATCGTCCCCTCCCTGGTTGTACGCATAGTCGTCCAAATGTCTAGGTACTTCATTTTCTACACTTGTGACAATGGTACTTAATGAAACACATGTTAATATTTTCACCCTAACATAACGCTTGACATTTCATACAAGGTGAATCATTTAAACTGCACTAGGTGAGCAGTTCGGTGGCTTAGTGGTTTAGCACGTTCTCCTCTCAGCACTAAGGACTAAGTCGTAAGTCCCCCATGGGTTTCCTCCGGGATCTCCGGTTTCCTCCCACAGTCCAAAAACCTGAATAGTCAATTGAATTCTCCAAATTGCCCCATATAGTGTGTCTGTGTGAGTGAGTGTGCCCAGCGATGGATTGGCGCCCTGTCCTGGGTGTATCTGCCCAGCTCCCGAAACTCTCCTCTGGATAGGCATGGGTATGGGTATGGGCATGGGCATGGGCAAACCTCCCCGCCCCGCGACCCTAATAGAGGATAAAGCAGAAGATAATGGATGGATGGGTGAGCAGTTCAGAAAATAAAATAGATGCAGAAGTGTGAGAAACTATGTTAATAATGTTAAGAGTTTCAGAAAGTGAGATTGTACTGATCGTTCTATTGTTAAGTAGAAGTTGGTGTGGTTAACGAGTCGGCTGAAGCAGGTGAGAAGCGTTTAGTTAACGATTCGTTCCATTTCCAGAGCAACAGAAACAAACAGAGTGAACATCAAAGGCAGCCGCCGCCGCCGCTAGCTGAGAGCTAAAGCTAACGCGCCGCCGCCGCCGCACACTGACCGTCGCTGCGTTTGATCTCGACGTAAACGCCGACGCTGATCCTGCCGAAGTTGACGGCCATGCTTCACCCGACTGAAGACGCGGCGGCACTTCAAACGCTGTCCGCGCGGAATCCGTCACATTTGTCGCTCCCTGTCCACCGCCGGGGAGATCGCTGTCAAACACACGCCTGCAGCTCAATACCGTCCGAACGCAAAGACAAACAGAAACATTTCAATCTGGACTCAATCTTTAGTCTTTAAACGCGACTTCAGAGGATGCCGCTCGCGCTGCGCCGCGGCTCCGAGCGCGAGATCAATCAGCCCAGGAAGCGTTTCATGAAAGCGCCGCCCGACGCTGGCCTCGTTAAGGGCAGGTGACGTCACGGATGACGTGGGAAGGAAGGCGTTCGAAAATTGGCGCAATTTCGGAGCGTCTCTTAAACGAAACACGTTTTGCAAATTTGAATAATAAATCTCTTTTTTTATGGAGCCTGCTGTGTGTGTGGGGGGGGGGGTTGAGAGGATCCCCCCGTAATGGCAACATTTTGAGAAAATCAGCGAAAAAAATAAAAAGTTTAAAATCGAAATGAATGAAGTCCAGCACATCAGAATTCATAAAGACAGCACAACGATGTAAACATGGACATTTACTGTCCTGTTTTTCTATTTATTTAAACATTGACTAAAATAAAATAATCATACGTTTTTGTTTACATCAATAGACCTATATTACTGTTATGATGGGTGAATAAATCACTTAAAATCATATTAAGATGTTTTTTTATTCCTAATCCTGGCAGAGCTTAGAAATAAGTGAACATAATATCATGTAACGAATGTTAACCTGCAGGGGAAACGCCTATAGAGGAGGGAGGTACTAGTCTGTTTAAGAGTTCATCCACCATCTCTGATCAATACGTTTTTTTTTAAAGCTTACATGTGAAATTAGATTAACATATATATATATATAGCTGTGTTATCACTAAGCTTCGGTTATTCAGACTGAATTATAAATAGATCTTTTTTAGTGTGTTAGACTTTGCATTAATTTTTAACCCGTGTATATGACGTCATTGTGCACTGAATCTGACATCAGGTTGGTACAACTTGAAAAAAGCTTCTGAGTGTTTCCGTTACTTTTGCTATATTTGTTTAACTTACTTCGCTGTGTTTTTTAGGGTGGTAGATTTTATTGTTGACTATCTCACAATGAGGCTCACTGCATTTTACACGTCGCTTTACTGCCTACATATTTGTCCCAACATTATATCTCAATTTCAACATTTCAATCTTAAGACACTTTTCTTTTACCTGAACGTATTTGTTGAATCTTAAATGATCTTCTGGTAATTTCAGGAGTGCTCTCTAACTCAACCTGAGCTTCACAAACTGATCTGAGCAACACACCGCGGCTAACGTTCTTATTGTCATTTCTCAAGTTTTATCACCAAGGTAACCGCATTTCTCAGCGTTCCAAATTAATGGAAGCGTTTCATTATAGTGGAGAGTTGAGAACTTATTCACTTTTTTCTCTCCCCCAACGTAAACTCCGTTAGTGTACAGCTTTAAATAAAGCAAATTGACTATTATGCAATATTGGGTATTTTTGACAGTAAACGTAATAAGAAACCTGCCCCTTGGATGAAAGCGGGAGAGCTTACCTACGCATGCGCGTTGCTGTTCACCTTCACAACGCTCTTTGCTCCTGAAGCACGTCCCCAAGCGCCACCTAGCGGTCGACAGCGAAGGTGCTGAAGCCTATCCCAGCAATTAGCATGAAAAACTAGGACATATCTCAGACAGGTTCCAAGTCTATGGCCATGTAAATAAAAACACATATTTACAAACATTTCTGGATAATTTGGTTTCGTCAGGTCAAATTTTTGGACTGTCTCTTGATATATACAATATAAGGACAAAAATATTGGGACAACTACACCTTTGAAACCTATATGTGAGGTCAGACACTGATGTTGGACAAGATACTAAATTAAACATTTTAATAGGAGCTGTATCCCGAAATGTTGTTCATATCATATATGTGTCTGACCACACAGCACCCCCCTGGTCCCTGTTATGCAGACAGTAAAAACAAAGGACACTGAGGTTTTTGGGGGTTTTTTTGTCCAAAATTGTATTTATATAAATAATAAGCATTACATTCATAAACATAGTAACAAATAAAGTAAAAACCAAAAATTGAAATCTATTTTTTTTAAAAAAAGAAAATAAAAAAAACACATTAAGCTTTTACTTTTGAATTCACACATTAATTCACACACAGTGAGATAAATAATCCACTTTTGAAGAAAGTGACACTATTAAAAGCACTTTCTATCGTCATTAGCTCCGTGTTTAAGATAAATGTTTTTAATTCTGTCATTTATTGTGTAAAGGGTTTAATAAGATCCAGATCCATGGCTTTGGACAGACAAGCACGTGCTGCGTCGATGCTGGCCTGTTTCCTCGGGTTGTCCTCCAGCTTGGCGACGTAGGAAAGGATCTCCAGCATCTCGCTCTCGATGAGTTTCTTGGCTAATTCTGCATCAGCGTCCAGCATGTTGAATACCATCACGATGCCTCTGTGCTGGATTTCAGGATTCTCGTGGAGACACAGCCTCTGAGTGATCTCGAGCCACTGCTCAGTCTAACATTCAGACGTCACATCAAAGGCAAAGTGTTAATGAGTTATACAGATTGATTAAATGTTTTTTTTTTGCCATTAATATGAGCTAATTGGCTTTCAGACCACTAGGCATGGTGTTTAACATTACAAAATTAAAGTGGCAGTCAACAATAGAGCGTTGGTAAGAACATACGATACATTTACTGGCCACTTTATTAGATACACCTCCGTGTTTCTAAACTCATTGTCCAATCTTGATCAGAGTACTGAATGAAGGGAATTTACAAAAAGTATGTAGAGAAACAGAAGAACTACAATATGTAATTGTATAACTACAAATGACATCTATATGGTAAAAAAACAAGTGTGGGTACCTAATAAAGTGGTCAATGAATGTAATGTATATAAAAGGGTAACCCAAAAAAAGTTAAACCCTTACGAACCACTTTGGTCATCTTGACGGCGAGCTTTTTTTGTGCTGCAGTCAGCATTGCCAGTCCACCGGCGGCTGCTCTCTGTAGCTTCTCATCATCCTCCCCACAAAGCAACACCAGGAGCTTCAGCTTGTCATTACCGTCCTCCAGATATCTGTCCTGAACCTGTCAGGTCACCATCATACAACACTGAGTTCCAGATACGTTACAGAACAGCTGGGCAGCCCTTCACCACCCTGTGCTCTTTCCTACCTCTTTGCAGCACACGAGGTTGCACATGCACTCGGTAGCAGCCTGTCTGATTTGTTCGTGCTCCTCAAACATGTAGTTCTCGATCTCGGGAAGTGCTTTCTCCTTCAGGATTTTCACTCTGCAATGAGAACAGATTTAAACCTGAGACTGAGCTTGGTTTGTCAGCAGCAGTTTGAAATTCATCCATCCATCCATTAATTATTTTTCGCTTTATCCTATATTGGGGTCGCGGTGGGGTTCCCCATGCCCATCCAGGGGAGAATGTTTCCGGCGCTGGGCAGATACACCCAGGACAGGGCGCCAATCCATCGCTGGGCACACACTCACTCACACACATACACACTCTATATGGGGCAATTTGGAGAACTCAATTGACTTGATCCATGTTTTTGGACTGTGAGAGGAAACCGGAGAACCCGGAGGAAACCCACGCGGACATGGGGAGAACATGGAAACTCCACCCAGATGGGGATTTGAACCGGGAATCCCTAGCGCTGAGAGGCGTAAGTGCCAACCACTATGCCACCGTGGCACCCAGTTTGAAATTCATACATATTTTATTTTTTTTATTTTATCTTTATTCTATTTTACTTATTATTTTCAACAACTATTTTGTAAATCAAAAAAAAAAATTCTTACTAAATTTTTTACTTTATGTGGAGAATTTCACTGCTGGCTGTACCATGTATATCTACACATGTGACCAATAAACCTGATTTTAATTTATTACTATTATTTTTTTTTATTCTGTACATAAATGCAGGATTTTCAAACACGACTGTGTGTGTGGAGTGAACACAACAGGTGCTTTATCTGCAGAGCATCACGTCACAAAGATAACATCTGTTACTGACCGGAGCTTGTCATTTAAAGCAGCCAAATTAGTGAGACTCAGTAGGGCTTCGTAGTTTTCGAGTCCATCTCTGTCCGTGCTCAGGAGGGAAACCAGTGGGCGCACGACTTCGTAAATCTGCAACACAGAGACATAACATGACAACGAATACTGATAGCAAACATTCACCGCCATAATTACTCACTTATTATACAAATGTGTTATTAAACTAATGGCAAACCTACCCTCTCACCAGGGAAGGCAATCTCTGGGTTGGAGATGGCAGCAATCTTAGCCAGTGCGTGGCAAGCCTTTATCTTTCCTGGATCAGTTCCTTCCAGAGCCAGAGGAATCAGAGCCTGTGTTAAAGAAAAGCAAGTTTGCATCATTAATTCAGCTACCTGCATGTCATGATTCCCAACTAAAGGTTTTATTCATTCCTACTTAAAATATTTAGGTTTTAAAACTATAGCTTTTTTACACCATTTTACTAAATCATTTAGTTTCCTACCTTTCCACCACCTTGTGCGACAATTGTACCACGATCCTTTGGATCATTAGCCAACGCAAGAAAGACCCTAAGACAGGGAAAGTATTAAAGCACGATATTAGACGGTTTGGTCAGATAGCAGAGAGATGTGAGCCCCATCTGGCTGAGCTATGGCACCGCTGGCCCTACTGTCTGCACGGGCAAACTGTATGTGAGTCAAATGTGGCCCCCGTATAAGAATGTTTATATGACCCACATGTCCCAAAACACATCTTGTCCACATCAAGACATCTGTGGGCCGGATGAAAATGGGGAATGTGGGAAAAATATTTATCAAAAAAAAAAAGCTTTATAAAATGGGAATCTGTACCTTGAAAGCATTTCCTTTGTTTGATCCGTCAAGAACGTATTGTCTGCTTTGACCATGACGGCCAGAGCTGATGTTACTCCGGCCTGCAATAGTTTCTTCACCCTTTTGTCTATGAAATCCTTTTTGTCCTGAGGAGAAAAAAACAAAACAAAATGTCTTATGTTCTTGCTTTTAACCCGACCAGCCACTTTTATGAGTAAATAGTTCTTTCTACATTTTCCAATCTGCTTCTTTAAAATCCCCGTGTTTGTTGTGTCTTACCATTGGGTGTTGTGTCTTACCTTTGGGTGTTGTGTCTTACCATTGGGTGTTGTGTCTTACCATTGGGTGTTGTGTCTTACCATTGGGTGTTGTGTCTTACCATTGGGTGTTGTGTCTTACCATTGGGTGTTGTGTCTTACCTTTGGGTGTTGCTCAGGAACGTGCTGCTTGGAGAATTTGGCCAGCTGCACCATTTCAGGAATGATTTCTTTCTTGTCATAGCTGTTGGTGCAGTTCACCAGTGTACAGGCCACAGCATACAGGATGGTTTTATCTTTGGACTGTTACAGAGAATGAACCTTTATTTAGTTTAAAATCAACATAGATGGTAAAGTGTCTTAAGATTTGAACTCGCTCACCTTGGCGAGTTCAAACATGGCTCTCATGGCAGGTTCGTCCTCAACAAAGTCATCTTTTACATCCGCATCGTTGGTCAGATACGCCAAACCCTCAATTGCCCATTTCCTGGTACGCACATCCAGGGTAGGGTTGCACAACCACCTTGAAACGAAGAACACAATCACAGAGGGTTAATTATTTAGCGTGTTGGTGCTTCATTAGGTTCATAAAGCAAACAGATTACTCACTTCCTGCACTGCTTGGCCAGTTTTTCGGTGGAACCCTCAGCAAACTGCCTCATGCTGTAATCATCTCCTCCAGCAGAACCCAGTTTACACAAACCCTGGAATTTGTCAGAAAAGTAATCAATTAAGCTGCAGAATTATAGATATTATAGATATTAATATAGATGAATAAATATTATATTATTATAGATATTAAATATCATTAAATTCTACATGATTAACCTATTAACCCATGCACTTACACAGAATAGATAAAGCCTTACCACAAGTGCCCTGATTTTAATCTTGTCATTCTTGGTCTTCTTGTAGATGTCCTTCAGTAAAGCCACTCCGTTACTGATGATGAACGAAGCTCTGCTCATTTTGGTGGAGGCATGGATTATAGCTTCTATGGCCACCATCTGGTCCACCTCACGCTCGGAACCACAAAGAGCCACCATCATTTCCATTACACCCTGATGGCCCACCAGGATGTTGCCCGCGTCGAAAGGCCCTTGCAGCAAACCTGAGACCACGTTAATAGCATGGATGTTTTTATCCATGTCATTGGGGTCGAATTTGCTCCTGCAAAATGGAGAAGTCACTTAGTAAGGAGGAGTCATTTAAATACGAGGGCACACAGACGAGTTCGTGAGGAAATCCAGCTCACTTGATGTAGTCGTCGCAGATGTCTCTGAAGTTGTCTCGTTCCGGATCACAGCGCAAGTCGTCATAGAGCTTGTTGAGGAGCACGCTGGCGATGAGCTGAGTATTGTCAGTTAAGGGCAGCTGATCGGGGAGTTCTGGTACCTGACCACATACCTTAAGTATTTTTCTCAGACCTGGAGAGGAAATGATTACACTATACAATGATCACACCGCAACTTGCTTTAGGATACGAGACATTAAAGTCGTTTGAAAAACATGGATTCATATGGAACTGACGTGACTGATGAATAATTAAATCCACACACACATCATTTTGGAACATGTGTAAACACTGACCGTTATCTATAGTGAACAGAGTCTTTGAATGATCCTGGATTTTCTTGCTTTTTCTGGGAACATTTCTGCAGAGTAAGTTAAGAGCCTGGTCTCTCCCGTGTCCAGACACCTTCTTACTGGCGATCATCTCCAGTAGAGCGAGCAGGATGGTCTTTAGATCTTTACTGGAGTCTTAAATAGGAACAGAATAGTTTAAATTAAGATGAATTCACATATACGCACCTCCAGACAGGCAGTCTTTATTGTAAAAAGTATGGGCCGAATCTGGCATGCATGTTTTGCGGATGTCAACCGATAATGTAGTCGGTTCATTCTCAATCATTAAACTCGATTTATTTCTCTTACCGAGTACAACGGCCTCTTCTTTGCCATAAACCCTGTTGTCGTCCCCTGTCAAGGAGTCACACACCTCCTGGAACAGGTTACAGGTTGCCAAGGCGATCTCTTCATTGTCCGTAGCCATAATACTGCACAGTTTTTCGATTCCTATCATGTGAATAATGGCTGTGGCCTGTCCAAACAGAATGCAGGTAAGTATTCAGTGCTTCAGAATTTTAAAATATTATATATTATTACAGGGGGCATGGTGGCTTAGTGGTTAGCACATTTGCCTCTCAGCACTAGGGATTCCCGGTTCGAATCGGGGGGGGGGGGGGGGGGGGGGGGGGGGGGGGGGGGGGGGGGGGGGGGGGGGGGGGGGGGGGGGGGGGGGGGGGGGGGGGGGGGGGGGGGGGGGGGGGGGAGCGCCCGAGACGTTCTCCCCTGGATGGGCATGGGGAACCCCACCGCGACCCTAATAGAGGATAAGCGGGAGATAATGAATGAATGAATGAATATATTATTACAGGGGGCATGGTGGCTTAGTGGTTAGCACATTTGCCTCTCAGCACTAGGGATTCCCGGTTCGAATCCCCATCTGGGTGGAGTTTCCATGTTCTACCCGTGTCCGCGTGGGTTTCCTCTGGGTTCTCCGGTTTTCTCTCACAGTTCAAAAACATGGATCAAGTCAATTGAGTTCTCCAAATTGCCCCCATATAGAGTGTGTATGTGTGAGTGAGTGTGTGCCCAGTGATGGATTCAAGCCCTCTCCTGGGTGTATCTGCCCAGCGCCCGAAACATTCTCACCTGGATGGGCATGGGGAACCCCCCCCGTGACCCTAATAGAGGATGAAGCGGAAGATAATGAATGAATAATGAATATATATTATTCCAAACGTTGTCTACAGACACCTGTTAGAATATGAGGTTGGACTCATTTTTCAGCTGTTTATTTTATTAGCTCTGTTAACTATACAGGTGCACTTTGTACTTTAATTACAGACCGCAGTCTTTGTGTTTGTATTTGTTGTAGTTCTATTTACTCTGTTCTTTATTCAGTTGTTTATTGATCCAGATCACCAGCATCCTCCACTCACCCTCGCTCTGTGGCCGGTGCACATCCCTGACAGGGTCCGAATGGCAGCCAGGATCATCTCGACCTTTGCGGTGTCGATGAGCTGCATGAGCAGGGCCACGCCATTATTCTGGAATATTCTCTCAGCGCCGGCATCTTCTCGAGCCAGGACGATCAGGTTGTTGGCGGCCTATAGAGGAAGTAACCGACTAATTACAACCTGAGCATCAGCATCATCAGCACACATTTAAAGTAAATAACGGTGTGAGATACGAGTTTTGCACCTTCTCCTTCTTCTCCTTGTCAGTTTCGTCACTGAGCAGGATGTCGAACATGTTCTGCACTCTGGAGTCTGTGGAGAACGTGGTCTTCAGCTGTACAAAAAGACTGGATTATTACTCAAAGCCCAAACCACTTTGCTCGTTCTCAGTGTTTACTGGATGATGAATGTCTCACCTTTTGCTGGATCTCAGCTCCAAGTCTTCTAAGAGTTTCTAGAAAAGTCTTGTTTTTGGGTTCCAGTGTGGCGCATCTCTGAACATCCTTAAAAGCCATGTCTAATTTGCCCAGCTTCTCCAGACCTTGGCATCGTCTGTACAGGGCTTTGATGTCGGCGGCATCCACATCTATGGCTGTTTAATAGACGAAAGAAATGATATGTTCAAAAACACATTTATTTAGAACACTTTTGGTAGAAAACTGATTAATAAGCATCAGTTAGACTCACCCCTGGAGGCATCGGAGACAGCGTTGGAATAGTTTTCCTGGAATGTAAAGCACAACTTACAAACATATTTGGATTTTTTAAAATTATTTTGTGGAACCAGTAATATCTTTGCCTTAAAGACATACCTTTTTCAGAAAGCATGCCGATCGGTTTCTGTAGATTACAGCCTGGGATTTTTTGTCCTTGCAGGCTTTGATGGCTTTTGTGTAGCTCTCGATGGCTTTGTCGATCTCACCTGCCTGGAAGAGCTTGTTCCCCTCGTCTTTCAGCTGCATTGCATCCCCCATTTCTCCCATCTAAAAACAGTATGGGACACAAGAATGTACAGCAAAATAAAATCAGAGGTAAATCATTTACCTTTAATAAAAAAAGTATCCCAAAACAGCAGTCATACCAAAGAAACATCTAAAGAAATATATATATATTTAAAAAAATCAATTCTTTAACCATAAACGACTGCCGTACAGACTTCCTGTGTCCTGCACTCATGCCTTATTTGGGCAAAAGTCTGACCTGCTGGAAGGCCTTACCTTCCCACATGGCACATCCACGTTGGTGGTACAGATAAGCTATCACCTCATTCTGCTGCACATCAGCGGCCACTGAACGAACACAAGCAACCAGAGAAAAATAACAGCCGAAGAATCACCTACCGTCATGTGTCCCGCGGTTTCCTGTGGATGATGTCGATCCAGAAATGTTTTACCATTAAGTTTGTACCTTCTTTTCCTCACAGTGCAGCTGACCCCATGTGGCATTTATATTTATCTCTAAGTGACTTGGGTAACAGAGGGCTCAACCACTTTCATCAGGGGGGGTTTCCCTTCAGACATTTTGGACCCACCAGTTTATAAATGTAATAATTTGATGTGAAATCACCGACATCGGTTTTCATACACTATAAACATTACAGCTAAATAAATCTGTAACATTTTCATCCAAAGTCTTTACACAATGAACTAAAGACAACTTTTTACTCCCACATGGAGTGAGAAATGGAGCATCCATGATATGGGCTATTTAGGGTGCTGGGATGACAGCTGAGCAATCAGCAGCACATGGTCGTAACTCCACCAATGGCTGGGGCAGGGCGAGTGGCAGCCTCAGACAGCTGGAACCGTACAGGTCAGTGTGGTAGCTTCTAGAACCTGTGAGATCTCACAGGGGGGAAAAAAGGGCCATCAAGTGGGGGGATTTATTAAAATGTGAAATGAGAAGAAAGCACAAGATCCAGATAAATATCTACAATATACATGATTTATTCAAAGCAGTCTCATAAATTATAGCCTACACAGTGCAACAATATTAACAGACAACTCTACTTTTAATGGATCGCTCATTAAACATTGTCTGTAAAACAAAAGCGCACTGCTCTGTAATCTGTAGCATGTAAACAGGATGCTTCAATATGAAATAGATCTCCTAACCCAGTGTTTTTTTTTTTTTTACATATGAAACGCATTATTAAACATTTCTGCTCTGTGCACGTTGATAAGGAAGTCCTTCTTGTTCAGATCCACGGCACGTAACCCAACGCAGACGTCAGCTGCGCCCGAAATCGCCTACTTGACAGTACATACTAAATTTAATCCAGTAAGCACTCTTTAAACAGTAAAGCAGAAGGCTTTTTAAGTGAGTGTAGTGTCCATGTGACCTCGGATGCATCACATCCTCCATATTACGAATGTCACTGAACAAAAGCGGTCACCCCCCCCCCCCCACACACACACACACTCACACAGTAAATGTTCCACTGTGCATTAAAAACCATGATGTTGTTTAATGCCGGACATAGTTATCATCGGTCCATCCATTATCTTCCGCCTCATCCTTTATCAGGGTCACGGGGGGGTTCCCATGCCCATCCAGGGGAGAACGTTTCGGGCGCTGGGCAGATACACCCAGGACAGGACGCCAATCCATCACTGGGCACACACTCACTCACAGACACACACTCTATATGGGGCAATTTGGAGAACTCAATTGACTTGATCCATGTTTTTGGACTGTGGGAGGGAACCGGAGAACCCGGAGGAGACCCACGCGGACACGGGGAGAACATGGAAACTCCACCCAGATGGGGATTCGAACTGGTAATCCCTAGCGCTGAGAGGCGAACGTGCTAAACACTAAGCCACCGTGCCGCCCCATATTTATCATATTTATGTCTGTTTCTGTGATTGTGTCCCATTTACATTTTTAATTCAGTAGGGCTACCTGAGGCCTACTGTGTATTCGGACATACACAGTCCGACACATACCTTTCTGGCCTACTGCTTTTGCCTAGTATGTAGTATATAGTAGGCGATTTTGAACTGTTTGAGTTGCACATGTTTACCTCTAAACCCTACCCACTTTGTAATTTGGCGTGATGTATGAATATCATGAGCAGTTTGGCTGAACAGATTAAACTTTTGCACATCTGGATTTTTTTTTTATTAAAATAAAGTGGCACTGACTTCCTTCCTATACTGAAAAAGGGTACTGGGTACCACGTATGAAACTCTGGACATTCAGTAAATTGAACTACACAGTGAAATCCTTCCTTTCAGCTACCAAAAGGTTGAATCTAGGCATCAGGACTCAATAACATGAACATGACATTTAGTTTGTCATCCGATTTCCGATATATTTCTTCTGTGTTTAAAATCCATCTGAAAAAAAAAAAGAAGCAAAAAACCTCATCTGGAAAACGCTGTGAGAAGCTACTTTACTAGTAATGAGTGTAGAAAGTCAATCTTTTGGCCCCAGGCTGTGGTTTCCGAATGACTCGCCTCTTTACAGCTAGAAAAGCAGTCTTTTTTCTGTAATGTCCAGGTTATAAAACCGCGTTTCCTTCTTCCTCGTTCGCATGGTGGTCTTCCATCAAAAGGAGCCGGTGGATCGAGAGCGAGTGAATCCCGGTGCAACTGGATAATAAGCATCCAGGGTATGAATGATGAAGATGTTTTGAGGAAGCGCCTGCAGTCACGTCTCTGCCGCTGAGTCACTGTGAAAATATTACAGATGCAATTAAACTGTGGAAATTAAACAAACCCGAGAAGCACAATGTACCTTATTTGGTGCGATCTATTTGCTAAACCATCACACGCAACAATTATCTCATGAAATGATCTGCAATGCTGATGAAGGTTTCATACACTGTGTTCTTTTTTAAGTGTTAAAAACACATTGTCCCGTAAAACAACTACAGTAAAGCTGCATTACAACAATGTCCTGCTGTACAAAGCAGCACATACTTAAAAAATAACCTCCTATCATCCATTTCAGTTATATCAACATATACTTAACATTGAATATTTGAATCACACCTTCAGGTAAAATTATTTAAACTTCGTTAAAACATAAAAGAACATCTGAATTTATTTGATCATGTGATGCATTATGAAGTTAAATCGGTACGACAGACGGTGACATCACATCGAATGTTTATGGGCTGAAACACACACTCACAAAGTAAACATCCAGCACTGATCCATCATCTCGGTCCATGTCCACTGTGCTTTGCTCAGAGTTTAGACAGATGGCGCTGTCCTCCAGAGTGAAGGTAGAGTGCGAGCCAACAGGAAACCTGCAGGCCAGAAGCAGGTATTAAGTTTCAATCAATTTCAACTCCTTTAACACAAAAGCAGAATTAATGTGTACAGAAATCATGATGAGTGTGTTAAGCAAAACAATAAAAATAACAGACAATACAGTCTGATACCCCCCCCACACACACACACACACACATGCACACAAACCCTGTGGTCATTTATAGCTTCTGGCTCGCAGCCACACACCTCAGCTGAGGAAAGCGCTTTTCTTTTTATTGCCTGCAGTAAAGTCACGAGATATTAACTAGTGACCTGTATCGTTCATGGATCTAAATTCTTGAAGTAAGACATTTCTCTCGCTGGGCTATTCATTAACGCCGCTTTATCAAACATTGGCCAGACCTGATCCGCACATCAGCATTTTTCTCTTCAAATTACAGACTGCACTGGCACTTAGATGAATAAGCCTCCCATTTATGAAGAAAGAAGGCGTGAGTTTTAATGCCAGTGCATTAATTATACGGTGACACACTTTTCTGGAATACTACGCTTATCAGCAAGGATTCTGTAAAATTCAGCAACTCCTCGTCTTCATCATGTAGTATTTTACAAAAACTGTAGTATTTGTACTATACAGCTCTGAGTCCGTTTATAGTCATTTTTTAAATCCTTACTCTGCTTTGTGGGTTTGTACTCGATTCCAGCTCACCCCCCCCCCCCTCCTCAGGGTAGATTCAGTGATTTTGCTACATCCAGGAATCTAGCTACATAATCTGGAACACACTGTTTCATGGCTGCTGCTGTAATAACAGGAATAGATGTGATAGTGATTACATACATACAATGGGTTGTGTTTGTTTCGCATTATTACTCCTTCGTTTAGACAAGGACCACAGTCCGCAGGTTTAAACTGGTTCCATAACCATAAGGCTGATCCTTATTTGCGGGTGGACTGCAGTGCCACTGAGGTCACTGATGTAAGTAGTGACAGTAAAGTGAGTATAGTAATATTAAAAAACAATATTAAATAACATTGTATTTCTGTCCTAATTTGACATTAGAACCATTAAAAGTTTATTATTCCGTAAATTCAGCTTTTCGTTTCGCTCGGGAGTCTATTGTTGAACGCCAACATGTTCCTGTGTACTGATAAAACAGGGCACATGGTGGTGCATGACGGCAGTAGAACAATATCTCTTGATTTTTGTGTACTTTTCCAAGTTACTGGGCGACATGTGGCGCTTGTTAAATAAGCAAACCGGCAGAATCACCTTGCATTCACCTTGTCTTTCGAAATATCTGAAAGCCTGTTATTATGGTCCAGACTAACTAATTGTGTTGTGGTAGCAACATGGTGACAGGTGACAAAAGCCCTCCACACCTGCTGGAACCGTGGTTTAGATCGCCGCACTGTTCGATGTTTTTCTAACAACTCTTGCAAAACAATGGTTCTATTGTCGACTCTGTTCGGTGCGCTAATGAAATATTCAGCTTTTTTATTAGAAGCTCTCCAGCAGACAGGCAGGTGCATGCTACAGATAAAAGATTCTAAACCCTGTTGAAGCACAAACCAAACAGGCTGATTGTTAAACCGTAGTTTGTGGCGTGCGGGCTGCATTTTCATCAGATTAGGGGCGGGTCATTCAAAGATATATAACTACTATCTCTTAACAACATGTTAAAAATAGACCTGTCGTATGTGATAGATCTGGAAAGCAGCCAGGTCTAATTCAGATATGATCGTGAAGGTGGCAGAGCGTGACGGGATTGGTAAGTACATGGGTGTAAATGGGAAGGTATCGGGAGTGTCTGCATGCTTTAAGGTGTGCGTCTGTCAGAATGCCTTTACCGATAATTGGATGTGCCCTCCAGGTATCGGTCACCAACGTAGACTGGGGAGGAAGTAACAATGTGGCCCCTTGGGGATGCCTCGGCAAACGAGGGTGCGACAGGGAGCAGGTCAGGGCGACGGTAGTTACCAAAAACTGAGAAGAAAAAACAGGTTAACAGTTTAACATACAGTATATACAGTATGTATATATATATATATATATATATATATATATATATATATATATATATATATATATATATATTCATTCATTCTTTATCTTCCACTTTATCCTATATTAGAGTCACGGTGGGGTTCCCCATGCCCATCCAGGGGAGAACGTTTCGTTCCAGGGGAGATCCATGTTTTTGGACTGTGGGAGGAAACCAGCGAACCCGGAGGAAACCCACACGGACACGGGGAAAACATGGAAACCCCACCCAGATGGGGATTCGTACCGGGAATCCCTAGCGCTGAGAGGCAAACGTGCTAAACCACTAAGCCGTGCCACCAACTTACACACACATATATATATATATATAAATATGTGTGTGTGTGTGTGTATTACAGCCCTCTTTTATTACAAGTAAGGTAAGGTTTCACTACTGAAGTTTGTGTTCTTTGTGTTTGAGAAGTGAGGGTAAACGAATGCATGTCTTAGTTTAATTAGTCATTAACTTAACAGAGTTTCTTCTTCGTTAAAGGCAACAATGTTTGCCTCTCTAAAGTTAGAATTTCCTTTTCAGAAGGAAGCGGGAAACAAACGCAGTACATGATTTGTTTTAAAGGCGAGATTGGTAACCTTGTCCATCCAGACTGGCCAGACTGCGGGCACCACCCAGCCGCTCTGCCCGCTCGTCCACTCTCTCCTCCCGGTGTGGGGACAGCAGTTCCTGAGACGAAGACTTCAGGGCAACGATGGAGTTATGACCTCGCTTTCCTGGAGAGTATCGATTCGCTGTAAACAACAAAAACAGAAATATGACCGCCGTGAAGAGAGAAAGAGGCCACAGCATCGAATAACAATCAGGTTTGATGAATTTACAGTATAGTTGGTTTTCTCCATGGCTTCTGACATGTGATGTTCTCATTTGTAAGTCGCTTTGGATAAAAGCGTCTGCTAAATGACTAAATGTAAATGTAAATTTAGAAAAGAAATCAATTACACAGACAATTGGGTGTAAAATTAACACGTGTTTTTTTTTTTTAACCAGGACGCTTACTTTGAAGTTTCCGGAAAACACTGGTGCTCATGAATTTGAGGAATCTGTTTGCATAGAAGCTGGGCCTGTGAACGGACACCGTGTCCTGAGAACACAACAGAGAGATGATGATCAGACCTGCAGCTCCTAATGATGAAGTCTAAAGTCTGATAAAAACCCTCAACTTACACCGTCGTACACAAGCGCCTTCCAGGAATGTTCCAGCTTCTTGATGAACCTTTAAAAAACACATCAAAATGAGTTTAACTGACCTGAGAACAGGTTAGATTTATTATATTTATTTTTAATATATTAATAAATATAATCCATCCATCCATTATCTTCCACTTCATCCTATATCAGGGCCGCAGGGGGGTTCCCCATGACCATCCAGGGGAGAACGTTTCGGGCGCTGGACAGATAGACCCAGGACAGGGCGCCAATCCATCGCTGGGCACACACTCACACACACAGACACACACTCTATATGGGGCAATTTGGAGAACTCAATTGATATGATCCATGTTTTTGGAGGAAACCGGAAAACCCGAAGGAAACCCACGTGGACACGGGGAGAACATGGAAACTCCACCCAGATGGGGATTCGAACCGGGAATCCCTAGCGCTGAGAGGAGAACATGCTAAACCACTAAGCCACCGTGCCTTAATATGTATTATATTTATTTATTTATTATATTTATTTATATATACAAGCCATCATTATTTTCTCAAAACGACACAAACTGCGTTTCATTTCTGCAGGTTTAAACAGAAGAGCTGCAGCGTGTTACTTAAGATGCTGTGAAAAGTCCACCCGCTGATTTCCTTATGAAAATCCACTTCTGTGTTCCAGAGAATGGAGGAAGTTTGAAAGACAAAGTGCAATCCAAGCAAACAGAGATCTGATTGTTTACTTTAACGAGGAAACTTCTCTCCACATCCGATTCACAGATTTTTATAAATCCAGACGGCAACAAAAACGATTGCGCTTCCGTTTGGTTTAATCAAAATAACAAATGGATTTAAAATAAGAACAGAGGGCAATTCAGATTCATCTCTCATCATGTGAGCCTCACTTTCATTCGATGTTCCAATTCATTCTAAATGGTAGATGAAGTCAGGGCTGATGAAGGTCAGGCGCTCAGTTAAACAGAATGTCTTTTTAAACCCATTAAACGTCCACCTTTAGGACTAAACTGGTTTGCTGATTTCTGAGAGTCACAGCTCAGTGGAAGTACAAATTAAAGAGAATGCATCAGCTGGAGGTTTCAGCGAACGCAGTCGCCATCAGATTAGCTTCCAGTGAAACCCAGAAGCTTCGTCAAAACCTTAAATCGCTTTCACGTTCATACTGCTGCCTCCAAACATATATTCATGAAATGTAAATCTTATTTTGCATCTACTGTAACAAGAGCACGATGTCGTACCTGTATGATTGCAGGATGTCAATTATGCCCAAGAATATGAGCAGCTTCTCCCCCCTGTTGGTTCGGGCTGGGATGCCTCCCATTCTGTGGAAACACAAAATATGTCCATACATGAAAATTTATGTAGTACAGTGTATATAGGCACGGTGGCTTAGTGGTTTAGCATGTTCTCCTCTCAGCGCTAGAGATTCCCGGTTCGAATCCCCATCTGGGTGAGGTTTATATGTTCTCCCTGTGCCTGCATGGGTTTCCTCCGGGTTCTCCGGTTTCCTCCCACAGTCCAAAAACATGGATCAAGTCAATTGAGTTCTACAAATTGCCCCATATAGAGTGTGTCTGTGTGAGTGAGTGAGTGTGTGCCCAGTGATAGATTGCCCCCCTGTCCTGGGTGTATCTGCCCAGCGCCTGAAACTTTCTCCCCTGGATGGGCATGGGGAACCCTACCCCCCCCCCCCCCGCGACCCTAATAGAGGATAAAGCGGAAGATAATGAATGAATGAATGAACAGTGTATATATCACAAAAAGTTGCCATTGTGGGTATGACATCTATGGCCCACAGTGGGGTGATAAACACACGGCCCTTTCTAATATTTCCTGTTTAAGAT
>JAFMOD010000488.1:387082-399406 GCA_019802435.1 Corydoras maculifer
CCTAATCCGCTGATGCTTAGCTGTTGAATGGAGGATGGTTGCTAGGTGGTTACTGTCACATTAAAACACGGAGGACAAAATGAATGAGGCTTTTAATGGTAAACTGATACTTAAATACACCTGTTAGTAAGCCCTTAGCAACAGATCAAACACATAGAACCCATCACAGTGAGCAAGCACTATCACAATGGAGTGGTCTGGGTGAGTCTGATATGACGGGAGCCCTGACCTCAATCCCATTAAACATTTTGGGATGAACTAGGATAGAGATTGCTGGAAATTGGACCTTACTGATGCTCTCCTGGATAAAAGTGCAACAAAATCCCTCAGACACACTCCAAAATCCTGAAGAACGCATTCCCAGAAGAGTGAGTTCAGCTGCAAAGGGGATGGAATGGGACGTAATGAAATCTCCTGTATGTTTTATATGGAGGTGTGCAAACAACTGAAAAACGGTGCTCCCTGGTTTGAAAGCAGGGATTATTTGCTTGGTGCATTATTCCTATCCCGGCAGTGGATTTAAATATAACGGTGGAAAACAATTGGCCCTCGCTGGTAAATCAGTCATCACCTCGAGGGCCGTGACCCTGACAGGCTTACTGGCAATGTCACCTAATGACATTTTCAAACACAGAGATCATCAATAAACAGCCCATTACCTGCCGTATGTTAGAATCACTCTGACAGCAGCATGCACCACTGCCAGCTAAGCTCCATAAAAACATTATTTATACTCTCTGTACTCAGCACAGTCCACACCGCCCAGCAAAATGTGTGAGAAAGGTCTTTGGCAATATGTGTGAAAGTGAACATTGTACCTGGGTGTTGTCAGTGCTGAATAACACTCAGCAGTGCGATGCAGAACCTGAATCTGGCTCATGACTTGTAAAGTGCCTGTGTACATTATATACAGGACAGTATCAAAAGTTTGGACACGTCCCCTCTTACACCATTCTCTATTTCCTCCACTTACGTATTGATGGAGTTTGTAGGTTTATAATTAAGAGACTGTAGTCCATCTGTGTTCTGTTTGTTGGTTCTCTGGTCTCTGTTGGTCAGGAGCATCACAGAATAGGTATCATTTCGGTGGTGGATTGTTTATTGTCAGTTCTGCAGTTGGGGGGGGGGGTTAGTGCAGCAGTGCTGCTGGAGTTTATGCTGGAATAGGAATAATGCCCCTACCCAATAACCCCTGCTCTGTGGTGGTACTATTGGGGTTCTGACCATTAGAACAGAGTTCACAGTATGTACTGTAGAACACACACGGATGGACTACAGTCTGGAATTATAGAACTACAAAGTCCATGTTTACAGAAAGTGGAACTAAGAACATAAAGAAAAAGAGAAGCGAAAAGAAGGCGTGTCCAAAGGTTTGCTTGGTACGGTATGTGTGCATGTACCTGTATGCATACACTCAGTGAGGGCTGTTCTGTCTGACTCGGTTTACTCGTGACCTGCATCAGCACTGATCCTGTAAATGCCTTATTGGTGAAGTAGGTCATTCCACCAGCGGGAAAACTCGTTTTACAAGGAACTTAAGACGCAATCGGTACATTAAAACCTGAAAGATCGCCGTCTGTATGAATGTAGAGGAAAGTTCTAAAAAAAAAAAACCCTACTTTTTAATAAACAGCGTGAAGGTGGAGGATTTTTCCGTAACAAGGTCATGACACCAAAACAAAGCAGCCACAGAGAGAAGCTTATGCAATGCTTTCAGACAACACTTGCACTCATGCAAAAATGTGGGCACCCCTGATCACATTCCTGATCAAATAATAAAAAAAAGTTTATGTATTATTTAATATATTCACCTCAGACGGAAATGTCTGCACATTTAAATCCCCAGTTACTATTTATTACCCGGATTAAACATGTGGGGATTAACACTATTGTATCCAGGCTTAATTTAGTTAAAACAAGTGTAAGTACGATGTAAAAACATAGAACACATGTTCACGAGTGAACACAATGTGAACAAAACAATCACAACTAACCAACTAATTCAAACAGGTGCCAATACTTATGCATGAGACCATATGCAGGCTTGTTTACAAGGCCGATGACCTTAATCTGCACTCTGTCTGCATTGTCATGTCTGGGACAGTCGTAGGATTGTGGTTAAGGAACCAGCTTTGTGACCTGATGGTCCCCGGTTCGACATCAGACAGCATTGTTTTGTAAAGGTTTTGTTTTTGTTTTGAGCTGAACACAAATTTTTGATTTAAAGAACCCCGAGATTATGAGTTACCCTCGAATCTTCCATGCATTACCTCAAATAACCCCTAAAATCTGCTGTGTGTTTTCATGGGATCTTCAAATGAAAACATGATGCTGCTCTAAGCCACAGATTGAAATCACACAAGACATCCTATGATACTGAACTGAAGGTCTGAATTAGTAATGGATTTGCGCTGCATGAGGCAACATTCACTAATCAGATTTTAATTACACCCCCAGGACCTTGAAGTGCCATCCTGTTCGGAAACATACAGGAAGATTTCACAAAGATACGCAGAATCAGTTCGACTCCAACCAGCTCGAGTCCAAGAAAACTTTTTGCATTCATCAGATGACAACAAAGAACGTCCATCCATTCATCTCCTGCTTTATCCTCTATTAGGCTCGCGGTGGGGTTCCCCATGCCCATCCAGGGGAGAACGTCTCGGGCGCTGGGCAGATACAACCAGGACAGGGCGCCAACCCATCGCTGGGCACACTCACTCACACACGAACACAATCTATATGGGGCAATTTGGAGAATCGACCTTAATCCATGTTTTTGGACTGTGGAGGGAAACCGGAGAACCCGGAGGACATTGGAAAACATGCCAACCACTAAGGCACTATGCCGCCCACAACAAAGACCTCAGTATATAAAATAGCGGCGGTGCCTTTAGAAGGGAGTAAGGTGTTGGGCTGTCAATCTGAAGGTTAGGGTTAGGTGCCATTTGGTCCCTTAACCCTTTTACACCGGGGGTGCTGTATCATGGCTGACCCTGTGTTCTGATCCCAACCTTTAAGTTAGTACACTAGGGTCCGAAGCACTCCCGCACCTCTTGCCCATTAGAACTGGAACATGATCAACATGGGACATAGGCACTCACCCGACAGTCACGCTGCAGCGTCTTCATCAGCGCGTTGTAGGTCTCCATGTCAAAATACAGGCCTTCGTGCATGTCCTGAAAGTCCAGGTCTTTGTACGTCGGGGAACCCTTCTCCCGTTCTTTCCGAGAGGCTCGCCGTTTGTACGTGGAGCCCTTAAGGTCGTATTTGTAGTGCATTTTTAAAGAGCGGGGCAGGACGTTGTTCATAACCACCACACGGATGTTAATGCCCCCCGACTGCATGCAGTAGAGGCCGTAGAACTTTGGCAGGAGAGTCCTGGGATTCTGATTGAGGTTCTACACGGAACAAAGATAAGACCGTTCAGATCAATAACGTGAAGCACACACAGACTAAAAACAAAGGTTCTAATTAAAAGTGTCCTGACTATAGAACCTTATTAATGCTCAAAAGACTCAGCACCCACTGAACCTCGTGAATAGAACATACTGTAGAACACTGGAGACTGAAGGAACAAGATCATCTCACCATGTAGTATCCTGGCAGCAGTTTCTGCAGAAACTCGGCCTCCTTGTGCTGCACAGTTTTAATGATAAACTCATCATCGCTGGTCAGGTAGAAGATGGACCCGCTGGCCCCGGGGTTGGACAGCTCGATCAGAGGTTCCTTACAGATTGAGTACTGGAAGACATGGAGTGAACATGCGCTCAGTTTCAGAAACTGACGTCTAAAACCCCCAAAAAACTGGTTTTGATAAAAAACCTAGATGTTTAATTTTTTTGTCCACGGGATCTGCTTACTGTGAGGCAAGAGCACCCACCACTACGCCATCATGTCCATCATGTCCACCCCACCCTGAGTACTGACCGCAGGACCTGCTTACTGTGAGGCAAGAGCACCCACCACCACGCCATCATGTCCATCCCACCCTGAGTACGGACCGTGGGACCTGCTTACTGTGAGGCAAGAGCACCCACCACTACGCCATCATGTCCATCATGTCCATCCCACCCTGAGTACGGACCGTGGGACCTGCTTACTGTGAGGCAAGAGCACCCACCACTACGCCATCATGTCCATCATGTCCACCCCACCCTGAGTACAGACTGTGGGACCTGCTTACTGTGAGGCAAGAGCACCCACTACTACGCCATCATGCCGCCCAATCACAAGCCTGGCTTTTAGTCTACTCCGGGTTGCATATCTGTCTATAAAACGAACTAACGGCTGCAATAAATGTCCTTTTAACTCTTTGTTGTTTATCAACTCGGCTGAAACCAGATGTTTAATCAGTCTGTTAGAGAAGCTAATTATTTTACGCCACTTTCTGAAGGCGTCATGGCAGTGTAGTTTTCATCACCCACGACGATGCAGCAATAAAAAAAAAAATACACCCTCACTTTTCTGAGCGGCATAGAGAACTGAGCATCACCAGCTCTGTTCTCTGTTTCTCCCAGCCACTTCTGCACACCAGTCCACGTTCCGAGTGCAAACACAGGCTCGTGAAACTAAACTCCTGAATGACCAGCTTGTGCGACGTGAACTAAACCACAGCTTAAGCCAAAAATCAATATTTATACTGCAGAAGTGACGCTCTGAATGACGTGTTATTGACGCATTTTCACCAAACAGGAGAATGGCATTAAAATGTCAACAGAATTACTGAGTCTTTTGGAATAATCACTCCATGAACATATTAAATAATCCTATCAGCCGCTTACAAGACTGTCAGAAATACGTCTGGCCAGTAAACTCTTAACATCCGCTCTCTCTATGCACTTAAACACGAACCACAGGCTTTTACAGCCGTCGACGTGCGGGGTGCCTAATGAAAACGAAGAGACAAGTTACGCCTTGGGCACAAACACAAGGGCATTTGCATGCAGCCGTGCTAAAAGTCAGTGTGTGTGTGTATGTGTGTGTGTGAGATAATTATTTTGCGCAGTGACTGATCGCTGTGGCATAAATGAATTCAGTCGCAGTCAGAGAATCAGGACAGAATGCTGCATCTGCATTACTTATGATTCTTATTTGTCTTCGTTTCTGTATTAAGAGTCTGAATATTCAGCAAATGAATTAAATAACAAAAAACATTTGTATAAGGCCATTTATAGTCGTCAACCGCTCGTTTCTTTCATACACATGTTGTCTTTTAACTCTCATCCAATTACAACACAGATACACAATATTGTTTGATAACAGCAGACGGTAGGCCATCTGTTTCTCTACATACTCAGTTGGTCCCTTTTATTCTCTTCTTTTCTGATGCAGACCCCCACAGCACCACCTCAGAGCAGGTATTATTATAGTGGTGCATGATCGGAGATATAAGTAGAAACTGGGTAATCAATCAAAACCTCTGAACTGAGCTGAGAACGATGTCTGGAAACCCTGAGGCTCTGCGGCTTTCGAGCTGCTCACTGCTCCGTCTTCTCCGTCTGGTTTCGTAACGCAGCAAATGAACTGCGGCCAAAAAGCGTAATACTTACTAAATAGTCATCTGGTTTGATTCCGAAAAGCTCTCTGAAATATCGGAAGGCCATCGGTGCATAAGTCTTGAAACGGAAGTCTGGAAAGTGGTGCGCTGGAGTAAGGTTGCTGCCATCTCTGTAAAAATGACATCACATTATTTATAACGAAGCTCATCAAGCAAAAGATGGACAGACACTACACCCCGAGGGTCGGTATGTTCTAAATTTAACTATATGTTATTGTTTTCGGGCTGTAATAGAAAACGCTCATAGGAAATCCATGCAGAAACAGTGAGAACATGCCAATGCCACACAGAACACATATTGTCTGCTCCACCGTGCAATCAAACCAAGGAACTTTGTAAGGCGAGAGGACGGGAACTGCACCACTGTCACTCCGCTGCCGAAAAACTGGATTTACATTTTGTGTGAATTTCTTCATCTCAATGAGCTTCGACATTCTTGGAAATAAAAAGCGGCTCAGAGTAATTAGCTCCCTGAAGCAGGTCTGATCTCGTCAGGAGCAACCAACGGCGTATTTACTTTGCTGATTATATAATTCAGTTACATAACAAATATTTGCTGTCCTCGATTTGTTATGTTCCTTTTCTCTCCTTTATTTTATTAACAATTACACGTGGACCTTCAGACGCAAAGCATGAGAACACTGGATTCACCACGTTCCCCTCGAGACGTCACACAAATAATTCATACTCTCGCTTATCACTTAAGACAGATGTTGTTTTAACTCAGATCAGTTGCACACTTCTTTATTTGGAATCTAAATCACAGTATCAATCAAATGTTAGGCCACGCCCCCTTCTGACTCCATCATCTAGCTCCTCCACTTATCATACAGATGGAGTTTGTAGTTCTACAATTTCAGACTGTAGTCCATCTGTGTTCTTGTGTTTGTCAGTCCCCTGTTGGTTCTCTGTTCTCTGTTGGTCAGGAGCATCAGAGAACATGTATTATTTGGGTGGTGGATTGTTTATTGTTGTTGTCAGTTCTGCAGTGACACTGATGTGGTGGGGGGGGGTTAGTGCAGCAGTGCTGCTGGAGTTTCTGCTGGGATAGGAATAATGCCCCCACCCAATAACCCCGGAACTGTGGTGGTACTATTGGGGTTCTGAGCATTAGAACAGAGTACACAGTATGTACTGTAGAACAAACAGATGAACTACAGTCTGGAATTATAGAACTACAAAGTCCATCTTTACAGAAATTGGAACTGAGAACATGGAGAATAAGTGGAGCACAAAAGAGGCGTGGCCTGATGTTTGGCTGGAACTGTATACAGTAAAGCACTATAAGATTTACTGCACAACACTCACTGTTCCTAATTTGCTGCAGACAAACCTGTTACCTACTGTGACCTGTAAGAAAAGAAGGTAAGAAAGTATGTGAGACACGAACACACCTGTGCCCGGATCGTGCTCACGTTTTTATCATTAAAAATAATTAATTAAATGATTCATTTACATGCAGGAATGCTGTATTTAACTCCAGAGCTTCCTTGTAATAAAACTCCTCTGAAAAAGGAACCCAAATTCCGACGAAACATTGTTTTGGTCTAAAATAAAAAGAGAAAGCTCCCAGACAGAAATGTATTTCCTCCCTGAGGACCGAGAGGCCATTTGATCTCTTTTGGCCTCGTTTACGACTTCCTCGTTTAGAATGCAACACGCTGCAAACGTAAGCCGCGGCGGAGAACAACATGAACGATGCCGGAGGCCAAGGAGGACCTGTTTACCTCCCCAGTGCCCTTGGGGGAGTCGCGGGGATGAACTGAATGACCTGCGCACCTAAAATCCATTTGGACTGGACACAAACTACAGAATGCTGAAGCCGTGCATCATTCGGTGGTCCTCATTATGACCATATATGGCACTCTGGGTCTTAGAAGGATTTTCAATAAAAAAATTAAATGGGGTTTTTTTAAATAATGGCCTTTATCATGTTCTGTGGTGAAGGAATATGTTCAGAACCTGATACGTTTTCTTATTTGTATTTTCTGTACACTGTACCCTTGTCGACCATCCTCCTCGGTCACCACGACCACCTGCACGTCCTCCTTCACCGAATCCATAAACCTCCTCTTTGTCCTTCCTCGCCACCTCCGTCCTCAGCATCCTCCTGCCAATATAAACCTCATCCCACCTCGGTATGTCCCAGCCACCTCGACCTCACCTCCCTGACCTTGTGTCTGAAACGCCCTGCCATATTTTGACGCCGTCTGCACCGCTGTTCTGCACTGCTATATAAAGTGCGTCTCAAACCTGAGGCCCATCCCGTTGCTCTGCTCAGGAGCAGATCTAAAATAAGTTAGACAGGAAGCACTGAGGCATCGAAGCCATTCCACTCGTAATAGAAATGCAAATTGAGTCATCACAGTGCAGCGCGGCCGGGAAAGGTGGCAATGGAAAGGTGCCATAAATACACCACCACTCGGCTGGAGCCGTACTTTTGTTTTGCATCTCTCTGGAGCAGATGTTTGTGTTGTAGCCGGAGTCAGTGGAACCCGTCACACTTGGTTGCCGCCATTAATTGTTTGTTTGTGCACAGTGTTGCAGAGAGACACACAGTGGGTCGGGGTCATGAAGAGCTTCACTCATCTTTACCAAATAGAGTCACACAATCACAATCTGTAGTCCTGTTTCTCTGATCAGAACCCTCAGAACGGCACCAGTGAGCAGGTATTATTCAGGTGGAAGATGATACGCCGCACTGCATGAATGCTGAGGTGGTGGTGCTGTGTTAATCAGAGTAATGAGCACACAGCATCCGTTGTGTACCCGTGGTCACTCTTCCCGTTTATTTATTTACTGTGATTAAAGTGGTCTGAATATTTATCGAATGCAAAAGCAAAAATAAAATCTATAAATCAAATCAATAAATACCACCAGCACCACCACCTCCACGTCAATGTCACTGCACCATCCACATAGTAACTGCTCTGTCATGGTCCTGATGCAAAGTGGAGGAACAGATGGACTACAGTCTGTCACTGTAAAATTACTAATTTAATCTACACGGTTATTTATTTATAAATCCTTGGTTACAAGTTAGAGCTCCTCCTCAGAGGACCCTTACCTGGGAAAAAACACCGTCTCCACCACGTAGAAGTCCTGCATGAGAACATCGCGGTCGGGTTTTGAGGTCAGGTTCCCCACAGAATGACCAATACCCAACTGGATGGCTCCTTTAAGAGCTGATGAGGTTGTCTACACACACACACACACACACACACACACACACGCACACACAGACAACAAAATGGTCAAAACTAATATTCAAACAACTGATCTTGTGTCTTTTGTAAGATTTCTTAAACATCTCTGAAACATTCTTAAATATTTGGCACTAATTTTTAACTGGCAAAATCATCAGGGTTTCCCAAAAGTTGGAATAAGGTTTTTTGGTAAACATACACGGCAGGTTTCTTTGATATGCATGCAAACCAACGCATATGTTAGATGTCAGAAAGCTTCACTAACATACACTGAGCTCGTATCACCTTGACTACCACACTGGCTGAGTTTAATGACCTTTCTGATGACGCCCTCAGACTTTCGCTTTATCCTCTATTAGGGTCGCGGTGGGGTTCCCCATGCCCATCCAGGGGAGAATGCCTCAGGCGCCGGGCAGACATACCCAGGAAAGGAGGCCAACCTATCGCTGGGCCGCCCTTAGACTTGAGACCCACAATATCATGTGATACAAACAACCCCAATATCTGGGACAATATCCCTGGTTCACCCATTGGTACGCCTTTGGAACAGGAGAACAAAGTAAGAAAACCCACGTAGGCAGAGGACGAACATCCAGACCCCACCCCTTCTGTTGACCTGTTTTTAAACCTTTGCTTCTTGCAGGATGATGAAAGCTCTAACATCACCCCCACCCTGCCGCCCGGTTCAGCTCAACTGGGGAACTAACAACCCGTATAAACTGTAATAAATGCAGAAAACAGAGGATTTAATTGGAATATGTCAATTTTTACCTTTTTGTAGGTTTTCTCTGTGCTGTTGTTGCTGGGCCCACCACCTCCGTTATCAGTCTGCGATGACATCTTTGAAGAAGAGCGCAGAGGACGTGAGGCAACAGGAGTAAACAGTCAGTTATATACTTCCTACTTGCTGCAATGTTGTAATAACAGAGGTATCATTTCTCCCACCAAAAGTCTAAATACAATCAAAATGGTTCTGAGGACAAACCCAAGTCTATTTACTCTGAGTGACCCCCCTACCCCCCAGCGCCACCTTTAGATTGAACAAAAAATGTCTTTTTTTGTATACCGATTCACAAATTTTTAAACCTGAGGACACTTTTGGTTTTGTGGAAAGGTTTTCTTTTTTGCAATCCGTCCTTGAACTTTGATGCGATCAGATAAATGAAAGCCCTGAAATCAGACCCACCTTGTTCTAACCACGAACACCGGTGCTGTTCTGCTCACGGCTGCTGCGTTGTGCACTCATGTGGACGAAGTGGAAGAGACTTCTGAAAGTGGGAACAGAGCGGCGGGTTAGCGCAGACGTCTAACTGAATGAACGACAGCCATCGCAACCGAACAAACAAGTACGAACTCAGCAGACGCACCACAAACACACACCTGCAGCATTTGCATGGACATATTTTTCTTTTGTGTGTGTGTGTGTGTGTGTGTGTGTGTGTGTGTGTGTTAGTGATCTGACCTGTGCATTTCCCCTGCTGTTACTTAATTGCCTGAATAATTTGGGAGGAAAATGTGACCACTTCTTTTGGTTCGTCCACAAATCACAGCCTGAGGTTCTGTTCTAACCCCCGGCTCTCTCACAACAGCAGCTGTCTAAACACCCTGTGCTTTTTACTGGTACTGCACAGTCTGTCCCCCACACAGCTTTTTATCGCAGCAGACGTCACACGCTATTTGATTCTTTGATTCCTCAAGGCCAAATCTTTTTTTAAATCATTTTATTTTCAAGAGGCATTTTTTTTTTCTATTTTAACCTTGAAAACAGATTTTAATTACATTTCCACACTCTCTTTTTAAAGGCAAAGAACATTTTGGTTCTTGTCATCGTTTGCCAACACGATTTATTTCTACAAATGTGTTAAAAACTCCCTTTTGACCGTTTCCACTAGGAGTCTCCACAGCAGGAGGTTCCGACTAGTCACAGTTTGATGCCATATGACCTTCCTGACACAAGCCTCCTATTTATCTATTGGCTACATCATTTCTTTGGATGATTGAGTATACCCACACAGGCACGGGGAGGACATGCAGACTGCAGGACATGACCACAGGCTGCAATAAAAATAAAAAAGTTCATATATTTAAAAGCTTTTATCTAAAGCAACTCAACATTTCAAAATCTAATGTTCAGAGTCACAGAACAGGGTCAGCCATGAGACAGCAACCCTGAAGCAATAAGGTTTAAGTGTCTTGCGCGAGGGCCCACGTGGATAACCTCAGTGGACTGAGACTGGTAGCCCATCACCCTCACCTCAAGCTACCTGACCCTGAGAAATGAGTAAATGAACTCTTTTGAGCAGGGAGGCTGAAGACTTATTCTGTATCCACCCTTCCATACAAACAGGATGTTCTCGGGTTGGGTGACGTTCTGTATTGATTTATTTAAAGTTCGCAGAACCATGAAAGGATTTCACCAAAGCATCATGATCCATAGAATAAACTTAAATACAGGAATTTTAACACAAAGCTGTTAGTTAATGGATTTAATGAGTTAAGCTGTAAAATGACACGCCTGGTTGCCATGCATGAAAACATAGCATGCATCTGTTATGGTGTGTGTACAGCCATGTGCGTGTGAGCATGTCCTCACACTCGCCTTATAAAAACAGCAGACCAGGAGCAGGCACTGCGTGTGAATAAAGTTATAATGGCCTACACACACTTACACATACACACACACACACACACACACACACACACACACACACACACACACACTTACATTAACCAAAACCCAGCCATAACGCTAAACCTACGCCATGATTTCACTTTAAAACTGATTTGCATTGTGGGCTTTTTAAGTGTGTAAACAGGTTTTTGCTTTGTGTGTGTGAGAAATGCTTCGTGCTATATATGCCTGGTATACACACACACACACACACACACACACACACACACACACACACACAGCATGTGAGCAGAACACAAGGAGTCCTTATTCAGGTCTAATGCAGTCAGTGGACGCGTTGCTTCATTAAGCACATGAGTATGAGTGTGTAAGACCAGACTGAATAAACTGAACCTACGATTGCAGAGAAGTTAGGATCTGCGAAAAGGGAAAATGTAAAATGCATGAATCACAAATATATAAAATGGAACTTAGCAGTTATAAATAATGCAAAGAAAACATTAAGCTACATGTACAACACGCTTAATCTGACTACAAACACTGAATCAATCGAAAAAAACTAAAGAAAAGAGCAAATAATAACTGAACACTGCCTCCAGCACACACACACACACACACACACACACACACACACACACACACACACACACACATATATATATATAAAGGGCGGCACGGTGGCTTAGAGGTTAGCACGTTCGCCTCTCAGCGCTAGGGATTCCCGGTTCGAATCCCCATCTGGGTGGAGTTTCCATGTTCTCCCCGTGTCTGTGTGGGTTTCCTCCGGGTTCTCCGGTTTCCTCCCACAGTCCAAAAACATGGAACAAGTTAATTGAATTCTCAAAATTGCCCCCTATAGAGTGTGTCTGTGTGAGTGAGTGTGTGCCCAGCGATGGATTGGCGCCCTGTCCTGGGTCTGTCTGCCC
>JAFMOD010000488.1:399818-415895 GCA_019802435.1 Corydoras maculifer
CCCATCTGGGTGGAGTTTCCATGTTCTCCCCGTGTCTGTGTGGGTTTCCTCCGGGTTCTCCGGTTTCCTCCCACAGTCCAAAAACATGGAACAAGTTAATTGAATTCTCAAAATTGCCCCCTATAGAGTGTGTCTGTGTGAGTGAGTGTGTGCCCAGCGATGGATTGGCGCCCTGTCCTGGGTCTGTCTGCCCAGCGCCCGAGACGTTCTCCCCTGGATGAGCATGGGGAACCCCACCGCGACCCTAATAGAGGATAAAGCGGAAGATAATGAATGAATGAATGAATATATATATATATATATATATATATATATATATATATATATATATATATATATATATAACATATTCATTTTTGTGAAAATCCTCTAAATGTGGACAAAATTTGCTAAACCATTAAAAGTCCATGTTCTGTTAAATAAATAAGAGTGCTTTCATCTGAATGACGTTTATTGAATTTTAATTTTAAATTTGGATAACGTTATGATACCCTTTCCGTTTATGATAATAGTGCGGTTTTGCATTGTTAGATTATTATTTAACACAAAGTCCAAGGATGGCTTCGGGAAAAACAATAACTTCCTGCAACAATTAATCATCAGATAATATTTCATGGTGGTGACGGTTCGAGTGCTGGTTTGAAATCTGTGTTTTTTTGTTCGGGGGTGCAGACAGGATGGCAGGGGGCAGACAATGCCTCGGGTTAGGATCAGAGAGGAACCGAGCATTATCATAGACACCGGATGCCTTGCAGCTAAACATTCAGATACTTCAAAGACGTGGCAGTGCATTGATTGTTTCAATAAGCTCTCAGATATCCCGTCGCTCAGGTGCTTCCAGATCTGCTTTTGAACCAAGGGGTAAAAAGACGCACCCAACCCACCCGCCCTGGGTATGAGGCCTGTATACTGGTCTGCGTGCATCAGTGGTGAAGAAAGATCAACTGGTTTAATGATGCTTAAAGTTTGGTTCACAAAAGTTGATGAGAAAATGTCATTTCATGAGTTTTTTTTTGAAGAGTTTAAAAGTTGTATTGATTTTTGGTTAATATGAGTCATTAAATATAATCCAGTGAACTGTGCCATATCAGCAGTATGTTCCCTACACATGCAATAATGTATAGAACAGCCATCCATCCATTATCTTCTGCTTTATCCTGTACTAGGGTCGCGGGGGGGGGGTTCCCTATGCCCATCCAGAAGAGAACATTTCGGGCGCTGGGCAGATACAGCTAGGACACTCTCACACACACACTCTAACAGACTTTATATGGGGCAATTTGGAGTATACAATTGACCTTGATCCATGTTTTTGGACTGTGGGAGGAAACCGGACACGGGGAGAACATGGCAACTCCACTCATATTGGGATTCGAACCACCGAGCTAACCCCTAAGCCACCGTGCCACTTGTATATTACATACACAAAGAAAAATATCAGAACAGACGAACCTGAAACTCAGCAGACAGTGCAGGTAGTGAGCAGGAAGTGAAAAACAGCTGACGGAGTCGACAGAGGAGAGTGTGCCGGAGCTCAGGCACTGTTTACTATTCTAGGCGAGTTCCACTATGCATGCTCCTGGCCATGTGACGCAGATGATTAGGACGGATTGTGTAAGCCCGGAGTCTCAAGGCAAAGGCAGCAGGGAAAGTCTGCTGCAGAGCAGGAGGAGCTCAGAGGTGAGGAGATGCGGATTACAGGACAGAGACGAGGAGACGAAAAGAAGACGACAGGAATGTTTCTACAGTGTGTGTTTCTGCATTCGAGTCGGAAACGAAGCCGAGCAGAAATAATGTCACCTGCTTGAAATGCATTACGACGACATTAAGATTAGAAGATTTAAATTGCAAAAGTCTGAATTCTGCAGATTTCATTTTCTGATTTATGACACAGGAGATGAATAATGATGGATTCCCGTTATCTAATCAGCCCTCTGTACTCCTTGTTTTGCATCTCATTCATTTGCTTTGTCTATTTAGAGCTTTACTGTCTAAAGGAAGGTATTTATGGGAAGGTTACGTCGGTGCATGCTTTTCATTTTATTATGATTATAAAAATAATTGTATTGCTTGTAATACACTCAGCTTGTTTGAAACTGACAGCTCAACTACTGAAGAATCAGTAGGTCAACCAGCCGCAGATTCACATTTCATTACAACACTTATTTCTGAATAACAAATAAAACATAATGAAACCCTCTGTGTTCAGTATTACAGCTCTGCTCTCATTCTAACATCTCGTTGGGTTTTAAAGGTACATTTTTAACCATCTTCTTTCGATCCGTCTCAAAGCTGACTTATTCAAGCAATCCATAAACCGGAGGGTCACGAGAGAGGGCTCGCTCAGTTGGTTTCTGACAACATGAGTACCATCTCCCACGTCTCCCCACGGCACCGGAGTGATGGAGTTCTTGGATGAAGTTATGACAAAAAAAAATGCAGTCTGGCAGCAATAAAAAAAAAATTCCCTACGCACGCATCCAAACGATTCCTAATTTTAAAGTCACCGGGAAGCAGATTGATATTCTGTCTCTTTTTTATTATTCCAGATTTGTCTTTTTAATATTTGCCATATTTTCCTGATCCCACCGTGTAATAAGAACTGAAGATCAGAGGTGTTAGGGATGTTATTATCATTCCTCTGATTTCACAGACAACCTAAGATAAAGAGATACACACACACTAACACCAACTAATATAGTCATTAAAAAATATATGAAAAGTTTTTATATCTGCAAAAGGATGCCAAGAACGGAGCCAGCAGCCAGGAGGACGAAAGCAAGGCCGTCCGGATGTGGTGGGTGGGGGAGGAGGGTCGGGGTGATTAGACTGGCAAGTGACCAGATCTTTTTCGACAAATCAGATTGCAAGAAATTTCAGGAATCACAAACAAACCAGACGAAGACAAAAGAAACATCATCTGCAACGATGACAACTTACAACCTATGCCTGCAGTTAACTGCAACACACTTAGGTGGCGAACTCGTGTGTGGTTAATATGCTGTAGACTTGGCCGAGGGCAACGATGTCGGGTGAATCAGTGACAAACTGGGTTTGGAAAAGCTGACATTAGATGAGCTGTAATTCTTCAGTGTTATTCTGAATCTATTCCTCCTCGCAGACATGATGGCAGCGGCGTTGTGATTGCACCATGGTAAGTTTTTTTTGGTGGGGATTACATAAAAGCAGAGAATCTCAGATCGCCCGTGTTGTTTTTGGATAAGTCAAGAAACATCTCCGTCTCCTCATGGCACAGGAATTACGTAATGACAAATGAGACCCAGTCCTCAACCAAAGGTCCGTTCCCATGATCATGATTTAATTTTCGCTAAACACTGGATTACTGTTCTGTATTTCTTTCTGTTCAGGTTCTCAGTGATGGAGTGACAGAGCACTTATACAGGATCGTTACTGAACATTTTTTAAATGCGAACGGGACGTTCTGGGAAGCTTTATGATGTCACAGTTCGATTCCCAGTGAAAGCAGACTGTGTGAAGCTTTGCATGTTCTTCCTGTATCTGTAGAAGTTTCCGTCATGTGTCCTCATTTTCCCAAAGTCCAAAGTCATGCGAGTGAGGTGAAGTAAAGAGCCCTGCATTGTGCATGTCAACTGTGTTAGAGACCCATCAGTCATGGACAGGGTTACCACGGTAACGTAGATTATTTTTAAACATTTTGAACTCAAACGTGAACTCTTGTAATCTTGACCACACCCCACCATTCGACCAAACCACATTAACTTAATCCAACATCAGAACATTGAAAAACACTGTCGCCTTAAAAAGAATCAACGTGAATTCAATGTTCTCGTATTTCAGTTTACGTTCCGCATACAGAACCTCGCTGAGAGAAAAACTCCATTTATAGAGGCAAAACGCTCCAAAGGACGGCAAAATCTAATAAGTGTATGGAATCTAATAAAGAAATTCCTCACATAACTGAGTGTCCCAGACCCGCAGCAGATGCATTTCCAGTAAAATCCCAGCGCCAGACTTATTACATGATTTAATTCATTTACACAAATTAATAAACACGACCTCTAATAGGATTATTTTTTAAAAATGTACCAAAGTTTCTTATCTTCGAACATCAGAAATGCCAATTAGAACAGCCATGTTACCCAAACTGTAGACGTAAGGTGGTTCACATGAAGCTCACATGCTGCTTATTTCATTATAACTCTGAGCCAGTGGTGAAGCCAACTGTGTAATTAAAGCAAACACATGGCCTCTAAACGCCTGGTAGAAGGCGTTTGTGGTCAAGTCGCTGAATTCAGTTTAAAAACAGCAGTTTACACAGAACATTGTCACAGTTATTGGTTTTGGTAAAATGTTGAAGAACAAAATACATGCTGTGGCCACATTATTAGGTTCATCACCTTGTTTCTCTTTCTCTCTGCATATATATATATATATGTATATATGTCATTGGACTGCATTAGGAGGACATATTCTCTGTGTCATCGTCTCCACAAACTTCTGTGATAACATTTATTTCTGATTTCTGTCCAGACTTACATTCCTTTCCTCGTGATCTTGTATTAATGATGGAGATGTGAACCACTGCACCACTGGTCTTTTCCAGCACATTAATGGGGTTCATCAGGAGGTGTAAATATGTTCTAGAATGGGGACATCCAATTGTTTTCTCTGCTGACCTGATGACCCTGTGGAGCTCTATCCTGGAGCAGATTTTTGGGAAGATGGTTCTGAGGATTCAGTTTTGAGGATTCTCAGAAAGTACAATCTCTGCTGTGCCTTCTTTAGAAGTTCTCTGGTGTTCACACTCCAGGTCAGGTCATCTTCCAGCTCAATGCCCAGGAACCTAAACACTGGTACCCTCTCCACCCCAATCCCACCAATGTGGCTGGATGTCCATTTTTTTCCTTCCTGAAGTCAATGACCGGTCACTGACCTGCTCCTTTGTTTTTTTGGAGGTTGAGGTGCAGGTTACTAACTTCGCACCACTCTGACAGCTGCTTCACCACGTCCCTGTATGCCAATTTGCTCGTTGTTTGTTTGTGTGAAGATGTAATATATTATGTAACCAACATTATAATACAAAACCTTCAATATAATACATTTCAACATCTATATAAATATTTAATGTGCAGGTTAACAAAGAGTCAACGCTGTAAACAAGTCCAGCGGGCTGCTGGAAGGGAGTGGCTGCCTATACGGAGGTGAGCAACGAATGGACTGGATGCTGAAAGCCCTCGTTTGCATATGCTGCTTTGCAAGTCAAACATTTCTTCCACAATCACCAGCAGCTCTGAAGAGAACGTGACAAAGTGAAAACACAGAGTGCTTTCAAAGCCAGCCTTCACTCGTCCCACAGCGTTGAGCTCATTCAACAACTGCAGCCGCAGTCTCATAGGTTTTATTTAATCTACCTCAGATTGTTCAATTACTCCATTCTTAGTCAAATATTGGGGGGAGGGCACACAGGAGGACATGAAAAGAGGTCTAAGACTTGTACCAACTGCACATCAGTGTGTACACATTATACCCTGCATTAACACCCTGCACCACAGTCTTCTGTATTGTTGTACAAACCCCGAATGGCAGGGTGAATGGGTGGTCAGCACAGCCGCCTCTCAGCGCTGGGGATGCAGGTTCGAATCCCAATCTGGGTGGAGCCTCCATGTTCTTCCTGTCTCCGTGTGGATTTCTTCCGGTTCTCCGGTTTCCTCCCACAGTCCAAAAACAGGGATTCTCTAAATTGCCCCTATATAGTGTGTGTGTAAGTCTGTGTGAGTGTGTGCCCAGTGATAGATTGGCACCCTGTCCTGGGTCCAAAAGTTCTGCCCTGGATGGTCATGTGGACCCCCTCCCTTAACACTAGTATAGGATTATTTGGAAGATAATAGCCGGATGGATGTACAAACCCCACTATGATATGTTAATAGATTCCTCCTGTATAGTGTATATATTTCAAATGCACATTGATCCATCATGTATGTTCATAGCACTTTTACTTGATACTATAAATAATTATTCAATCATAAACAGTGTATTTATAGAAGTGTCACAATGTCACTTATTAAACTCCACCCACTACAGTCTTTACCTCCCTGCTGTGACTTATCCTGTTCAAAGTCTGTCTGCTTTGATAGTTTTTGACTTTTCTCAAAGAAGAACTAAACATTTCTTAATTCTGATGAGCAACAGGAACCCCTCCACGGCATTTTAACCCAAAATGAGAAACAACAATCCTTTATTGCAATCACTGAACGACGGCTCCATTGTGTCCTGCAGTCATTTGCGCCGAGCAAACAAATAAAGCAAACACTACATTTGCATGGAGCGAGCCTTGGGCCTCCACCTAGAAGTGCTAAGTTCCCAGTAGGAAGTATAACATTTACAAATCAGGAAGTTCTGTTTTTAATTAAAAAAATGATGGTGTAATAAACAAAGCTTTCACTTTATCTCCGTTAACAGTTTGATTTCCATTCATTGGACTGTTGAATGGATGGATGAGGTTCAGAGATCTGTGAACCACAAACCAACAGACGGGGTTTATGATGATATATGATTCTGTGTGCACATCAAGATAAAGGAATGATGAGCTGATGGCACAAGTTTCATTTTTAGAAACAAAATTAAGAGTGGATAATCAAGAGAGTTTGAAAAAAACAAATGGAAAATGTTTATTTCTGCCAAATTGTATTGTTATTATATTTTATAGAACAATCATTACCACACAACAATAAAAAATATTTGCATCTTGTAGAAAAGTAACATTAGCCTACAGTTCTATGCAAAAGTCCATGCCCTCAGGTCATATTGAAAAAACAGCATGGGGACAACATCATCGAGACCCTGTGGGAACATTTCGATGAAGGCCCTCTTTTTGTTTCAGTATGCCCCGGAGAGGCACAGAACCCCGACCTCAACCCCATCGTGCACTGAGGTATGACCCAGAACAGAGACTGCAAGTCCGGCCCAACATCACGAATACTGTTCTGGGTAAAAATTAATGCTCCAAAATCATGAAGAAAGCTTCACTAGAGAGTCAAAGCAAAGAGAGGGGGGTATTTTAGACTAGAGGAATGGGGTGTTCCATTAAAAGATCATAAATCCCATATGTGTAATATGTAGGTGTCCCAATACTTTAGTTTATACAGTGTATATTTTAACACAAGTTCTGTTTATTTACTGAGAATGAAAGTAATGACACATTAATATGTTAAGCCTGGTTTTCATCCCATTCAACATTCAGCAAAAACAAATGCATCCAAAGAAATGAAGGCATCATTCAACACTTTGCACATTAAAAATTATTTTCTTCTATCAGGAGTCAACTTTAAAAAATAGGGAGTGCTGCAGAACAGCGTGTCACGCTCCACCGTACCCACTCCAGTAAAAGGTGTTCCTTTAGCTCTTACCAAAACGCTTCATCATACACTTCTGTCATAATAGTTTATTATAATAGGAGCATGAGGGTGTAGTTACTCAGGAAGCTTTTGAAGATGGCTCCCATTTCTGGGAATTTCTCACTGACAGAAGCTTAATGTGCTTGGAGTAAAAACAGCCCCCTGTCAGAGCACGCCGAAATGAGACGAGTGACTGCAACGTGCTGACTGGAGCAATCGAACAAACCAGAGCACAAACACGGGGAACAGCGAACCGATCATCATCCTTCAACTGTTATCAGGAGCCGAATGATGAAGGTTTGTAATGTACATACTGCAGCATTTAGGGATTTTTTTGGGGATATATAATTACAGGCTGTTGTCTTACTGTCTCAACATTAGTCTCCTTCATTCTGTTTTCTAATCCTCAAGATCCTCACAAGACCACCACAAAGCAGGTATCATTTGGGTGGTGGATGATCCTCAGCACGGCAGTGACTTGTGTGAGTGAGTTACACTGGTATGAGTGGATCAGACACAGCAGTGCTGATTGAGTTTATAAATACCTCAGTGCTAAACACAACCAACCTACACACAACCCACCACATCATAACTCAACCCAAGTCAAGGTGGAGCACTGAGATTGGTGTGTTCAGTAAAGTATACAGGGTTTGAAACTTCATCAGCACTGCTGTGTCTGATCTATACACACATGCAATGATACCACAATGCCAGGAATCAACCTCTATCTCAATAATCCCTGTTCTGTGGTGGCCCTGTGGGGGTCTGGACCATAAGAGAACACAGATAATAAGACTAATACGGCATGTGAAGAAACACATGGACTACAGAACGTAATTATAGATCTATAGAGGGCATTTATTTGGTAAGTGGAATCACTAAAACAGATAATAGGTGTAGAAACCAAGTAGTGAATACTTGGTAAGTGCTTAAACTCAGTCATGCAATAAGGTCAGCGTCATCCTGTGATCAGGACCGTGACTGCGGTGAAGGACTAGGCGACTTGTAGTCTGTAGTCTGCAGAACTCTGTACACAAACTGTACACTACTGCAGCGGAGACACTCAGACTGGCAAAACCCACTGCCACAACCATATCAGTGTTTGAGGATACAATCTTGCTGGAACAGAACAGGGCATTGCCCAAATTACTGCCCCCAACACTGGAGCATGTGCGAGTCGTTGAGAACATACAGGATGTCCACTCAGGTTAAACAGTATGATATAGATAAAACTTTCCCAACAAAGATTTTCAATCCGGTTCATCAGAACCAAATCAAATCAGTCCATCAAATCCCAGTGCTGGTTTCCTAAAAATCACAGGTTCGGAGGTTCTACCTGCTCAGGTGGACAGGCTCAGTGTGTGTAATGTGCCTGGTTACATAACTGCAACCTACTGTACCTTAGTGCACAATACTCCACTAAACAGTATACATTACATTAGAACCATCACTTCTACAACAACGGGGGGGGGGGGGGGGGGGGGGGGGGGGGGGGGGGGGGGGGGGGGGGGGGGGGGGGGGGGGGGGGGGGGGGGGGGGGGGGGGGGGGGGGGGGGGGGGGGGAATCTGGAAGCGTTGTAGAAAAAAAAAAAAAAAAAAAAAAAAGCTAAATGCGACACAGCTGCAGGATGCTCTGACCACAGACAGGTGTCCGGCTCTCAGACTGAACGCTGCGATCTTACCTGAGCTCGGCGTCGGTCAGTCGGGCTGATGATGGGGACGCCGCCGCCGCCGCCGCCGCCGCAGGGCAGGCTGTCTGATGGATAATCCTGTAAAGGCGGACAGACGCTCCGACGCACCGCAGCTTCACCTCCAGCCTGCGAGGAATGGATGAGAGACAGAGAGACAGAGAGAGAGAGGGGGGGGCAGCGCACCGCCTCCCTGATCGCCACTTTCGGAGCCTGGCGTCCTGAATGCGCCGCTGTCCAAGTTTCAGTCTTTTTTTTAATCAGATCGCTGCTCAATCGCGTGCGTCAAAACACCGCCATCTGTCGAGCGCGCGTGGTACTGCGGTCAAGAGTCGACGCGGTTGTGAGCATGCGCAGAGCGAAAGACGCATTGGCTATTACTGAACTTCATTAAGACCGCAGTGCTGCACACACACAGCGGACATCACGCACAGGGGGACATCTGAGTTTAAATAAGTAGATGGAGATGAATGTTAGCGGCGGGGTGAGGTGTTCAAATGATATAAACAAGCAAAACAGACACAGGGAGACAGAGACATATCTGACCAATAGATCCATCTGTAGAAATTTGACGAATTGATGGAGGACACGAGTAGGACGGACAGGCAACCAGACCTAAAGAACGAAGATGGACATGAGCTGATTCTCTGGTTTTGAATTTTACTAATAAATATTTGACATTGGTTTGACATTTACTTATAAACTTGGGGAGCGGTAGCTCAGTGTTTAGGACATTTGGGCTCTCAATCTGAAGGTTGGGGGTTCAAATCCCAGGTCCACTGAAGTTACCAGTGTGGGTCCTTGAGCAAGACCTTTAACCCTCATTGCTCCCGGGATGTTGTGATGAACCCTGTGCTCACATTGTAAGTCGCTTTGGATAAAAGCGTCCAATAAACGACCAAATATAAAATGAACAAATAAACTTACAGCTGTTATGGACTTTCTGGCGTGTTACAGCATGTAAAAACTCAACAGGAGAACATGCCAAATGTCAAACAGGCAGAGCATGTGAGTGCTTATTATAATCTAGATGTTTTAGGTGCATGGATACAGTACAGGACTCTTACACTGACAATGCAGCGAGTGCAGACAGTGTGAGAGGCTGAGTCACTGATTTATTAACAATAGCAGATTGGCAGTGATTAGCCTTAAACCTTTAATCTTTAGAAGCTTGTTGCTGTAAAGTTCAGTATCCCACCAACTAAACCAGTTCTCAATATCTTTATCTCAATACCTCCTCATTATTTCACATTTTTGCACAGCGTTTTTTATTTCATTTTTTATCTTTAACTCAAAACTTACATTTTCTTATTTAGTTCTTATATCTCTATTATGAAGTTGTACATATGAACATATCAAGTTACAAGAACATATAAAGGAGATCGATTTAGGATTAGCGAAACTAATTTACCATTCAATGGGTTAGTGGTTTAGCATGTTCTCCTCTCAGCCCCAGGGATTCCCGGTTCGAATCCCCATCTGGGTGGAGTTTCCATGTTCTTCCCGTATCAGCGTGGGTTTCCTGCAGGTTCTCCGGTTTTCTCACACAGTCCAAAAACATGGATCAAGTCAATTGAGTTCTCCAAATTGCCCCATGTAGAGTGTGTGTGAGTGAGTGTGTGCCCAGCGATAGATTGGCGCCCTGTCCTGGGTCTATCTGCCCAGCGCCCGAAACGTTCTGCCCTGGATGGCCGAGGGGGACACCCCCACCCCCCCACAACCCTTATGGGCTTTATCCTTTAAGAAGAAAAAGCGGAAGATAATGAATGGATGGAATATCGTGCAGCTGCTGGTTGCCCTACATCTAATCACGTCATAATTATTTTAGCTTTTCCGACTGATTTCTTACAAAAACTAAGAAAGAACTCTATTAAGTATTAGTGAGACTAATTTACCAGTCACTCAAAACCAAGAGAACTTTTTCTTGGCGTTAGAATGACTCTTATTTTAAAAACGCATTAAGCTGTTACTGCATTCGCGGCTCATTGTTAAGCGGGTTCGTCAGGAGACTTTTATTTTGAAAGGCCGTCGGGCGGCCTCTCGGCTTTGTTGACAGTCGGTCGCAGTGACAGCATGGCGGCTCTCAGATGTTTCTCTGTAATAAAGTCCAGATTTAAACATCAGCAGGTTTTTAAAGCGTCTTCAGTCCTCAGCCGCGATCAAGACGTGAAGGTAGGTTTAAAAAAAACCTTTATATTCATGAGCTTCACTGTAAATCAGAATTCATTCATTCATTCATTATCTTCTGCTTTATCCTTTATTAGGGTCGCGGGGGGGAGACCCAGGGGAGAACGTTTCGGGCGCTGGGCAGATAGACCCAGGACAGGGCGCCAATCTATCGCTGGGCACACACTCACTCAGACACACTCTATATGGGGCAATTAGGAGAATTCAATTGACTTGATCCATGTTTTTGGACTGTGGGAGGAAACCGGAGAACCCGGAGGAAACCCACACGGACACGGGGAGAACATGGAAACTCCACCCAGATGGGGATTCGAACCGGGAATCCCTAGTGCTGAGAGGAGAACATGCTAAACCACTAAGCCACCGTGCCGCCTGGGTCCAAAACAACAAAGCTTCCATATTGGCACCAAAGGGCCGTTAAAAAAAAGCCAAAAAATTTTCAGGGTTTTAAAACATTATGAAACGTCCATCATCTTCCACTTTATCCTCTTATATCCACACACACACTCTATATGGGGCAATTTGGAGAACTTAATTGACCTTGATCCATGTTTTTGGACTGTGGGAGGAAACCGGAGAACCCGGAGGAAACCCACGCAGACACGGGGAGAACATGGAAACTCCACCCAGATGGGGATTCAAACAGAGAATCCCTAGTGCTGAGAGGAGAACATGCTAAACCACTAAGCCACCGTGCCACCTAAATCAGAATTGTGTAGAAAAGAAAACGGTTTAAATTCGTTCTCATGGAAACTTTCATTAAAAAAACAAACTCACAAAGTTCACACTGCGTTCGAACGTTTAACTGCTGAAATCTCCATTCATTCCTCCACCTGCTTTAACTCTCAGCCCCGCCCACTGTCTACCCCATAATACTCCACCCTATCCCATCGGTTTTGATTGTTTAAGGTTTTTTTCCTATTACACAGAATACATCCATCATCTTCCGCTTTATCCTCTATGGGGGGGGGGGGGGTTTCCCCCATGCCCATACAGGGGAGAATGTTTCGGGTGCTGGGCAGATACACCCAGGACAGGGGGGCAATCTATCAATAGGCACACACTCACTTATTCACACAAGCACACTCTATATGGGGCAATTGATTTGACCCATGTTTTTGGACTGAGGGAGGAAATCGGAGAACCCGGAGGAGACCCAGACACGGGGGGAACATGGAAACTCCACCCAGATGGGGATTCGAACCGGGAATCCCCAGCGCAGAGAGGAGAACATGCTAAACCACTAAGCCACCGTGCCGCCCCAGAATACATACATTTCAAAATATCTGTACATAGTACTTTGTGTATAATCACTGCTGTGTAAACACTTAGGCGTGATGTGTTGTTGCTCCCTCAAAATGTGACTGTTGTTTCTTTTAAAACTGAAAATCTTATTTAATTGATCGTAACTCGTGCGTTTCATTTGTGTTTATGGCAGAGGTCATGTGTGCGATTCTACAGACCTGCTACGTTAGAGACCACGCTGAAGTCAGCGTATAGATCTGTGCAGGTAAATATTTCACTGTTAAAAAGGAGCCAGTGATGGGTTGGCATCCTGTCCTGGATGTATCTGCCCAGTGCCCGAATCGTAAGCCTACGCAGACACCGGGAGAACGGGATTCAGATCGGGATTCGAACCTGCAATCCCCAGGGCTGAGAGGCAAACGTGCTCTCCACCGCACCGTGCTGCCGCCCGTTTTGGGATTATAAACCATATTAACTCTTGTTTTGTTTGCAACCAGCTGCTGAACCTGGATCAGAGAAGAGGACTCTACTCGACCTCAACCCTTTCAGAAGAAAGTGGGCCGCAGTCGAAGTAAATACTTTCTTTAAGTGATATTTTCATTTAAAAACAATGAAAATGGTTTTCTCTCAGCCTCGGCTCCTCGGCTGTATGAGATCAACAGCACATCGGATTTCATCCATCCATTATCTCACACTTTATCCTCTATTAGGGTCGCGGGTGGGGGGGGGGGGGTTCCCCATGCCCATCCAGGGGAGAACGTCTCGGGCGCTGGGCAGATACACCCAGGACAGGATGCCAATCCATCGCTGGGCACACACTCACTCACACACACACTGTATATGGGGCAATTTGGAGAATTCAATTGACCTTGATCCATGTTTTTGGACTGTGGGAGGAAACCGGAGAACCCGGAGGAAACCCACGCAGACACGGGGAGGACATGGAAACTCCACCCAGATGGGGATTTAAACCGGGAATCCGCAGTGCTGAGAGGAGAACATGCTAAACCACCGAGCCGCCCTGCACATCGGATTTGAATTACTAAATTTCAAATGAAATATAAATAGTTCTGTGGCTTTTTTTTTTAAATTGGCGCACGTTTTTTCAGGGATCTGACTGAAGCTGCGTATGAGAAGCTGGCTGATGAAACCCTGGATGCACTGGCGGAATATTTTGAGGATCTGACTGACGAAAGCTTCACCGGTTCTGATTACGACGTGGTGTTTACTGTGAGTCTGAGACCAGCGTTCACATCTGAAATGCAAGATCTGACCGTAATCCCTGAACAAGCTCAACTTTTTGATCATACAAAGTGCTGTGCATCTAAACAACCACTTGGTGGTGCCAAAGCAACACTGTTACTGTTGGCTTTAAGCATTCATTCATTCATTATCTCCAGCTTTATCCTCTATTAGGGTCGGGGGGGTTCCCATGCCCATCCAGGGGAGAACGTTTCGGGCACTGGGCAGAAACGCCCAGGACAGGACGCCAATTCATCGCTGGACACACACTCACTCACACACACTCTATATGGGGCAATTTGGAGAACTTGATCCATGTTTTTGGACTGTGGGAGGCAACCGGAGAACCCGGAGGAAACCCACACGGACACGGGAAGAACATGGAAACTTCACCCAGATGGGGATTCGAACCGGGAATCCCTAGCGCTGAGAGGAGAACATGCTAAACCACTAAGCCACCGTGCCGCCCCTGGCTTTAAGCAGTTCTCAGTAATTAAGGCCCCGTTTTAAACACTTTAGTAATGTTTACATTAAAAAACATGGTTCAGTTCTCATGACGTATGGACAGTCTTCCATCCTGCCGTGTATAAATCCACCTTTAATGAAAAGTGTACGTTTTCTTTTTAGATTCAATCATATTTGCTTAAAAAAGAAAGACCTTCAGATTTTATTCATCATAGTTTCGTAGTGTCTTCAGTTTACTGCCGCCTCAGCGTTGCATTAACGCTGCATCACGTCGTCTCTGGTGTCAAGCTCATGACCCCCTGTCAGCTCGCATGCCTTCTCACTGACAGCCGCTATAAAGAAGACTGATTAGCTTGTTCTTGATCTTTACTTTGCTGTCCACCAAAATTCCATCCATCCTCCAGCCCGCTCATTCATACACCCACCCCACCCACCCACCAACCAGTTGAGGCCTGGCATGCCAACTGTGGTGTTTACCTTTGATGATGGGTGGAGAACTACCCTTTATTATATAACTACATATACGGTAGCTGCTCCACCTGTGACCACAAGGCCCTGAAGAGGGTGGTGAGGACAGCCGAGTCCATAATTGGGAATAAACTCCCTGCTCTTGTGGACATCTACCAGACCCGCAGCACAAGGAAGATTCGTAGAATCCAGCTGGACAGCAGTCATCCAGCACATGGACTGTCCACCTTACTGCCATCAGGCAGAAGGTACCGAAGCTTACTGGCCAAAACAACACGACTTATGAACAGTTTTTACCCGCAAGCCATCAGGCCACTAAACAACATGAACAGTTAAAAACTCCCACTCCTGCTTTTTACTGAGTCACTTTAATGATTATATATATATAGTTTAACACCCACACACACTATATTTATTCATTCATTATCTCCCGCTTTATCCTCTATTAGGGTCGTGGTGGGGTTCCCCATGCCCATCCAGGGGAGAACGTCTCGGGCATTGGGCAGATACACCCAGGACAGGACGCCAATCCATCGATGGGCACACACTCACTCACAGACACACTCTAAACGGGGCAATTTTGAGAATTCAATTGACTTGATCCATGTTTTTGGACTGTGTGAGGAAACCGGAGAATCCGGAGGAAACCCACACAGACACGGGGAGAACATGGAAACACCACCCAGATGGGGATTCGAACAGGGAATCCCTAGTGCTGAGAGGAGAACAAGCTAAACACTAAGCCACCGTGCCGCCCATTATATATATATATATATATATATATATATATATATATATATATATACACATATTTTTGGCGCATACATATGTAAATATTGTGTATTTCATTTGATCTTCATGTAGAGTTTATATCCTGATGCCTCACCTTAAGAATTTCTATGTACACAAGTCCCAACATGGAGCATAAATAACAAATAAACTGTTTTTACCTTGTTGTCTGAACATTGGGGTGAAATCAAAGTGCCTTTAATATGTTGTGGAAAACGGGCTGATGGTGGAGAGGGCTACACGTGATCGAGCAACCACACGCGCGATTCGTACTTTCAGTGCCACCTGAAAACCGATGTGTTTGAATGGGTGTGAACTTTGTTTCCCGCACCCCGGCTCACTCCGGCGGCCGGTGGCGGTGTGATATGCGCAGGGCGCGCTGACGGGTTGATCGGCCGTTCACACCTCTGTCCGCCCTCGTTCTCCTCCTCGCTGACTCTCAGCCAGATAAACGTCAGGCGGGGGGGGGGGGGGGTCACCTGTCAGCTCCCCCACAGAGGAGTGAGCGTCTTGCTTTACCAACTCACACAGTTAGCCACACCCAAACTCTGTGTGGATTACTACATCTTCTACAGAATACTAGATCTTGGCGATGGAGGGGGGGGGGGTGATTGAAT
>JAFMOD010000488.1:429385-569879 GCA_019802435.1 Corydoras maculifer
TGTGTTATAAATTGATTTGTCCACCCAAAGTAATGTTTATTGAAAAAAAAAACCTTTTGTATATACTTTATACGTACTTATTAAATTCTATATTCATGGTCTTAATCTTGGCTCATGTACCTATTGATTAGGGGTGTAACAGTACACAAAATTCATGGTTCAGTTCACACCGTGGTCTAGACCTTTATTAACAGAACTTACTTCATACTTATGCACACAACATTTTTACTAACTACAAAGCAACCTTCTTGGGGGCTCATAAATTATCCAATTAGAAAATCCCCTGTAAGAAGCTCATAGATTTTAACTGAAAAGTCCCTTAAAAGAGGTTCATTCACCTGTTTAAGTCCTCCATCATGGGCTCATAGGTTTTATTCTAAGCTACGTCCTCTTATCAGGGGCTTATATGAATTATTCATTTATTTGTCCCCCAAAGAAAGGTTTATTGGAAAAAAGGTTATTTTTAATTGTACGATATTTACAACCTTAGCTTCTGAACCTTACGCTTCGGTGCGAATATTTTTGTTTTGTTGTATTCTGGATATTATATGTACTTCAATCAAATGCTTTAAAGCAGGGTTCACCATCGCTGGACAGGAATCAGAATCCTATATTAATCCCCACGGATAAATACAAATGTGCTCTATATATTAATAAGCATTCTGTCCATACTTATGCACACATACTTTTTTTTTTTTTACAATACTTACAACACAACCTTCTTGGGGGCTCATAAATTATCCAATCAGAAAATCCCCTGCAAGAAGCTCATAGATTTTAACTAAAAAGTCCCTTAAAAGAGGTTCATTCACCTGTTTAAGTCCTCCATCATGGGCTCATAGGTTTTATTCTAAGAAACGTCCTCTTATCAGGGGCTTATATGCATTATTCATTTATTTGTCCCCCAAAGAAAGGTTTATTGAAAAAAAAACGTTTATTTTTAATTTTACAACGATATTCACAACCTCACATTCGGGACCTTACGGTTCGGTGCGAAGATTTTTTTTTTATTCTGGAGAACTTTTATCAAATGCTTTAAAGCAGGGTTCACCATCGCTGCATAGGAATCAGAATCCTATATTAATCCCCGCGGGTAAATACATATGTGCGCTATATATTAATAAGCATGCTGTCCATACTTATGCACACAAACATTTTTACTAACTACAACACAACCTTCTTGGGGGCTCATAAATTATCCAATCAGAAAATCCCCTGCAAGAAGCTCATAGATTTTAACTAAAAAGTCCCTTAAAAGAGGCTCATTCACCTGTTTAAGTCCTCCATCATGGGCTCATAGGTTTTATTCTAAGCTACGTCCTCTTATCAGGGGCTTATATGTGTTTTTACTTTATTTGTCCCCCAAATAAAGGTTCATTGGAAAAAAGGTTCGTTTTCAATTCACTCATTCATTATCTCCTGCTTTATCTTCAATTGGCGGGGGGGGGGGGGATACACCCTGGACAGGGTGCCAATCCATTGCTGTACACACACTCACTCACACTCTATATGGGGCAATTTGGAGAACTCAATTGACTTGATCCATGTGTTTGGATTGTGGGAGGAAACCGGAGAACCCGGAGGAAACCCACGCAGACACGGGGAGAACATGGAAACTCCACCCAAATGGGGATTCGAACCGGGAATCCCTAGCGCTGAGAGGAGAACATGCTAAACCACTAAGCCACCGGTGCCACCCCTCGTTTTAAATTTTACGATATTCACAAGCTCAGCTTCTGGAACCTTACGCTTCGGTGCCAAGATTTTTATTTAGTTTTATTCTGGTTATTTTATTTTGATCAGATGCTTTAAAGAAGCTTCATTAGCTGCAGAGGAATCAGAATCCTATATTAAATACATATGCGCTCTTTATGTCGCAACAGTGGCACAGGTTTAGGAGTGTGTGTGTGTGTGTGTGTGTGTGTGNGTGTGAGTGAGTGTGTGCCCAGTGATGGATTGGCGCCCTGTCCTGGGTCTATCTGCCCAGCGCCCGAAACGTTCTCCCCTGGATGGGCATGGGGAACCCCACCGCGACCCTAATAGAGGATAAAGCGGAAGATAATGAATGAATGAATGAATGAAATGAATGCGGGCGGCACGGTGGCTTAGTGGTTTGGCACGTTCTCCTCTCTGCGAGTTTCCATGTTCTCCCCGTGTCCGCGTGGGTTTCCGGGTGTCCGGGTTTCCTCCGGGTTCTCTGGCTTCCTTCCACAGTCCAAAAACATGGATCAAGTCAATTGAATTCTCCAAATTGCCCCCATATAAAGTGTGTCTGTGTGAGTGAGTGTGTGTCCAGCGATGGATTGGCGTCCTGTCATGGGTCTATCTGCCCAGCGCCCGAAACGTTCTCCCCTGGATGGGCATGGGGAATCCCCCCCCCACGCGACCCTAATAGAGGATCAAGCAGAAGATAATGAATGAATGAATGAAATTAATGCGGGTGGCACGGTGGGTTAGTGGTTTGGCATGTTCTCCTCTCAGCGCTGGGGATTCCCAGTTCGAATCCCCATCTGGGTGGAGTTTCCATGTTCTCCCCGTGTCTGTGTGGGTTTCCTCCGGGTTCTCCGGTTTCCTCCCACAGTCCAAAAACATGGATCAAGTCAATTGAGTTCTCCAAATTGCCCCATATAGAGTGTATCTAGAGTGTATATAGAGTGTGAGTGAATGTGTGTCCTGAGTGTATCTGACCAGCGCCCGAAATGTTCTCCCCTGGAAATGAATAGGGGGGGGATAAAAATAATAAGAAGAACAGCAAATTGGCTTCGTCCAAGCCAACTTAATTATTCATGCAGCTCTGATGATAAATGTTTGCTACCTGTCATAGTGGGTTACAGATTAAATACTTATAATGTAATGATGTCATAATAAAATAAAAAGGAAATATGTCACTGAATGTCACACAGTAACCAAATGCTCTCTGGTGATTAATTAAATTTAATAATTGTGAAGCTTGTAAAACGGGACATTCATAACATCTAGATTTATCCAAATGTTGCTTAACAGTTTCAAATAACTATAAATATAAAATGATTAGTTGCTATTTTTAGCTTAATAAAACCGTACATGTCGTGCGAGATGGAAACGCTGCTGGCAGCCGTCACGTCATACTGTAATATGGATTCCTGTCCTTTGCGACGACCTGGTGTGTGTCAGCATGACTTTGCTGTCATTTGTGAAAACATTACAGCTTTACATAGCAACCTGATTCAATCTGTGCGGACTGCACTGTGTGAGGGTTATGATACACCACACTCATGGCATGTGTCATGAAACTACATGTGGTGTCTTCAGACTGACGTCTGAACTCGAGTCACGGACTTTAAAGCCTGACGGCCATTTTTCAGGACGGCAGTGTTGGTCAGACTAATAAATGTCATGATGTCAGTCAGGAAGTTTGCCTGACGAGCCGAAGCTGCAACAAGTCATGATGCCATTCGGCTGAATGCACGAACACGAACATGTGTCTGATCAAACATGTGCATGTCCAGAGTTCCCATGTTTTCTAAATGGTGGCTGTGTCATGTATATTTGACCTTTAGCTTAATGCTGATGTTCTGATTTATATATATATATATATACACATATATCAGCATTAAAGTAAAGGTCAAGTATACATGACACAGCCACTATGTAAATATACATCACACAGCCACAATGTATATATATATATATATATGAGGCGGCACGGTGGCTTAGTGGTTGGCACGTTCGCCTCTCAGCGCTAGGGATTCCCGGTTCGAATCCCCATCTGGGTGGAGTTTCCATGTTCTCCCCGTGTCTGCCTGGGTTTCCTCCGGGTTCTCCGGTTTCCTCCCACAGTCCAAAAACATGGATCAAGTTAATTGAGTTCTCAAAATTGCCTCTCTTTAGATGCCCTGTTTAGAGTGTGTCTGTGTGAGTGAGTGTGTGCCCAGTGATGGATTGGCGCCCTGTCCTGGGTCTATCTGCCCAGCGCCCGAGATGTTCTCCCCTGGATGGGCATGGGGAACCCCACCGCGACCCTAATAGAGGATAAGCGGAAGATAATGAATGAATGAATGAATATATATATATATATATATATATATATATATATATATATATATATATATATATATATACTGTATATTTATACAGTATATATACATTCAAAACTAACCATCAAACTCTATTCAGTCAGTAAATTTGTGTTTGTTTCAGCTTCATTGGGCTTCATTTTGAATGGACTGTTATCCCATCTGGTAACAGAGCTGGTCTTCATCTTCTTACTTCCAGACCACATGTTCACCTGGTGTATGTCAGTCCTCTACATTATGAAACTTGCCATTTGATCTTGTTGGATGTTTTAGAATCCTGCACCAAAATGCATTTGGTGCTTCCACTTTTTAGTTTGTGATGGTTGGTGCTGTTACTGTGGTGTAAACCATCATGAACCTATTCATTACAGAGGCTGAACTGTAGACACACTGACTATATGGAGGTAATAAATGTCGGTATGGAAATGTCTTTATAGCTTTAGCTTTAGTTTAGTGTGTGTGTGTGTGTGTGTGTGTGTGTGTGTGTGTGTGTGTCTGGGGGCGTGTGTGTATAATGTGTGTGTGTATTTATGTATGTTTGTATATAGGTATGTGTGTGTATATAACTGTGTATATATGTACAGTATATATGAATGTGTGTATAGGTTTTTTTTTTTTTCCCCTCTCTCTTCTTTTTTTTATTAGCTTGTTTCTTTTTTCCCTCTCTCTCCTTTTCCTCCTCTTTTTTCCCCGTCATGCATTGGCTGAATAATTCAAATGAATCAAATAAAAGCACAATTAACATGAATAGGCTTTAATAATCTGTAGAACTGTTTCTGTATAAACGTAAAAGCAAACATGTGTGGTACATCAGTGCAGTCAGATTACCATTCAGATTGCAAAAGCTACCAGACATGACAGGTTAAAAAAATAAAAATAAAAATAAAAAAAACTTTAGCTTTAGTATGTATTTAGGAATGTATTTTCCTAGTATTTTAACTATAGGACTGTTTGTTCCTAACTGATGATGAGTCAATGTATGAGTCTGTACTGTGAGCTGGGACAAACAGGGGGCAAAACGCAGGACTAATGTGGGTTGCTGTTTAGCCGCAAAACTGTGTCAGCCCGTTGAAACCCCATTTTCTCCCGCAGCATATGGCAGTATTGAAGCTGGAAGGGTCTGATTGTGAGACCCCCCCAGGGCTTCCTCTGATCTGCCACGGCATACATTTAAAACCTGATATCAGATAGATGGTGATGAATAAGATTAAAAGGGAGAACCTTCCACTTTTCTTACCCTAAAGTTTATTACCCCCATATTTCATTTCTTGCTTTTCCTTCCCTGTTTCTTACCTCTTTTGTAGAAAGTCATGAGAAGCTCAGTCGCCTTTGTCCTTCCTCGTGTCCTCCTGCAGCTTTGACACTGTCATGAAATAGCATTTTACCGTCCTGTAATTAAGAGCTCATTAGAACGAGTTCAGGAGTAACATGGACGTGACAAACGGCCAGAATGAAATTAATATCAGCAATGATCAGTTTCACCACTTATGCTGATAATAGCCAACCATGTTCATATCTCTTTCTTCCTTGCTTACTCCTGCTTTCTTTCTCTTTGCCCGCGAGAGATAAGGTAATTAACGACAGACAGATGGAGGGGGGGACAGGAAGTCCGTGTGGTGCGGCTACAAACCCCATAATTACACTGTTCTAAATCACCACAGTGGAACCACTGCTGGCCGTTTGTCACAGTGGAGTCGTATGAGCTAAACCACTGTGTGAAGACACACTTACGACTATAATAATGCCATTATGTACATGATATTAAAGCCTAAACTGACCCCTGAATAAATGACCCATGTTGAATAAATCATTTAAGAAGAACCTGCTAAAGTCCAATTAACTAATTTCATTTGGAGTTTATTTTTTTGATAAGCGTTGAATCGGGTGTGTTAAGACAGGGACGCTGACCCATGTTGAGCATTATGTTCTAAACCTTGGTTCTGAACCGCTCTTAGGTTGCATGTCACTGAAGAACCCTGACATATGGATCCGATGAAGCTTCAGTTCATATAAATCTGCTTTTGGCCACAAAGGAAAGGTGGGGTGTGTTGGAGGCTGCTGAGTTCCAGCGCAGTTCGGCTTCCTCAGCAGCTTCCCGAGCTGCATACACGTGATCAAGGATAAAAATATGACCTTTAACCAGCATGTAAGCTTCTGAGCTCTGCAGGCTGCATAGACACATCTACTCTAATCTGAATCGTACCTGCAGATTTAACAGCATTACTACAGAGGTCATCATTTAATCAAATGTGATATTTATATTACATAATATAATAATATTTTAAATATCCGAACAATTTTGACACTAACAAGGGGAGGGCGTAGTAGCTCAGTGGTCAGGGCGTTGGGCTCTCAATCTGAAGGTTGTGGGTTCAAATCCCAGGTCCACTGAAGTTACCAGTGTGGGTCCTTGAGCAAGACCCTTAACCCTCATTGCTCCAGGGATGTTGTGATGAACCCTGTGCTCACACTGTAAGTCGCTTTGGATAAAAGCGTCCAATAAATGACCAAATGTAAATGTAACAAAAGATTTTAATTTCCTTCAAATTAAAACCTCGTGTCATTTGCAGTCTGGTAACGGCGCCATGTTGACAGCCTTCGCGTGCCATCCTCTGACATGCGCTGCGTTTCTTTTGACAGCCGTTCTTTCTGAAGTGCGAGTAGAACGTTGGCACCTTCTCACATTTCGTGAACAGGTCAGTAACACTTACTTTGACCCTGTGATGACAGCCTCTGCTCCAGCATCGCCGGTGTCACTCTGGTGATTCAGTGGGAGTCTGACTGAAGCTGAGCCTGCGAGCTCTTTCCCATCTGTGTGTATCCATCACCCTGGAGCTGACCTCAGGAGCCGCAAGTCCGGTTCGTGTGTGTGTGATTGGATAATTGCTGCTGGGATGTAGATTATAAAATCAAGCGCCTTGCCATGCAGTTAGGACACTTGTGTGCTTTCAACCTTGAGTAAACATTTTGGGGAAGGCCCTGTTTTGTAAGATCTATACACATCTCAATAAATGATTTAGTGGAACCTCCAACTGTGGTGTCAATATATTTTCCCCAAGACCTTGGCGTCGCCTCCCCTCTCTAACTGGCAGCCGATTTTCCACGCCGCAGCCGCAGGTCCCGATTTTTTTATTAATTAAGACGTAAATGCAGAACTCACATACAATCCTAATGCAAAAAAAGCACAAATAGTGTGAGATCTTCACAAGCACTTTGAAAAGTAATCTGGAATGTATTTATTAAACGTGTTTATTTGGTAACGGCAGGCCGTGTTGTTGACATTTCACAGCATTTTATTTATTGCAGCATTTTGTGATGTAATTGGGTCTTTTCGTCCTGCTTGTGATAAATACCAGAAACAGATATAGTAGCTAAAAGCCCACCCACACCCCCCCCTTCACTGATGCCTGTCACATCACATTACGACATGCCCATCTCTCCGTAAGTCTGCACAGCTTGTGCTAACGGCTGAGCAAGACTCAGACCTGCTCCCGCCACCCGCAGTGTGGAGCCTGACACCCGTGGCCTTCACCGAACACCACCTCCTTGTCTTTGTCCTCGTGTCATGGGGTGTCATCGTTGCACTCTGGGTTCGTGGGTTTTGTGTGAGATATCAGAAGAACACTTCTTCATCCACCTGCTTTAGAGTATGTGTGAACTGACTCGGCTTCAGGCTCTAATGTTGTAATGGACTTTTGCACTGTATCACAGATGTGTGGTGTCTCTTGCACTCGTGGTCTTTCGCCGTCTGAAGCTGTCGTCGCATCAAATGCACGAGCTGATTTCATTATTAACCAATATAGACACACTGGTGGCACGGTGGCTTAGTGGTTAGCACGTTCTCCTCTTAGCACCAGGGATTCCCGGTTCGAATCCCCATCTGGGTGGAGTTTCCATGTTCTCCCCGTGTCCGCATGGGTTTCCTCTGGGTTTCCTCCCACAGTCCAAAAACATGGATCAAGTCAATTGAGTTCTCCAAATTGCCCCATATAGAGTGTGTGTGTGTGTGTGTGTGGGTGTGAGTAAGTGTGTGCCCAGCGATGGATTGGCGTCCTGTCCTGGGTGTATCTGCCCAGCGCCCGAGACGTTTTCCCCTGGATGGGCATGAGGAACCCCCCCCCCACCCTGCGCGTTCCTAATAGAGGATAATGCGGAAGATAATGAATGAATGAATGAATGAATGAATAGACACACCGATGCACAGGAACTAAACACTGCATAAGGACAGGACCAAATAATCCCTGCTCTGTGGTGGTACTATTGGGGTCCTGGACATTAGAGAACAGAGTAAAGGGGACGTACACAGTATGTACTGTAGAACACAAGCAGATGCACTACAGTCTGGAATTGTGGAACTACAAAGTCCATCTTTACAGTAAAAGGATCTGAGAACTGTCCAAACTTTTGATTGGTACTGTGTATGAAAAACGTATTTCTTGTCGTTAAACATACATTCTGATGCAGCTGGATGGTTATCTAAATGGCTATAACGTACATTTGGGTTCTGATTACGGGCGTCTGAGTGACTTGGCTGTTTTCAGGGAGAGCGGCTCGTTAGGGCTTTGGATTGATGGAGGACAGTGTAGTTTGACGAACGGCTCTCTGGATGACTGTGCCTCTAGCCAGCAGTGAATGACTTCTCCCCGAGCCTTCATTACTCATGTCAGAGGCTGTCATTGTGATACAGCCCAGGGACACCACACTTCTGGAGAGCTTCACTTCAGCCGAACACATCGGACCTGCTGGCTCTAACTTGAAAAACAAGCGGAGAGAAAAGTCTTAGAGTCTTAGATTAAATTGTATGCCAGCACCTGTATGCGAAATTATCTTAGCTCACTAAAACAGTGCATCCCGCACATTTAATCCACATGATGTGTAGGTCAATTGTGTATAAATGTACGCTGATATTTTTATGAATCAGAATTTATTGTTGGATGTCGTCATGGACCTCCACCGTGATTCACAGACTGGATCAGGTTTTTATGTCATCTGTCCACAAATCAACCTTCTGGCTTGTCAGCTCTATCGACTGACTGTTTTTTTTTTGTTTTTTTGTTTGCAGAAAAGTAGTTTTCCCCCTTGCAACCCTGTCCTTGTCGACCAGTCTTGGTCAGTGATCTGCTGATGGGCTCATCTTTATAACATTTGCCGATGTATAAAAAGCCTTTTAGTAGCTTAGAGATTAACACAGATTCCTTCAAACCTTACAGACGACTCTTACACACATTGCTCATGGTGTCGAACACCCATTTCCCCCCTGACTTTATAAGATCCATCACTTAATACTAGAGACTGCTAATGAATTTGAATTTGCAGACCACCGTGAGGTGTCCCCTCTACAGTTAACACTCCACCCATTCAATACAGTTGGACCATGTGGGTTGTGCTCGTCCAGTTCTAACGTGCATGTTCTATTGTAGGGACCCGTACGGCTCCGAGCTCTTCCTTACAGGCTCCTCCAGAGAGAACAGCTACTGGAGCAGCCAGCCCCGCTACTTCTACCTGCTCTCTCATCAGAACTTTACACACCTATGGAAGGTATTTTTAATTTTTCTGTATTTATTTTGCATTTTTCATTTTCATTTTGGTCTTTTAGTCATTTTTGGAGCTCATTTACATATTTACTCCATTAGAATTAGTGTATCTATAATACACTCTACTACACCATTGTTATTATTACTTCATTCCTGATGGAAAAACATATAGATATCATACAGATGTTGGTCACTTCTGACTAAAATAACCCCGCTGTGGCTCTGATACTGTATGGAAACATTCATATGGCCCACATGACCCATAACATGGCAGGTCCACGTAAGGTAGACATGTAGTGCTGCTATCTATATCTACAAATTCGGATGCCTGTCAGTCATTCTGAATAACAGCATCTGCAAAATGACCAAATGTAAATGTATAAGCTCGAGTAGTAAATGGTGTTATAGGTGAGTTACTGTATTGTATTGCATTAACACGTTTTTGACCTCAGGTGACCAGAGGTCATTAAATGCTGCTAAACTGTCTCAACTTATGCAGACAACCTTAATTGTCAAGTGTTGATTTCCTTGAGCCAGGGCTTAACAGAGTATTACGTGGATAAGTATGCAGCAGTGAAACCGTCCTGTCCTTCATATGACTTAATGACTGTTTACTGATGAGGGGACTAATGTTGTGCATAATAAGCACAAAAATAAATGTTTTAATATTATTTATTGTTTGCTTTTTAAAAAACTTGACCTTTAGCGTATATTATTATTGTATAGGTAGTAAATATGAAGAATTTTAATACCGTCGTTTAGCAGCAGAGGCAATCCACTGAAAACAGAGTTCACGATACAGGATCTGTGTAACTGTACCTCACACAAAACAGTGTGAGTCAAAATAAAAAGCTGGCTCATGTGTTTTCTGATTTTGCTTCCATGCCATTAATCAAAATTTATATACGATGTTTTGACCGTTGATGTGTTTGTTGGCTTTTTATACTTTCACCTGGACAAAGTTTTGCTCTGTCAGGATCTGGCTGAATGTCCCTTTGCTGATTTAAAGTATCTTGGTGCGGAAGTGCACAGTCCTGATTCATGCAAAAACCAGGGGCAGCAGGAATGTCCTTGTCGGTCACCTTCATGCATATATATATATATATATATATATATAGGGCTGCACGGTGGCTTAGTGGTTTAGCATGTTCTCCTCTCAGCACTTGGGATGCACGGTTCGAATCCCCATCTGGGTGGAGTTTCCATGTTCTCCCCGTGTCCGTGTGGTTTTTCTCCGGGTTCTCTGGTTTCCTCCCACAGTCCAAAAACCATGGATCAAGTCAATTGAGTTCTCCAAATTGCCCCTATAGAGTGTTTGTGTGTGAGTGAGTGTGTGTCCAGCGATGGATTGGTGCCCTGTCCTGGGTGTATCTGCCCAGCGCCCGAGACGTTCTCCCCTGGATGGGCATGGGGAACTCCCCTGCGACCCTAATAGAGGATAAAGCGGGAGATGATGTATTAATGAATATATATATATATATATATATAGTATATATATATATATATATATATATATATATATATATATATATATATATATATATATATATATATATATATATATAGGGTTGCAAAAGTAGCATTAAGAAATTAATTCAACTTTGAATATATTGTTTTTTAAAGAAATTATTTTAGGAAAGGAAAAAATACTAACGAAAAAACTTCTATGTCTGTTGACCATGGGTCTCAAATCCTAAAGGTGTGATGGCCCTCTTGTGTTCGTAGCCAGTACTGCACACCAGCATTCCACCTACTTACCTTCTGTTAGTAAAAAGTTAAAGTACAGAATGTTAATCATCAAACGTCATGGAGATTTTTTATTGTAGCTCACGTTTTTAGAATTTTTTTTTTAATCTGTGCTTTTTCTTTTTTTTTTATCCTGGTGGTTTACCCAATAACTTCTGAAACACATCATTTATTAATTCATGGCTTTGAGCTAAGTACTGTAGAGGCCCTGCCTTTACACCTATGCATATTTCAGCAGCAATACCGAGGCTATGAGGCCAGTCAACGCTGCCCAAGTTATTGCACCAGCCCTCCTAAGCCTTTAAGCTGCACTGATTACAAACAGAAAAGTCTGTATTTCTTTCTCACTCCAATCCACACTTTAAAATCACTTGGATATCATAGAAATAAGGTTAAATTTACAAAGGTAATCATAGTTAGAATGCAGCTTGATGTAAAGAACTTTATTCTGTGTCATTTATTTTTCTGGAGAAGAGACTGATATGATACTGAAAAAAAAAACATACATATCTAAATAATTTAAATGTCCTTAAATCCACCTTGTAGAAGTACATACAAATGATAAAATATCATGCTGCCGACACCATCATTCAGAGCGGCTGAGACATGGAGATGTATTAAAGCCTGAGCACTGTAGGGTGGCAGCTTGACAGCGCTGATCGTTGAGCCTTTGACCTTAATATTATGCCACTCTAATGTGAGGAACAGGCTCCTAAGACCTGATACATAATGGGTTAGAGGACTTTCTATCTGTGGATGCCTTTGAAAACCTCATTATTCCTTCACCTCTCACAGTTTTCTGATTCCTGAACGGAGCGCTGCACATTTAGTGGGTGTTAATTTGTGCCGTATGTTGGATTCTATTTAAAACTCAGCGTTTTCTCACCTCTGAGAGAGGTGCGAGTGAAGGAGCAGAGATACTGGTGCAATTTTAATGCTATCTAATGTCTTTAATCCCCTATAATCTGGACCTTTCATTCCATTTTAGAGGAGAATTTACTAAGAATTAATAAAAATAATTAAAAAATTAATAAAAAAGTTTCCTTTTAAATAATGACTTATAAGATCTTGGGTCAGTGTCATTAAATCTATTTTATAAGTTAAATTAAATTAGGGAATTGGGAATTTTATAAAAACATATATTTAAAGGGATTTTACATTTAAAGTTTCAAGGGACATAATTAAGTAGCTGCTATTAAATAAAAAATTCTTTATCCATTAATATACATGTACCCTCCACTTTGATGACCTTGTTTTTTCAGCTTAACTTACCATAGAGAGGGACATAATACTTCTATAATACTCCGTCTATTTCTCCACTTACTTCTTTAGACCCTTAAATCAGGACCCACATAAGATCAGCATAGAGCAGGTATTATTCTAGTGGCGGTCATTACATAGTTTTTGGAAACTGTTTATTTACCACACGTTATGTTAGATACCTTAATGCTCCACCTTGGAAATGTACAATTAAAGACATGAAGCTCATTTGTTGTTGAACAGTTGGTGTTATTCATCCACCACTTCATGACTAACACACTAACATCTGCTCACAGGACACTGATGACAGGATGCTGATGCCTGAATATTTTTGGATGGTGGAGTATTCTCCACAAGCATTGACACTGAGGGTTTTTTTTTAAAAAAAACAGCAGCACCACTGTGTCTGATCCAGCCGTGGCAGTGCTACACATCAGCTCCACCTACCAATCAGATTTAATATTGAATTAGCGAGATAAATACAGAAAACTTACATTTTAATGCACTATTGCTACCTGACTATAAAATAAACAAATTTTAACAAGTTAAGAAACATAGTAATACATCAATATTTGCCATATCTACTCATAAACATTGTGTGTTTGTGTGTGTATGTTTATTACTATTATTAGTAGCTGTGGTATTCTTATTAGTTCTATTTGTTATTTGCAGATGGTGCATTTCTAAAGAAAAAGTGATAGTTTTTCACAGAGAAAGGTTCCCAGCATGCCTGAGATTGCTGAGATTGAACTCCCAAGTGTTCGAGCGTGGAAAGTGGATCTTAAGCAGTTTTACTGGACAGCCGGCGCTTTGCGTGACAGCTGATGCCGTGAAGCAGATCAGAGTGAAGGACCAGTCATTGATGTCATTTGATTGACAGCTGGCTATTAAAAGAAAAACAAATACAATAAGTTCATACAACCACAGTGACAGGAGCCCAACTCTGTGGACATCACCAGTGTCCATCTGCCACTACAGAAATTCACTGAAAAGGCAGTATACCGTCAGCTCAGTTGCTCACTAATTACAAAAGATTATTGGAGAAGAGGACACACAAACACACACACACACACACAAACACACACACACAGACAACTGCTATAGTGTAGTGCACTTATCAATGTGACAGAGCCCAACTTGCTGAGCACAAACAAGGGATGAATTGACTCTGAGTGGGAGACGTGGTTATGACATAACTGAATGCACTCATTCTTAACAAGCCATGTGGTCATTCTGTGAGTCACTCTGCTGGACTCATCTTTGTTATTGTATTAGTGTCCCATTGTCTTTTGTAAAATGGAAATAATGGTATCATAGTTTTGGGAAAAGGCTTGGATTTATTAAAAAAAAGCCAACACCCATCAATCTGACTTAAAGGGACAAAGATAGTAAAGAACAACAACAGGTTCATAATGTGTTCAACACTTAAACAATATGTTTCACAGTATGTTAGTACTTACATTATTAATTAGTAAGTGCTTTAACCCATATGAGTTTATATGTGGTGTGATTATTTGAACTTCTGTAATGGCTCCATCCACGTTTTAAAATCGCATAATATTTTATTAAACTGCTGCATACACACATATTTTAAAAATGCTGTTAGATCTTGGGTAGCTTAGAGGTTTAGCATGTTCTCCTCCCAGCACTGAGGATTTCCAGTTCGAATCCCCATCTGGGTGGAGTTTCCATGTTTCCATGTGTCCGGGTTTCCTCCGGGTTCTCCGGTTTCCTCCCACAGTCCAAAAACATGGATCAAGTCAATTGAATTCTCAACATTGCCCCATATAGCGTGTGTCTGTGTGAGTGAGTGTGTGCCCAGCGATGGATTGCCCCCCTGTCCTGGGTCTATCTGCCGAGCGCCCGAAACGTTCTCCCCTGGATGGGCATGGGGAACCCCACCGCGACTCTAATAGAGGATAAGGCGGGAGATAATGGATGAATGAATGTTAGATCTTGGGTTAAATCTTCTTTGGCTCCTCAAACCACTAATTTTCTTCCACATATGTTTGGATAAAATAAATCCTGCAGAACAACACGCTAAATACAATAAAGCATTTTTGCAGCTGCTTTTATACAAAGCGAGTTACAGGTTGTCCAGCAGGATTCAGAGCATCAGACACATGAATCAAGGAGGTCAGGGTCCTTGCTCAAGGGCCCACAGTGGCAATTCTATTAGTCACGGGCCATCCAACCAACAACCTTCAGATTGTAACCCAACATCCTAATCCCTGAGCTACCACACATGTTTAAAAAACCTGATTCATACCCCTTGTTATTTAAATAGATAAACTTTAAAACTGGCGGCACGTTGGCTTAGTGGTTAGCACGTTCGACTCGCCTCCAGGTTTGAATCCCCATCTGGGTGGAGTTTCCATGTTCTCCCTGTGTCTGCGTGGGTTTCCTCCGGGTTCTCCGGTTTCCTCCCACAGTCCAAAAACAGTTCTCCAAATTGCCCCATATAGAGTGTGTTTGTGTGCGTGTCTATGCTGTGTGAGTAAGTGTGTGCCCAGCGATAGATTGGCGCCCAATGATGTATCTGCCCGGTGCCCGAAACTTTCTCCCCTGGATGGGCATAGGGACCCCCCCCCCCGCGACCCTAATAGAGGATAAAGCGGAAGATAATGAATGAATAAATGAACTTAAAAACACCCAAATGAATGGAAAACTGCGAAATGTAATGTACATACACCTTTATTTACATTTTCACCCGTAGGTGTAACCTGTCTGTAAAATATATTATGGGCTTCTCTCAAGCTACTGAGATGAATATTGTGGTAATGTGGTAATCTATCCCTTCACCTAATTTACACGGACAAACGTGATAAAGTTGATTACAGTGAGAACAGCAACATTTAACCTGGTAATTTCGTGTCAAACTGAACTTGGGAGGTTTTAAAGGCTCGTCTTTATCTTTCCCTCCCTTCTGTTTATAGCTTTGGAAGAACAGTTTAAAGCGTCCTGCCAGCTGGGCGAATCCATTATTAGGGAGGTGTCGAACGTGGGTAGCGTTTCTAAGCATGGTGGGTTGTAATGTACTTTAATAAAAACGTGTAAATAAGCTGTAGGATGATTAATTATGGGGATAGCGTGACAGTGGTGTTTGCTTTGTCTTAGACGTGGAACGTTTTGGTGCGGTGAAGAACGCCGTGCCCCCCCGTTTTCCACTTGGTATGCTCGCTGAGTGGGCCGGCCTGGTGCTCGGTCGGCTGTATGCAAAAATGTTTCCCAGGACTGAGCCTCCACAAAGTGCGAGTTCGGGATCCAGAGAAGCCGCTGCAGCTCGGCGGTGACCATGAGTAGAGCCGGAGGACGAGGACTTTAAGACAAGCAAGACACTCGAGCTTTTTTTAATTATTATAGTTATTTTAAAAAATTCTATATAGTGATTTGAAATCGACGCAGGATGCCCGTCAAAGGAGGAGGAAGAACTGCGTATGGCAATAAAAACGAGAATGGAGGAGTGAGTACACTCAGAGAGAAGCGCTGCCGTCTTTAAAACAATAAAACATTCTCTTAAAGATGCTTTAAGATTCTCTTAAACTCGCCGAACGGACTGAGACTCGTTCTTATAAATGACAGGAATGTTGCATTAGGGTTTGACCCCGTTACAGACAGACAGACAGACAGACAGACAGACAGGTGAAATAAGGCAGGGACAGTTTAAAGTTTATAAATGTTATATGTTCTATTTTTATATGGATTGAGGGTCAGTTTAAGTTCTGTTTCCACACTTGTTGAGTTGTCTCCTAAAGCGTCAGTGCAGGTGTTGAGGAATCTACAGGTTTATTAACACCGTGTGGTGTTTTCTGTGACAGAACTGTTTTGTAGTGATTTATACTGGTGTTTAACCATTATAACCAGTCTGTAGTGTTTGCCAGATTTACAGTATGTAGAGGGACCAGTGCATGGTGTTCAATTGTTTTACAGTGTGTCATAACTTTGCTATAGTGTTTAGTGTTGACCTGTTGCATAGTGTACTATTGACTTTTGTTTTATTCTTACATAGTTTACCTGTTTTACAGTATTTAGTGTTCACTTATTTAACAGTGTGCGGTGTTTACATGTGTTACATAGTTTAGTGATCTGTTATACACGTTTCATGTTTACCTGTGTTGGACTGTTTTGTTTTTACCTTTGTTTCCATGGTTTCTCTGTGTGTATTGTTACTTGTTGTTGTAATAGAGTATATTGGTTTTGTCTTTTAACATTTAACAAGGTCTTATTTGTGGTGCTTGCAAGTTTTTGTGGATTCGATTAAAGATGTGAGGTTTGATTTCTATTTGTGTTCCTTATTAAATCATTAAGTTGAATGGGTGTTGCACAGTGGTGCAGGCAGTGCTGGAGCATCTCTCAGCACAAATTGGACAGAAGGCAGGGAACCACACTGTACACGTCACGTGTGTGTGTGTGTGTGTGTGTGTGTGTGTGTGTGTGTGTGTGTGTATACACTGTGAACTCACAATTGTGGCCTGATGCAGTGGGGGGGGGTTCACTTACACAGGGGATGGAGAGTGTTATTTATTAGCAGAGGCTGAAATAATGAAGTAATTACTTTTAGAGATTTATACTTCAATCAGTCTATTTATATATATGTATATATATATATATATATATATATATATATACATATATATATATATATATATATATATATATATATTTTTTTTTTTTTTTGATCAATTTTATATGGTTGTTAGAGAAACATTTTGTTATCTCTGCAAGCATTTTATCTAGAATATTGCAGCTCAACACACACAGAAAGCTGAGCCTGATTGGATAAAAAACTTAAATCAGGTGTGTAAAAGGAGGTGAAAATCTCGGGTCTGCACTCTTGGGGCCTCCAGGATTTGTGTCTGACATACCTGCCATAATTGTTCTGATTAGATGAACAGCTGAGAGTTGAGCAGTTGCCGTGACCCAAACCACGCGTGGTATGAGGTATTAGACTATAGAGCATCTGGTATGTGACCCAGCAGACCCCCTGGGACCACAAGTATAATTATTATACCTAATAATCAAGGACTTGCCTAGCACATTTCAAATGGTAGGGGCAGCTCAAATATACAGTGGTGTTCAAAAGGTTTTGTTATCCAAGCTTCATATATAATTATATTTACAGAAACAGTCAAAGGTTTGGACACATCTGTGTTTGTGGACTACAGTACATACTGTGTACGTCTCCTTCACTCTCCTCTCTAATGGCCAGAACACCAATAGTACCACCACACAGCAGGGATTATTTGGTGGTTGCATTAGTCCTATCCCAGCAGTGTCAGTGAGGTGTTTAAATGAAACTCCAGCAGCACTGCTGCACTAAAACACCCCTTCACCAAATCAGTGTCACTGCAGAACTGACAATAAACAATCCACCACCCAAACGATACCTGCTCTGTGATGCTCCTGACCAACAGAAAACAGAGAACCAACAGGGGGGAACTTGCATGGTTATAAAACTGTACACATCTCCATCTGTGACGGGTTTTACTGTTATGTGGTTGAGTATTTCCCAAGCTGTGTTGTTTTGTCCACACCCTGTCTGACTGAGTGCAAGTAACAGAGTGGTGATATGTGTTTATAGCTATTAAAAGATTGAACGTAATCTTTTTATTGTGTTTTCCTCTGTGCCAGCGCTGATGGGCCGTTGGGAGGATGAAGCCTCTAACCGCAGCTAGCAATTACCTCCGCATGTTTGTCTACGTTTAGCGGCAGGCTTCGTGTAGGGTCTAGACAGATCTGTAGCTCTTGTGCTTTAAGGTCTTAATGGATTTTTCATTTTTCATTTATATTACAGCTAAAGAGTGATTTGATTGTTATTGGTAGAAATCCTTGGTCGATCTTCTTTAATCTCTTCTTTTAAACTCTGGTTCCCATATTCAATTTGTTTACAGGACCATACTTAGTTGAAAAACAAGGTTTTTCCCATAAATACAGCTATTTAACAGTTGGTGACGTCCTCAGCTTATTTCCTGTTTAGGCATGACTCGTTTTAATCTTCTGCCCCACGGGATGAGAATGATTTACACCCTTTGTACTTGTTTGGATTGTTTTCTCTCTGATCTCACTGCCTTTGACTTCAAAACATCCCCATATCAACTCGGACGAATGGAAACAAACTTTATCAGAGGGCCGTGATATCGGGACGTCCTGATTTACAGCGTCCATCACACACCTGATCTCTCTGATTTATTCTAACAGACCCACAACCTTCTCTCTGATTGTGGTTTTCCTATCGTCTCATCAGGGAGGGGCCTTGGCTCTTATAATCTTCGTGTTAATTTGACCAACATTAACTGAGATTTACAATCACGCCGCCCTGGACACTGTGCAATAACAGGATGTTCGCTGAAGCCTGCAGGCTTTCGTTTTAAGGACTTTGTTATATTTTGATTTCCCCGGGGATGAGCTTTAATTATGAATGGGCTCTCCTTGTCTACATTAAACAATTTGGCAGCAGCTCACGGTCACAGGGACGCGCACAGCGCTGTTTTACTACAGCTAACCGTGTAAGTATAATTAAACGTGATCTGTGTTATACGCAGTATGTATGAAGCACAGTGCGTGGCGTCTTGCACTCTCATTCTACGACTCTTGCGGTGTGGTGTTCCATCCGTAACTTCCTGCAGCATCAGTGTGGAACAATACACGGAACCAAATACTTTGATAACAGAGCTGATCGGGAAGAATTTCTAAGGATTTCCTTCAGTAAGGGAATCTTCTAGAGCACGAATCACAGTTGCGCTGTATGAAACATGGGCATTGATCATTGTACATAACATAAAACTTATGAAGATGAGAACATGACAGATTATATAATCAAACCACCTGACACCAGGTCAGGGAGGAGGCGAGGAAGGCCAAAGAGGTTGGAGTAACTGAGGAGGATAGTCAGGACGGGGTGACTACAGACTACGATATAAGAAACTGATGCTTCCACTTGTTCCTAAACCTATTCCCAGGAGTTCTTGCAGACAAGCTGGGAGAAGGGGAATGTGGAAAGTGGGGCAAGTCACCCCAAATCCAGGGATGGGGCAATGAATAAGTGCGTGTTTACACAAACTCTGTGAGATGCTGCCATTCAATAGCATGCATTGTGCAGTAATAGAAAGCCTATACAAGTGATCAGTCTGGAAGAGTGGCTGCTGGCAGGGGCTGAGGGCTGCTTTAAAGGAGAACGAGAGGGATGGAGGGAGGGAGGGAGGGGATACACGTTTATTAAGCTCAGCCATCTCAGGTTTAAAGAATTCAGCCATTTTTTAAAATAACCTTAAAGGCATCATTATAATATAAATTTATGGTTTAGTTGACAATGGCTATTCTAGATTTTCCCAATTGTGGGGTTGTGGTCAGGGCTTTGTGTAAATCATCCCAACATGTGTCCATACACATTCGTACACAGACATTATTTTTTTTAATTTTAGTACTTTGGTGTGGAGTCAGGATGCTGAGTTTCAAAGACACAGAAACCTCAAACTGAACTGTAGGTCTTAAAAAGATGCTGCTGTTTGCACAGCGATGCGTTATTCTGAGAGCCATATCTGTCTCGTACCTCTGGACCACGTGGTAGTTCAGATGGGTGCCTCCTGTGTCCCCCTGTCTGGCTGGACCGTGTGCACACGCTCACCAACACATGAGCACTGAGGGATAAAAGAGATTCGTGTTCGTCCAGCGGAGCAACTTGCTGCCTCGAGGCCTGCTCTTGTTCAAAGGTAACCCTGATCCTGTGGGAAGGAGAGCAAGAGCTCTCCAGTGTCCATCAGACCGCTGCTCTGATTGGCTACTGAAAGTGGGCGGAACCCAACTCTGTTTGTGTTTACACAATGTTTTTTTTCTATATGGCGGTTCGCTGTTGGGAAGCTCTGCAGGTGAAGGTCTTTCGGCTGTTTTTCTGCCTTCATGTGATTGAGGACTTCTGAAAACATGTAAACGCAGCAGGATGACGGAGGAACTATGGCCGTCCGTTTCATGCTGCAGGTAAACTCACCTGACACGGGACTCGCTCCTGTTCCATACCGCCGATCTCGGATGGTATAAGCTTCTCCCACCTGGAGTTTAAACCTGGAGTTGGTTCTCCGGAGCATGGGAGTGGAGAGCAAGCACACTGAAACCAGGCTGGATACGTGACTCGGGTTGCTGAGGTATCGAGATGCAAACAGGCCTTATGTAAACAGACCTGCTGTGGTTCTCTGATGTTTGCTTCAGGCAGTGTTTTCTTGTTCCACATGTTTTTTATTGTTTTAGATTTTATTGTTTATTTTTTATTCCTGTACGATAGTCAATTATATGTGCATTATATATTATAGGTACTGGAGTTTAAAGGACAATTCTGGCTTTCTAGTGGCTTTATATGACATACAGGTGTCTTCTGTATCTTACTGCAGGTGTAACGTCCTACCTTTCAGGTTTAGAGTTACATTACAGGACTTTTATAACAGCCCCCTTCAAAATGAACCACCTCTTCTGCTGCCATAACATCTAACAGACAGTGCTGTTGGATCGGAGAACCCAGCTCTGTTCTCAATCCTCCACCTCGGTTCAAGTTCATCCCAAAAGGTGTTTGATGGTGATGATCAAGTCAGGGCCAATGATTTTCACACACCCAGTCATGTGTTCATGGGCCTATTTCACCTTGTGCACAGAAAAAGACCTTCCCCAAACTGTTCCTACAAAGCTAGAGCCATACAATTGGATGTTTAAAATTTTAAAATATTGATTTCATTCCGGCAGCTTAGTGGTTAGCATGTTCTCCTCTCAGCGCTGGGGATTCCAGGTTCAAATCCCAATCTGGGTGGAGTTTCCATGTTCTCCCCGTGTCCGTGTGGGTCTCCTCGGGGTTCTCCGGTTTCTTCCCACAGTCCAAAAACATGGATCAAGGTCAATTGAATTGACCTCCATATTGCCCCATATAGAGTGTGTTTGGGTGAGTGAGCGAGTGTGTGACCAGTGATGGCTTGGTGCCACGTCCTGGGTGTATCTACCCAGTGCCTGAAACATTCTCCCCTTAATGGGCATAGGGACCCTGCGTGACCCTGCCCCGCGACCCTAGTAGAGGATAAATCGGAAGATAATGGATGGATGGATGATTTAATACCATAAAGGGCCTCATAAGAGACGAAATCAAACCTGTACATTATTAAAATATTGTTTGTATAGAATTTGGAGTGTTTGTATAGCTGTAGGTGTTGTGCCTTGTGTTGTTGTGTTTGATTTCAGATTTTGAACTTTGCTCCTGCTTGGTACTTTGCAGTCTTGGAGACATTTCAAATGTACAACTATAAACAGCTCGGCATGAATATTTAAAATCCTGCTTCCAAAACGGCTGGAAAATGTTGACTTCTGTGTCCATAATATCAGTTACAAAAAGGAACAAGCCAGACAATGTGATGTGTTGGTGTTCCGCTGTGAATAAAGGCTGTATTTATAAAAACAGGCAGTTTGCTTCATCACTTCCCTTTAATGAATGTTAATGAGGTGGAATCTGTGCCTCGCTGTGTACTGTTCTGGGGATGTGTGTTTTTGTGTGCTGATTGCACTGTTGTTTGAACCTCAGTGAACATCCTCTTCCAGTTCTCGTTCATATCTCCACATCAGAGCCGTGTCCCGTTTGTTCCACCGCTGCTGTTTGCAGTTCGTGGCCTGACCCATTTGTCAGAGAAGTTATTTATATGAAAGCAAGACTAATCAAAAACTGACATGGTAGTCAGCGCGTCAGCGTAATTAGACCAAGTGACGGGTCACGTGAACCGGATCTGTCTGGGTGGAAACCCTGATGATGAATTTCTAATTTACATTTGCTTGTTCACCGGGCGTGTATTAGCGTCGCCATGGAGAAGCTGAGCTTTAGTTTTCTGTTCTGTGAGTCCATTGTGGCTTTACTGTGTAATGTCATTGACACTCTGTGACCAAGTTAGATAATACGGCTGAAAACTGTCGTTATGGTTTATTTAGTGACGCACCGAAATTTAATTTTGGGGCAGAAACAGAGCCAAAAAAAAAATTCTTAAAGCCGTTTGTGTTACAATAATTTGCATAAACTTTTTATTTTTTTAACCATCAAATGCTCAATAATTTATATAAGTCTATAAAAAATGTGTTTAAAGAAGGTGAAATTTGACCCAAGTGGCTTTCCATAAGCTCCAGATTGCAGCAGACTTTTACATTTCAAATAAGAAATGTGTGTATTCCTTGCCTTTTTTTTAAACACCTGTCCACAGACCTTCAGCGGAACCTCTGGCAGGTGTGTCCAGTACCTTTCTCACATCCTCGGTCCTGCCTCCCTCTCCCCAACCGGCGTCCACCGCTGCAGAAAAAACGTTTGGTTGCTTTAGACCCTCTTTAGACGAGATACTTTTACTTTATAAATCAAAGTTATTGCTGTGAGAGGAGAATTCGGATGCGTCTTCAGCCCGAAGAGAGTATCAACGGTATTGAGGTCGGCCCTGGAGCAGATCAGGAATGGCTAAAAATACCGGCACGCCTTCGGCTCCTGCACCCCCCTCAGTGCATCTCTGTTTTCATCATCATAGACACTGCACCTCAACCAGACTGTCCCTCCCAATGACTGACTGCACTTTTAACCTTAAGAGCTGCATGCAGCTGACTCATTATGTTTGCTGTAGACATTTGAGTTGTTTATAGAGCAATCTGAGACGTGTTGGCAGAGCCGTTTCGCCCGTTTCCCTGCGGTGTTGAGAAACTGACGTAAACTGTTTACTTGTCTGCTTCTGTGAGACCATTATGTTTTATGAACCCGCTGTGTGTGTTATTGTGTGTTATCATTATTTTCTAAGATTGTACAACACCTGGGTGAATAGGAGCTCCAGCATGGCTTGTTTTGTTTCATGAGAAATCATGTGCAACCCTGTGTCCACACACACACACACACACACACACACACACACACACACACACACCAGGCGCTTAGGTGATCAAATGAACGATGGTTGTTATTTTCGATCTATGTGACTCCTGCATCCCTGCAGTAGGAGTTGATGGCTGACTCATTCAGAGGATTTACATACCGTATTTTCCGGACCATAAGGCGCACCATATTATAAGGCGCAGTCTAAATTACGGGGTTTATTTTTGTATTTGACCCACGTATAAGGCGCACCGTACTATAAGGTGCAGTCTCAATTACGGACTCTACTTCTGTACGGTACTTATTCTGTACGGCACGTATTATAAGGCACCTGGTAAAACAGAGGTGCCCACACTTTTCTGGCCCCAGATCTACTTTTTTCATTGGACAGGTCATCGAGATCTACCATCGAGATCTACCCCCCCGCAACCCTAATAGAGGATAAAGCGGAAGATAATGGATGAATAGATGGATGTTAGTATTATTGAATCAGCCTAGAAAAGACGGCTTCGTATTGCCATTTTCACAGAAATCGCAGTAAATAGCATGGCGAAAACTTCTTTTTAGTAAACCCAAACGACCAAATACAATGGTAGTGCAAAGGCTACTTGGCAAATCAAGCAAAGGCATCATTTTGAGTTTGACGTTGCAAAAAAATATTCATCCCCCCCCCCCTCTAAATGTGCAAAGTGTTTTTTTGTCTTTCTCTTGTCAGTCAAATAAAGTGCAAAAACAAACAGAATCTGTCTAATGTAGATTCTCGAGGCAGTGCTTCGGATTTAGGCACGGGGGCGTGGCCACGTGCCGGTTTTTGAAACAGCGAGGGGGGGGGGGCAGACTGCTCGCTTGCAAAGATCGCAATTAGGCGCTGATGCGTGATTTTTTTTCTCTCAAACCTCCATCGCGATCGACCTGACCCCCCCTCGATCGCGTTCGACGTATTGAGCACCCCTGTTCTAAAACATACGATCTACAAGAAAAGTAAAGGATGCAAAACGGTGATTTATAATTGAAGTTTATTCTACTACTCATTATTTTTAATCCTCTTCTCCCACAAATCCAGTAACGTCCTCGTCTTCTGTGTCTGAATTAAAAAGCTGTTTCACTATCGAGCACTCCGGGTTCTCCTCTCATTCATCAATGTCTGATTCCGTCTCGTCGTTAGGCGGCTGTTCGGCGACGATGCCGGCTTTTGTGAAAACTCGGACAGTTACAGCAGAAACCTCAGCCCAGACGTCCACAATCCATTCACAGACGCTGGCGTAACTCGCCCACCACTACCTCCTGAGTATTAGTAAACGTGTGTTCGCCGTCTATCATTCATCGCCCGCACGCCGCCCGCAACTTTACTTTAAACGCCCCATTTACGCCAATGTGCAGCGGTCAGAGTTCTTTATTTAATCCTCCCGGAAAGACGGCGAGCTCCCAATTAATTTTCTTCACTCTGCTTTTCATGAAAGCACCCGGTCGCACAACAATACTTTTATAGAATTTGGAACTCAGTACACGTATAAGGCGCACCGGATTATAAGGCGCACGTCTGATTTCTGGAAAAATTTTAGGCTTTTAGGTGCACCTTATAGTCCGGAAAATACGGTACTCGTCAACACATTCACATCACATTCAGACGGGAGACTGAGGGGTATATGTGACATTTTCAAAAAATAATGAGTGGAATTGTGTGCGTGTTAGTTGTGGATCTCTGTGTGTGTTAACAGCTTTCTACTTTACAGCATTGAATGTCAGAAGCCTGTTCAGTATATATTTACATCACATTGCTGGAGTGATGATGTGACAGCTGCTTAACTAGTGTGTCAGATCTCTGATGCCGGGCTGCAGCCATATTTATTATTAGCGGAAGGAGTAGTAGGTGAGGAACTCGACTCAGGTCCACACGGGCTGTTGATACACACTGTGGAGGAAATCTGCACAGCCGTAACCCCAGCCAACCCCGCTTCAGTCATCCGCTCCCAGCGAGAGTCAGCAGTCTGAATCAGTCTGCTGCACTACAGCTGTTCCATACACACCTTCAAATAAAGATTCAATCCAGACGTGCATTACGTCTATCAGTCATCCCTGCTGTTCTGAGAACAGGAGTCACACCTGGTCTGAGTGCGTTTGTTTGTGTGTTTCGAAGAAAAGAAATAAATCAGATTCGTTAAAACTATTCAAACATGCTGATTTTTTTTTTGTTAGAACCGTTATTAAATCTGAATATAATCTCATCTGGTTGGAGTTTGTGATGGCGCTGTAATGATTTGTATGGCAGCACATCACAGCGGAGAAGAGGTGAGCACTGCCGCCTCCCAGGTTTGATTCCCATTCGGAACAAATGGTCCTTTCCATGTGAAGTCACATGTCCGTCATTCTGCCCGAGAGGTACTCTGGCTTAAAGACATGCTGATGGGTATATTGGAGATGCTAATTGTCTCTCTGATTGGGTTGCTGGTCAATAATGGGTGAGAAAAGACCTGACAACCTGCATCATGAAAACCTTCCTCATAAATCTCACTGCCATCATATCGTTCTAAACAGAACTATAAAGTTTTCAAAGGCTGGATACAACTGGGCGGCACGGTGGCTTAGTAGTTTAGCACGTTCTCCTCTCAGTGCTAGGGATTCCCGGTTCGAATCCCCATCTGGGTGGAGTTTCCATGTTCTCCCCGTGTCCGCGTGGGTTTCCTCCGGGTTCTCCGGTTTCCTCCCACAGTCCAAAAACATGGATCAAGGTGAATTGAATTCTCCAAATCGCCCCATATTGAGTGTGTGTGTCTGTGTGAGTGAGTGTGTGCCCAGCGATGGATTGGCGCCCTGTCCTGGGTGTATCTGCCCAGAGCCTGAAACTTTCTCCCCTGGATGGGCATGGGGAACCCCCCCGCGACCCTAATAGAGGATAAAGCGGAAGATAATGAATGAATGAATGGATACAACTGAACTTAATAACACACACACACACACACACACACACACACACACACAATCGGAATGGGTAATTCCTCCTTCATTATGTACATACAAGCATGGGTGGGTGTGTGGGTATTTAACAACGGGTTATAAATATAAATGGGTTAGTTAACCAAGGATTTTTCCCTTAATGAGTGACAACCTAAAAAATGTGTTTGGATTTGACTCCTCATCGCTTATTCATAAAAATAACATCAAGATGAAAAATGTTGGGGATGGATATTTTTAAACCCCTCTCCTGACAGTCAGTGACAGTAGGCCAAACCTGCTCACATTCGCCTTAAAGTTCCACATTTTAAATGACCGTTGCCCTCAGTTTTCAGTACCGAAATGTAAATAATAGATGTGCTGACTTCTGTGATCTCCACTCTCATGAGATTGACAGGTTCGGTCGACTGGGTTCCCTCTTACACTTCAGGACCTGGGTTTAATTTTTTGTTTTTTCTGTAAAAACGATGGAACAGTGTGTTGGTTCTGGAAAGTCAGGTCTGTGATTCAGAAAAAGAAAGAAAAAAAAAAATATATATATATATATATATTTGCAGATTTTTACAGAAAAACAAAGGCAGACTGTAAAAGAGAGTCACTGTATCATCATGTCTGAAGTGAACCAGACACTTAACCAGTGTGGAAGCATTTTACTGAGAACATAATGGATTATTAATATCTGTTCCGAATGGCATTAAGTTACGTCGTTCTCTATTTAGGGACAGTTTATCGTCTACTTTCCCTCCATTATATGCGAAACCCATTGCATCCTTAAATAGCAGATGCCATTTTAATAAAATGCATGAGGATTTAAACTTTTATATAATTTGGTATATTATGATATTAAAGCTTAGAAGCTTCACCTAAGTGCCCAAGTGTCGTAGCAGCGGTCGCCAGGCGGGTCCTAAATTTATGGTGCCGCCAGAAGTTTTTGTCACTTTTCTTTTGTCAGCATTTATTCATCTGCTGATGAGCATGTTACAGTTTTTGTTCCCAAGACCTTCCATTTTAACTCGCTGATAAAGTGCATCATATAAACTTGGCCTGTTGGATGGTGGAATAAAGCTGACATTGCTATATATACAGTATGTACACAGTACCGGTCAAAAGTTTGGACGCGCCCACTTCTTGCTCCATCATCTATTTCCTCCACTTTCCAAATAGATGGAGTTTGTAGTTTTACAATTACAGACTGTAGTCCATCTGTGTTCTTGTGTTTGTCAGTCCCCTGTTGGTTCTCTGTTCTCTGTTGGTCAGGAGCATCTCAGAACAGGTATCATTTAGGTGGTGGATTGTTGATTGTCAGTTCTGCAGTGACACTGATGTGGTGAGGGGGTTTTCGTGCAGCCGTGATGCTGTAGATTTATTTAAACACCTCAGTGACACTGCTGGGATAGGAATAATGCACCTACCCAATAATCTGTGGTGGTACTATCAGTGTCTAAGTCTCTGCTTAATGATCTCCGGTTTTTGGGGTTTTGATGGCGGCCGATGCATTTTAATTTAAACTGACACATGACACTGAGACTCTGTATTTAGAAAGAGTCGAATTCTTAATTTAGCGTCCTCATTTTAATTAATTTTCATACAGCTGCACGTTGCATTTGCATCTGTAGGGGAGTTTTTTTTTTTTTCCTCTTTCCCGGCACACATGTTAGTAGATGCTCGAGGTCATCGGCAGATCAAGCCGAGCATGGCGATGGTGACATCAGTAGTTGGCAACGAGGCTGAGTCAACCTGACCAAAAATTTTGCATCACAGGGAAATCTAACTCATGTTGTGGGGGGTGTGTGTGTGTGTGTGTGTGTGTGTGTGTGTGTGTGTGTGTGTGTGTGTGTGTGTGCATGGGTGTGTGTTGATGGTTTCAGCCTGTGGGCAGAGTTGGAGTTCTGTTCGGGTCACAGCAGAACATGTTGAGATTAGCAGATGATCTTTTGTGCGGCACAAAGGGTTACAGCTTTTATAACCCGATATTTAGACCCCGCCCCTTTTCTGTTATTACATCTCGTATGGGTTGGTTGATGCATCTCGCCATTCCATTAAAACGTATTCTGGGTTTTAGTTATTTGTCTGTGTTTTATTAAGATTTAATTCTGCTGCTGTTTAGTTTTAATTACTCGATTGTAGGATGTTTCATCAAAGCTGGTATTTTTAGTGAAGGGAGACCTGGGCGATGGGTTAATATACTGTATATCTATTATTAACTATATAATATAATATCACTTAATTACGACAAACAAAACCCTTTTTAGATTTAAATTTGTGAATCTAGATTTCCTGAGACGACGAGTGTACAACTCGTGGAGTGTGTGTGTGTGTGTGTGTGTGTGTGTGTGTGTGTGTGTGTGTGTGTGTGTGTCAGTGTGGATGGATTTTTCCAGGCGAAAGCCTCCATCACAGCAGAATCATGGCCCAAAGACACATTTCAGGCTGCTTCCTCCTACCAGATCTGATTACCATTTGCTGGTGTTGCATGCATATTAACTCTCTAATTAAAAGGCCGCGATTGAGCAGATTAGACCAGATATTTAGGCAGATACTTCATTTCCTGATTAATCCCCGTGGCAGTTTTAATTCAGGCCAGATGATGGAAGTGATCGGCCACTTGACGCCTCTCCCTGCGCTACTGAATACCAACAACTCCAACCTCAGTGCAGCTCTGTGGAATATATTTATACATTTAAATGTTAGTATTTGTTGATCTACACTCACTAAACATCATGTAGATGCACTTTGTAGTTTTACGGTTACAGACTATAAATGGGGCGGTTGTTGGATTGGGGTTAAGGAACCTGCCTTGCGACCTAAAGGTCCCCGCTTCGATTCCCGGTGCCACCAACTACTACATTTACATTTACATTTAGTCATTTAGCAGATGCAATTATTCAAAGCGACTTACAAATGAGAATAACACAAGTCAATGAGAACATCACAAGTCACTACTATGGCTGAAGTGCCCTTGAGCAAGACACTTAACCCTGACTGCTCTCCGGACATCATGTACAGGACCGCCCATCTCTGGTTAGAGGTGCAGTAGGCAAAACAGATCACTTTATAGAACTGTATTTGTTACCGCCTCACAGCAAGACGGTCCTGGGTTTGATTCCATGTGAGGTGAATATCAGTGGACTGTGTGGAGCTTCTCCACTGTGGCGCCCCCTAACAGGACTGAGATGAAAGACTAAATTTTTTTTTAGTCCCTTCTGTTTTTAAATGATCAGGTTTTTTTTTTTTGACCTTCATTTAACCAGGCAACCTATTGCGTAAAGAACTGTATCATCAGCATAGAGGTGAACAAATGAGTCTTTGGTAATTAAAGCAATATCGTTCAAATAAATAGAGAATAATGTAGGGCCGAGAATTGAACCCTGAGGAACACCCTTGGTTACATCCAGTGGCTCAGATAGCAAATTATCAGATTTGACATGCTGAACTCTGTCTGTAAGATAGCTTAAAAACCATGCTACGGAGGGTTTTGTGAAACCGATACTGCCCAACCTCCCCCAAAGAATTGAATGATTAACACTATCAAAAGCCTTTGCCAAGTCTATAAAAACTGCTGCGCAGTACTGTTTTTTATCTAAAGCAGAAATAATATCATTAAGAATTTTAAGTGTGGCGGTGACACAACCGTGACCTGATCTCAAACCAGACTGAAACTCCGACAGAATATTATTTGTCTCCAGATAATTAATCAATTGTTTGTTAACAAGCCTCTCCAACACCTTCGATAAACATGGCAATATAGAGATTGACCTATAACAATTGGGATCCGCATGATCTCCACCTGTAAAGGCACTGACGCTGATATGGAGGTGGAGGTGTGTTAGTGTTAGTCGAGTTGGTAACCCTAAATTTTTAGACGCTGTGTCCGCTCACCTTGCACATCTACCTGGACCCTGGTCCTCACAAAGCTTTCCTAAAACAGTTTTGAAAGCTTAGAACATTGTAAAGCTCCTTTGGAACAACGCTTGAGTGTCAAAGTGCTATATAGTTCACCCCGGCTGAGGGGCGAGTTGAAATATTAACATGTACAGTCTTAGGCTGAAGAACAAAAGTGTGCATGCATGTGTAAGTAAGTCTGTGTGAGTGTGTGTGTGTGTGTGTGTGTGTGTGTGTGTGTGTGTGTGTGTGTAGACCAGTATTGTATTTGGATTACATAACAGAGGGTACGGTCAGACTGGGTGAGAGAGGAGAACAAGAGATGCAGAGAGGAGATAAAAGATCACTCCACGCCGAGTCTGTGGGAGTGCATGTGGCGGGTCGCACAAGACGGCTGGGCTCGTCTCTCGCCCCTCGGACCCGGCCATGAAAACGGCTCTGTGCCAAAAATGGGCGCGCGCCGTCCAAACGCTTAGGACTCGCCAAGGCTTTGTGAGTTGTATTTTTAGCCTCGTGCTCCCTCTCTCTCTCTCTCTCTCTTTTCCATCCCTCCCTCGCGGTCCTTCGCCCTCCCTCCCTCCTTCCCTCCCTCCCTCCCTCGCCGCCTCTCCCGATCTCCTAATCCTCGCCGCCACAGCTCCTAATGAGATGAGCGGGGCGGCCATGGGGAGAGATGAGCGTGGACTGGCTGTCATGGAACTGCTGCGCGTGTCTGCGGAGAGCCCGCGCGTGGAGGCGAGGCGCCGGCAGCGGCCGGCCAGTGCATGTGGAGGTGCGCGGCGAGAGCCGGCCGCTCAGCGACGACTTCATCATCCTCTACGCCCCCAGTTGGGCGCCACCATGCCTGCACAGACTGGTGGGGATGTAGAGAGAGAGAGAGAGAGAGAGAGAGAGAATCGTGTGCTCCATCCTCCGGGGATAAACTCTCCTGAACCAGCGTCTCCTCCCCTCCCCCCCCCCCTTCCCGTGTAGTGACTTGACTTGCGAGCAAAGTGCTTTTTGATGCGCCGGTTGATGCGATGGCTCTGCCCGGGGGTCTCTCTGGAGTTTACCTCTGAGTGTTTGTTGCAGGCTGTGTCAGGTTACGTGCGTCGGAAAAATTAAAGGAAGCAGAGGGACGTTGGCTGCACGCTTGCCCGCCTGCTTGCCCGCCCGCCCGCCTGCGTTTAACTGCGAAAGTGGTTGGGAATGAAGTTAGTTGCTCGGGCTGGCACGGTTTTCTAAGTTGGCTTCGTTTTGCGTGGCCGCTTCAAGGAGCTGGCTCGCAACCAGGCTGTGATTCGAGCGCGTGCAAACCGGCGAATGTCCTATCGAACAGATGCAGGAGAAATAAGAGATGGTCCCTTTCCCTGTGTGTGTGTGTGTGTGTGTGTGTGTGTGTGTGTGTGGGGAGCATGGAGCAGCAGTGATGATGCTGGAATAAGGAATGAGGCTGTGTGTAGTATGCGGGCTGGAGGTGTGTTAGTGAGTGGACTTCTGTAGCTCTTGTCGCATAGCACACAGTGCTGCAATGCTCCGGGAATCTGTATGTAGCATGTTTCTATACTCTTCTGTAGATCTTCTCTTTATGGGTGTGTACAATAATAAGAATTGATGCTGATACTCTATAGAAGCTCTGTGTATTTATTTGGAATCTCTGCTGCTTTATTTGGAGCTTGCTTTATTATTTATTACTGCATCTGAAGCCTTCTGCGCTCGGTGATACCCCTCGGTTGCAGCGTGATGTCTCTGTTAAGGTGTGGATCCCGCTGTCGTTTAGTGGTTTTGCCACTTAGGCTTGATTTCTGCTTCGTGAATGTGCTGGAGATGTGATACTCAGGAGTGCGATACTCTCCTCAAACCCATTGTACATTTCATTTGGGAGTCGTCGTAGTTCTTAACCCCTCAGTTAAACCCCTGCTTCAAAAACCTAATCGCTTTTACCAATTGAAACTCAGTTTTCGGCTGGTTTCTGACTGCGGTTGTGTTTTTTTTTATTGGCACGGCAGTAAAACATCCCTCACGTGGTATTTGCACAAAATCACCAAAAATATCGGTCAACTGAGATTGTGCTTCTCGCAGACTTTTGGACGGATCTCCAAAACAAAAAATATATTCATCTGTGAAGCACGATGAAGAATCACAGGGTGCGAAAAAGAACTGGCCAGTTGTTCGGCAGTTGGCTCTGAGGTATAAACACGTGAATCACCCGATAAAGATGCCCTCACTGTGCCCTCACTTCACATTAAAATTGAGGTTGATTAAAACCAATTAAAGAACCGAGAAGCTGCTGGGTATCTGGAGTTTTGCACTGTGCTGTATTACAGAGTCAGATATAAGAGTGTAATAAGCCTTCATGATCTACACTTCAGAGCTGCCCTTTACACCCTGCTCTACATTTTAAATACAGCAGAAAATTCAGCAACGAGACCTAAAATATTAATTTATTCTAACGGCGTTTATCACAGTTAATAGATTTTTATCAGACTTAAAATGCTGGCTAAGCGCTTTACGGTCAGAACCAGCTGACTTTTAAATCTACTCCGATGTTTAAAGTCACTTTTTATTTGTAAACTGTGTGTATTTGACATTTGGACTGTGACCGGCGTGGTTTGGGTGGTTACACGTTTGAGGGTGGTGCGTCACAAAAGTGTTCTTGCGAATGCCTTTGAGAACGGACATGTGCTGGGGTTGCCAGATTCTGCAAAACTCTACTGAGAATTTTCTAATTTATTCGTTATATATTATGGTCATCACTTAATTACTCACAATTAAATGTATATGTAAATGATTTGTATTATATACTAGATAAAATGATGGCTGTCCACTGTAAAGTATAGTGTAGGCTAAATCTGTGGGCGAGAAATACCGGTATGTCCGACTCTGCACCAGGCAGGTGAAAATTCCCCAGATGACCTAATAAACTGGGTGCCATTAAGATTTTGGATCTAAATAAAGATAAGAAAAAGAAAAAGCAGAATAAGATACAAACACAAACCAACATGAACATGAACATGAAATGAGTAGTGGAATTTTTACACTGGGAGTTTAGGGGGCAGCACGGTGGCTTAGTGGTTTAGCATGTTCTCCTCTCAGCATTAGGGATTTCCGGTTCGAATCCCCATCTGGGTGGAGTTTCCATGTTCTTCCCATGTCCCCGTGAGTTTCCTCCGGGTTCTCCGGTTTCCTCTCACAGTCCAAAAACATGGATCAAGTCAATTGAATTCTCCAAATTGCCCCATATAGAGTGTGTGTGTGTGTGTGTGTGTGTGAGTGAGTGTGTGCCCAGTGATGGATTGGCGCCCTGTCCTGGGTCTATCTGCCCAGCGCCCGAAACGTTCTGCCCTGGATGGGCATGGGGAACCCCATCGCGACCCTGATATAGGATGAAGCGGAAGATAATGGATGGATGGAATGAGAGGTTAGGGGTAAGGGGCAACGTCCGAGGTTGTGTGGTTACAGCATACTCGCTTACTTAATAAGCCTACGACTGCACTGGTTAATTAGTACTTACTTGATGAGAAGCGGTACAGTTTAGTTTGTGAATCCGGACGCAGCCTCCGCACTATTCTTACCAGAAAGACATGAGCCCAAATTGGACGAACACCCCAGCGGTTCGGACGCACGTGATGTGTAACAGTTTCTGATGTTGCGGATCCACGCCGTGTCCTTCACTTTGTTTTGCTGATCCAGATTGTTACTGTTTGTGGTTACAGTCTCCATCTCACTCTATTAAAAGCTCGTTTGGGCTTCTTGCTCGTTTTCATGCCAGGCACGGGGAAGCAGGTGTTTCTGGCTGTGTCCCTCAGGTGAAAAATACGTTTCAGCAACGTCAGCTGTGTACGTCTGCGCAGGCCGTGTACGTGCCCGTGTGTGTCTGTTTCATTTTAAACAGGATTTCGTTCCTGTGACCTCGCAGTGGCCTTGACACACATGTGTGTAATGTTTGCTGTTGAAGTCGGCGCTGACAGTTTTATCTGCATTAGCTCTGGCGGGGGGTTTGCACGCTGTCTGCAACTTATTATGGGACCTGAAAAAGCTGTGTTTATAATAATTATAATCATTATTGATAAAAAAAAAGCTTTAACTTTAAAAGATGTGTTTGTGTAAAATTTCAGGTTGCCAGGCTTTCAAAACTACATGTGTTTAGTGTAATAGCTGTACCATGCAGCACACACGAATACAGCACCACCATCACCGCTACCACCCCATTAATGTCACTGCAGTGCTCAGAATCATCCCCCTGCTCCGTAGTGGTCCTCTGAATATGACCAATGGACAACAGAGTACATATAGAAAAAGATTTAAGAACTACAAAGTCCATCTATATGACAAAACTGTAATATACACTCAGCTGCACGTCGAGTGTTCTGTCAGCACGACCCCTATATGTGTGTTTTATATAATATACGGCTTCAGGATTAGCTGGAGACCAGAGACCTGACCTTCTTTTGCTTAGATCCTGTAAGTAAGAGCTGAGCACCGTGCAGTTGAGCACTGGGGTTTTTGGGTTAGTTCTCAGGAGGGTGGAATAAAAAGGAGCAAAGAGCTAGGCGTGATTCCTCGGAGTGAATTCTGAAAAACCCTGATAACAAACTTTTGATGGACGCCGAAAGACATTAATAAACCAGACATGCTCGTGAGGGAGGTGAGGGAACGCTGTACGCTGTTTAAACATGAAAACCAGACAGCGATGCTTTAAATTAACAAATTAAGGTCTTCCCGTGCGTTTTCTGATCCTCTTGATATAATTAGGGCCACAGGGGGCGTTGGCACGTCACAGTGGACAGGTTACCAAACATCATAGGACTTGTATACAGAAACACATTGTTTCGACAATTTAGTACCATGTTGTAGAAAGTGAGAGAAAACATAGGCTCATAGAGACATGGAGAGAACATGTGATGTGAAAAAAACACCTCTGTGGCACCAAATATTAATGCTTATATATTATTCATTCATTCATTATTTTCCGCTTTATCCTCTAGTAGGGTCACGGGGTGGGGGGGGGGGTTTCCCATGCCCATCCAGGGGAGAACGTTTCGGGCACTGGGCAGATACACCCAGGACAGGGCGCCAATCCATCGCTGGGCACACACTCACTCACACAGACACACTCTATATGGGGCAATTTGGAGAATTCAATTGACTTGATCCATGTTTTTGGACTGTGGGAGGAAACCGGAGAACACGGAGGAAACCCACGCGGACACGGGGAGAACATGGAAACTTCACCCAGATGGGGATTCGAACTGAGAATCCCTAACGCTGAGAGGCGAACATGCTAAACCACTAAGCCAGTGTGCCACCCTGCTTATATAGTATTTATAACTAATTACAAAAATCCAGAAAACTAGTATGTTGATACTTTATGATATACTATATGTTATTATTATATCATATGATATTATGTGTACATCTTATTTTATATGTTTATAGTACACAGTATATATATTATAATATACTCTGTGCAGTTACACTCCTAATAATATTATGGAGGCAATTAAAAATAACTTTATTAACGATGAACATTCACTATACAGACGCTCCTCAGATTACAGAACATTGGTTTAAGATTTTTTTTTTACCGTCATGATGGGAATCTGATGATTCACATAAATGCACATTCAGCAGATGGCAGAATGCTAATTTAGATTTTTCCCTGAGCAGGTGATATGCAGTAGATGCTCTCTCACAGATGCCGAGCGCTTGGGCCGCCGCCAGCTGATTGAGCTGAGCAGCAGCATGTTCGGTCGGCCACACCATCCATAGTGTATTCTATCTATTTACATCTGCCTGCTGTGTGAAACAATCAGCTGACCATGGGGTCGGCAATGACACCCCATCGCAATCTGAGGTTCATGATCTACAGACTTGTACAGACTTTTTTTTACTGAACTTAAATTTATGGAGGGGAAATGAACCCAATGTGATTGGAATAAAAGTAAAGTCAAAAGTTTGTGTCTGTCTGTGTGTGAGTGTGTGTGTGTGTGTGCAGCGTGGATGCTGACACGCTCCAGTAAGAGTCCATATCTCTGAGTAGCACTGATTCGATTTTGCCCCCCCCCTCAAGCAGGTCCCACATCCCGTATAATTCCTCGTTTGGTTAATATTCCAGATGAACCCACCGATGTCACTGAATTGGGCACATTCGTTTCCCGTAATGAGGTTTGTTCAGCATAATAAATGTGCTCACAGGACTGATGTTATTAAAGACGTCAGTGAGGGAGCAACTCGGCCTTCATTTACATATCTGTTCGGGGAAAAGGAACACTTTAAGAGCCCGGCAGATGGACTTGTGTAGTTTTACAGCTATTAAGAAACATTTGCAAATGCACTGGTATTGGTACGTGAAGACCATACATGTATTTCGATCCATTAATAATGAAATAATACATTTTGAGTTTGGGCTTTTTGCCCCATTTCCACAAGTATTTGGGAAATACTTTAATATTCTAAGTTTGCAGTTGGTAGCAATGATTTTAATTTATGCAAATGCTTACAAGTACTAGAGTTTTATGTGGAATTGTTCACGCCAAAATACTACCAACTTATATCTTGGATTTGTTTTATTCTGTGCATTATTTCTCTATATCTTTTTTTTCCCTTCTCTCTCTCTCTCTCTCTCTCTCGCTCTCTCTGTGGTTTCTAACATCAGCGCTCATTTCTTGTCACGTTCTCAGAGCAATGAAAGCAGTAAATTGTGTCTTTATGTCCGCGTCTCGCTGTACCTTTATGTTCAGCTTGTCTCTATGGGTTATAGTGATAGCTCTTCTTGGAATCCACCAAAGTACTCTCTCCCTCTCTCTCTCTCTCTCTCTCTCTCTCTCTCTGTCTCTCTCTCTCTCTCTCTCTCTTTCTCTCTCTCTCTCTTTCTTGCTTACACTCTTTCACATGCAGACACATTCACTTGCACACCACATATCCATGATAAAAGCTCTCATGGAGCTCGGGCTTTTTATGCAGAATTTTCCAATTAACAGTAAACACTGAAGTCTGTGTGTGTGTGTGTGTGTGTGTGTGTGTGTGTGTGTGTGTGTGATTATCATGGTTAATTATCGCAGATTTCATTATCACAGCCACACAAATAGTAAATGTGCACAGGTCAGCAGTATGTGTTCTGTTTCGCAGCTCTGTGTTGGTTCCAGTTCTGGATCGTTTGTATAACGTTATGTTTTCTGTAGATCTTTTCGGTGATACTTGATGTTGTGTTCTTGAGATCCTGCTGTCAAAAAAGTGTGAATGTGTAAAAGTTTGGAAAAACGTCAGAAGCACACTGAAAGCTGTGGGATGAAGCTGTTGTACTCAGGTGCTACTCAGTAAAGAACGTTCATTTAATGTTTAAAGAAACTTGATGTCCTGCTTAAGGAGGAAGAGTCTCCACTGAGCCCTGGTCCTCACAAGGTTGATTACCTTTAAAAACACAAAACTTTTTCCTGCTACTGTTGTTGCGTTTACAGTACATACTGTGTACGTCCCCTTTATTTTGTTCTAATGGTCAGAACCCCAATAGTACCACCACAGAGCGGGGGTTATTGGGTGGGGGCATTATTCCTATCCCAGCAGAAACTCCAGCAGCACTGCTGCAATAAAAACCCCCACCACATTAGTGTCACTGTAGAACTGACAGTAAACAATCCACCACCCAAATGATACCTGTTCTGTGATGCTCCTGACCAACAGAGAACCAACAGGGGACTGACAACAACAATTTGTAAAATTGTAAAACTACAAAGTCCCTCTATATGATAAATGGAGGTATTCATATTCGGACATGCTAGCTGTTCTTGCCTACTATGTAGTAGCCAGTGGGCGATTTTGGACGCAGCCCCTCTCTCTCTCTCTCTCTCTCTCTCTCTCTCTCTCTCTCTCATTCTTTACCACACAGAGTTCATTAAAAAAGGGGGGGGGGGGGACCTGAATTTGTAAAGCAGTGAGACAGCAGGACCATCCATCAGACTGAAGTGCAGCCAGTCCTCTTCCTTTTCTGTTCATCTGCACTGCTTTGGAGCGTAGGGCTGCACATTATACACCAAAGTTCATTTATGAAGCATCATGCTTTTATAATATAGTTGAATGAAGTTGCAGTCCGTTGCACTTTGTGATGCTTTTAAGCAAATTCTTATAACTGATATATTATGCAGCCCTACGGTTACTGAATGGAATGTATTTCATCCTCACTGTGAACGATACTGTGACAGAGAGGCGTGAATCACACCCTCGTGCCACAGATACTTATGATTTGCATATTTAAAATACAGAAAGCCGGCCTCTCTAAATGTTCATACAGTTGGGTATATCAGCTCACTGCAGTAATTAATTTTCGTTCGTTATGCAGAAGTAAACTATTTGGGTTCATGGGAAAGGTTACTTTACGGGCGGGTTCTGATCTGATGCACCACAGTTGCAGGAACATCAGCCTCGAGCACCTGTGTCAACATCCGGTAAATCTTAGAGGCATGTTGAAATCAGTTCAGTCCCATAAGACTAACTCTATCAATCTTATTTAATATAATTAACATGAATTTAATGATGGTGTAACGTGTTTAGTTGAATTATCGTCATTATTTTACTACAGATCAATAGTTCCATTGAAGCCGGTGCGGGTCAGTTGTGTTGCCGTGGTTCAGAACATGCCAACGTAATCTTCCACCTATTATTTATTATATTGAGCTGCCCTTCTGCATTTTAACTTCGCCGGCGTTCCCTCGCGTTCCGGATGTCTGACCGTGAGATGCGTGACGTCTCTGTTGGGATTATAAACATGTCTTTTCTTTGTGCAGAGCTCAGGAATGGAGGAGACGATCTGGGAGCAGTACACTGTGACTCTACAGAGGGTACGTTCATGCTTTCATTTATGTTCAGACACTGAAGCTCTACTAAATACTGTGGCATGGGGAATACCCCCCCCCCACGCAACCCTAGTATAGGATGAAGCGGTCAAGATAATCAGACAAAATGAGTTGTAACACAAAATGAAATGACATTTAATTGCACTGCATTTCATTCCTTTAAATAATTTTTATAAGTTTTAAATGACGACATAATGCAGCGTGCAAACACACAGCCTTTATTTCTACTTTCTAAGACATTTGTGAATTTCATTTTGTGTATCGGGCGGTGGCTTCGTGGTTTAGCACGTTCGCCTCTCAGCGCTAGGGATTCCTGGTTCGAATCCCCATCTGGGTGGAATTTCCATGTTCTCCCCGTGTCTGCGTGGGTGTCCTCCGGGTTCTCCGGTTTCCTCCCACAGTCCAAAAACATGGATCAAGTCAATTGAGTTCTCCAAATTGCCCCATATAGAGTGTGTCTGTGTGAGTGAGTGTGTGCCCAGCGATGGATTGGCGCCCTGTCCTAGGTGTATCTGCCCAGCGCCCGAGACGTTCTCCCCTGGATGGGCATGGAGAACCCCACCGCGACCCTAATAGAGGATAAAGCGGAAGATAATGAAAAAAAAAAAAAAAAAGTTATATCATATTTAAGTTTAATTTTTTTGTTATTATTTTTATTCATTTATTTATTATTTTCATTATATCGTATGTCACTGTAGGGCAATTTGTGTGTTTTGCTAAATAAATAAATAAATAAATAAATTAATTAATTAATTAATAAGAACCCAGCGATGAACAGTAATAATTTTAATAATTATATAATTAAAATAACTACATCAAGAGAAAACTGAAAGACATCATCATGGCTGTGAATGAGTTATCATCACATCATCACATCATCACATCATTACATCATCAGCCAAACCAAAAAATAAAAAATAAAGAGGAAAAGCCTCGTGTTATTAGTGATATTTTTGCAGGTTTTTCAGTCCAGTTGTCTTATCATTTGAGTGATGGACATTCTGAGAGTCAACCCCCCTCCCCCCACTCCTCCTGAGAATCAGCTCCTGTTATCTGGCCTCTTCACCACACAGGAAAAGCTCCTCTCCTTTTCACGTCAAATGGTACAGCATGTCCGGGGTTGTTTCCACGCCTTTATAAACACACACGCAAACACGTTGACCGGCTGTTTCCCTCCGTCTTGTTTAACCAGGAGATAGATCCAGGAAATGGCTCAGTAAGTGCCAGTGCATGTGACAAATCAAGATGGTTTGTGTCCTATCCCAGAATAGAGGATGCACTCGCAGGATGCAGTTTAAAGCTGGGGGGTGGGGGGGGGGTTTGAGTCGTCAGGAAACTGACAGCCTCTCGGCGGCGCTCTCCTCCGTGGCAGCTTTCAAAATCCCTGTTTATCTTACTGATCAATACCCCCCACTTACCCCGGTGTTGTTAAGCTGTGGGGTTTTGCACTTTTAAACTTCCTTGTAATATATCACGAGGTTGAATCACATCTGGATGTTAAACGCAGGGGTTTTGGTATCACTTTAAACTTTAAAATGACAAGAAATATATTCGTCTGGTTCTCAGCACAGTGTAGGCGCCTGAACTTTTCATCGTGCAACATCCTTTAAATAAGTTAGACCCTGGACACAGGGTTGTTCCATGAAGATCTCCTGAATTAAACATTGTGTTTGATAATTAAATGATTAAATGTGTTCTACAGGTCAGTGTAGGTGATGAGAATGATGAAAGTATCATTTAACGTCTACTGTTTTTTTATTTAGTTTTTATTCGATAAAAGAGTCTATTACACTGTCAACAAACTGCGGGATTCACTTTGAAAAAAAGCAAAGAACAACTCTTCACTGATGCACTTCATTTAGTTTGTTAAGTCATCTGTTTTTTTTTAATCCAAGCTGTTATTTGTTATTTGACTGCAGTTGTGAGTATGAGAATGTGTCTGTGTGTCCCGTTTAAAAGGATATCTATAGTGAAGCTTCTTAATGAGGTCCTCTGGGGTTAGAAACGTCCTGTACGTCGTCAGAAAGGCTTCACAGTATAAAACCAGATCTGCCAAAGAACACAGACTCCATCAGCACAACTATCCTCTGATCCGGTGTCTGATCCGGTGTCTGTGAACCAGCAAAACCTGGCACTGTCCTGAACACCCCCCCCTCCTCCCCCCCGGTCCTAATTTTGCCTCTGTGTGTCAGACCCGCTTAATTAGATTTGTAAATATTAGTCTTGCTCTAATAGAGGATCATTACTGTGTATTTCCTCGTTTGTGGTTCGTCTGAGCAAACAGTACAGCTACTTACAGCAGCGACGTCAAATTAGAACTAATAGTTTTTTTGGTCACTTTACACTTAATTTTAATTATTAATGAGCTTAAAAGCTACTAAACCAGCTTTCTGATTTTATTGATCTGTTATGCTTGTGTTTTTTTTTTATTCTCCTGTCTCTCAGGACTCCAAAATGGGCTTTGGGATCGCTGTGTCTGGGGGTCGTGACAACCCTAACGTGGACACCGGTGAAGCCTCCATTATTGTATCCGACGTCCTGCAAGGCGGCCCGGCGGACGGCCTGCTGTTGTACGTTTCTGTTTTCTTTCTTACTTATTTAGAGATATATCATTTGCAGATATTTTAAGCCGCAGCTCGGCAGTAAAAGATTTATTCTCAGCAAAATTAAGTTTGGGTTCCTGCAGAGACTCAAGAACATGGCACCACCATTATTCAACATGTCAAAAAGTCCTCTTTTTGATATTTGGACTCGTTCCATACCACATTTCTTTGTTTTGTTATATTACATTATATTACGGAGCATTAAGTGTAGAACAAACAGACTAAGGAACAGCTTCATAGCAGAAGCTGTAAGACTCAGAAACTCCATCTAACAAGACGTTCACACATGTTATCATCACCCCACCAAAATACCTCATCTCATCTCACATGTACCGTTATACACATTTATAAATTCTAAATTTACATCTATTGTATACTTTTAACATATAGTGTGTGTGTATATATATATATATATATATATATATATATATATATATATATATATATATATATATATATATATTCATAGTTGTATATTAGTATATTTCACACATCTATATACTGTATTTTTGTATTTAAAAAAAAAAATTCTCATTTTCTTCTTTAAAATTTAGATTATAACTTTAAAATAACAGGGTAATCGGGGTCCGTGGCCCATAATTTTGTTTTTATCTCATGTACCACATGTGATATTAATGATAATACAATTTTCTTGAATCTTGAGTTTAACATGAAGGTATTTTGTTTTGTGATAGTGAGAATGACCGGGTCATACAGGTTAATTCCATCCCTATGGACAACGTGCCTCATTCGTTTGCTGTGCAGCAGCTTCGGAAGTGTGGAAAATTAGCCAAAATTGTGAGTAATCGTTTGCTTCATCTGCCAAAAACTGAATGTCATGGTAACTGTATCGACTCACGTGTTCGTTTCCTTATAGACGGTGAAGAGACCTCGCAAAGTTGCCGTCCTTAAGCGTCCTCCGTCCCCAGATAGGGACAGTCGTGACTACAACCTTTCCGGGTACTATCCCGATGACAACCGAAGCACACAGAGTGACCCAGACTCGGATTACCCCAAAGGTAACGGCGGACTGGGCTACCCTCGCCCCCGTGGGACCCTCGAAGCAGACTATCGTAGTCGGGGCCGCAGCACTGAGAGATTGGCCAGTCCCGATAGGACCTACCGCAGGGACGGCAGCCGGGGGCGGACCTTGGACCGCAGCCTAAGTCCTGACTCTCGCTACCACGGGCAGAACCGGGGCCATGGAGGTGGATACGGTAGCGGGGGCAGCCCGGTGCCAGGGTATGACACGAGGAGATATAACCCCCGCTCAGAAGACAGAGTAATCAGAAGTTACAGTAGGGAACGAATGCAGGAGGACTCCCCATCACCCAGTAGGGGGCGAGGCAGAGACCAAGGGAACCTGGAACCACTGGAGGCACCCATCAATGTTCTGCTTTTGAAGAACAGGCCCAGTGAGGGTAAGGATCGGAACTTAAATCCTGATTCAGATTTAATTATTATTATTATTATTGACCCTAATACAGGATAAAGCGGAAGATAATGGATGGATGGATAATAATTATGCTTTTAATTGCCTCACCCCTAGAAAACATGCAACCTCAGACGCATCATGTTCTCTCTATCATGCGATTCATAATTAAGGATGAGCCTTTTCATGAAATGTGTCTCTATTCTTTTAGTTTTTTTTTTTTTCCTTGACATTTCTCACATCTGGGTGGAGACGCACTCTCAGCTGGCCACGAGGATATTTTAATCCCGAGTTATTTATGGCAGAGCGATTGCCAAAAAGAGTGCGCGTCTTGTGATTTTTGTTTCGAACGCTTCGTCTCCTCTCATCTTTTCACCAGCTTCTCACAGCATGCAGCCCTGCTGTGCCTCATTACCGCCGTGGAGTAAAAGGCCACGCGGAAACAAAAAAAAAGCTCGCTGATGAGCGTCGGTGAGGTTACAGGAGGAGACGGCCGTGCTTCGTTCCCAATACATGTTCGCGAATACGTACTTGCATTGTATTGGTTGTTGTGTTCCATTGCTTAAGAGCTAGATGACGAATGTAGGACATGGAGAGGCTGTTCAGTCAATGCTATGAACTTGGAGCTCCGTGATTGGCTGGAGTGTTTTTGGCGGGGCTGTGGTGGTGCTTCCCTCTGGCTGTACTGCGCTGTGCTTGGGTCGAATACATGCTGTGGTTGAGGTCATTATAGTTGAGACGGGGACAGGCTGTATTGTTAAACCATGTTCAGTGGTTTGGAACATGAACTGAACGCCTCTCTTTAATATTTTGAGGAACAGTAAACAGTGACCAGTAAACAGTAAACAGTGACCGTCCTGTGGACATTTCATCCAGCCATCCATTATCTTCCGCTTTATCCTTTATTAGGGTTGCGTGGGGGTTCCCCATGTCCATTCAGGGGAGAACGTCTCAGCCGCCAATCTATTGCTGGGCACACACTCACACACACAGACACACTCTATGTGGGGCAATTTGGAAAATTAAATTGACCTTGATCCATGTTTTTTGGACTGTGGGAGGAAACCGGAGAACCCGGAGGAAACCACGCAGACACGGGGAGAACATAGAAACTCCACCCAAGTTGGGATTCGAACCGGGAATCCCCAGCGCTGAGAGGAGAACATGCCAACCACTAAGCCACCGTGCTGCCCGTTGACATTTCAGTGTTAGTGAATTTTAAATAGTAAGCAGTGTGTATTTTCTTGTTCGTGACAGAGTACGGCCTCCGATTGGGCAGTCAGATCTTCATCAAAGAAATGACCAGCACTGGACTGGCTGCCCGAGACGGAAGCCTGCAAGAGGGGGACATCATTCTGAAGGTATTACCCACCCCTGATATTTATGGTATCGTCTGATGAGTCGCAGGAGTCGGTCCCCTCCTGATTCACTGCAGGGAAGCGTCCTCTGCCCAGGGGCCGCGCTAATCTCCAGATTTCTGGTAAATCTGTGGTGTGTATTAGATCAACGGGACAGTGACGGAGAATCTATCCTTGAGTGATGCCGGGAAGCTGATCGAGAAGTCTCGGGGGAAACTGCAGTTGGTGGTGCAGAGAGACCAAAGACAGATCCTCGTGCGCATCCCGGCGTTGACGGACAGCGACTCCGAGCCTGACGGTGGGTGATCTCTTTAGATAATCACTTTTCGCTTGGTGACAGCTGATATCGAACATGTGGGATTAATAACACGCGAATCTGCTTTATAGTAATTGACATCGATTTTCGAAAGACGAATGTCCACCGAGCGTAATATCTAACTTCACATGACTGTAACCTCACTACAGTTCAGACCTAACTCTGTAACCGATCTGTTTTGTTTATACTACTACAAAGAATAAAATTATATATAAACTTTATAGAAGTTTAGCACACACACAAATGCTTTTATGAAATTTTATTCTAAAACGGGGCGGCACAGTGGCTTAGTGGTTTAGCACGTTCGCCTCTCAGCGCTAGGGGTTCCCGGTTCTAATCCCCATCTGGGTGGAGTTTCCATGTTCTCTCCGTGTCTGCGTGGGTTTCCTCCGGGTTCTCCGGTTTCCTCCCACAGTCCAAAAACATGGATCAAGTCAGTGGAGTTCTCCAAATTGCCCCATATAGAGTGTGTATGTGTGAGTGAGTGTGTGCCCAGCGATGGATTGGCGCCCTGTCCTGGGTGTATCTGCCCAGCGCCCGAAACGTTCTCCCCTGGATGGGCATAGGGAACCACCCACCCCCACCCCTGCGACCCTAATAAAGGATAAAGCAGAAGATAATGAATGAATGAATGAATGAATATTCTAAATTGATGCTTTGAATCTCTAACTGCTTACTTTTTACTGAATATTTAAGTTTTTTTTGCTTATGTAAGCATTCCTGAGCTCAGACACTGATGTAGGACTAGAGTCACAATCTGTTCTAGTTGAAAGTTGTTCTATTTTGCCTACTGTATTTACACATACAGACTGTGTCCTCCACATTTAACCTATCCATGCAGTGAAACACACACACACACACACACACACACACACACACACACAGCGAAGTAACCACACATGCTCGAAGCCGTGGGCAGCCCTGTACACGGCGCCAAGGGAGCAACTGGGGTTAGGTGCCTTGCCCAAGTGCAATTCAGTCATAGTAATTTTTGGGACCAGCAATCGAACCAGGGACCTTAACCACAAGCCTAAGACTGCCCCTAGTTTCTCCCAATAGTGTTGGACAGGGTTGAGGGTCAGAATTTACCTCACCCAATTTACCTCATAGATTATTACCTCAAATAGAGAACACTCAGACTAGACCATTAAAGAACCTTCCCCAAACTGTTCTCTCATTGTTAAAAGCAAATGGAACAGTCCAAAGAGTATAGAATTCTGACTTTATTAACTATAAATCTTTTAATTAGGGTTATTCTTTACGTTTAGGTGAGCAATTTTATTTTTGTTTCTTTTCTCCTTTTCAGATAATATGTCTTACTTTTAGCTGAAGGACATCAGAGACACTGCACAACCTTCTGTCTGGTTGTTTTCAAATCTGTTGGGATTTTTTATTTTTATTTTTTTTAACTGTGCCTTAGCAGAAATGTAAAACTCTGATGCTTATAGACTTTGATGTGAGTGAAGTCATCAATATGTTCTCTTATGGTTTTAATAACTCCAGCTCTTAACAATCGGTAGCTGATCAATAAACGATTTTAGTCATTAAATTTGTGTGCTGACTTGTTTAATTGGGTTCATCAGGCCACATGTTAACGAGGTTCGTGAGGAATTATTACACCTCTGTCTTCATACCGTACGGAGAGGAGGGGTTCAGATTGATTCTGAACCGCATACGATAATAAAAGCTCATTTTGAGAGTGTAACTTTTTAAGTTGTGTCCTCACGTACTGTTGCTCCACGTGTTTAATTCTGTAGAGTGTGTTTAGCATGTTCTCTCAACATGCCACTGTTACCTCGTGCTCTTATAAGCTCAGCTTGATTCGTCGACTCTTTAAGCTTCCTCTAATTGATAGTGTGAGCGTGAGTCAGTGTGTTGGGACGTTCTGGCTCCCGGCCCAGTGTGTATTCACGGTCTGATCCTAAAATAACCTGATATACCATCATTACCCCGCCACGGATCAAATGCTTATCCAGGGATTTTGCAACGCAGCTTTGAAATCTAATGCATGTCGAGAATTTATCACTCATAGCTATGTATGCATGTCATCATTAGATATTCCATCAGTCTGTATAAACCCCGTCCTCCTGTAATCTACTTATTTAATGTTAGTTTAATATTATGGAAGGATGGCGAGCTTTAAATAGATGACGTGCTGAATGATGACGTCCGGTGGTACATTATCGCTGTGATGCCGTACAGTAACATAAATGTCTGAGACTAGCAGCTCTGCTCAGCCCCGTCTCCCCCACTCGGCGGTTTTCTTTTCTCCCACGTGTCCATCGGACTGTAATTACATCTCCATCCAACCAAAGAGAACTCTCGTTCCTGCACTTGCTCCAGGGTTTTCCCTGCCAGTCTAAATTTAAGACGAGCAACCTAATAGACTTCATCATGGACCTAAATGAAACATGGCAGATTTCCTGTGTAGTAATTAAGGGTTGCCGATTAATCAGTGTCCTTCTTAAATGTCTGCCGAAAAAGGTTTGACATCTTATGATCTCTATTTCATAGCTGCTAAATTAAAAAAATAACCAGGCTCCATATTGCTATTCTCCGTACTTTCTTCAGGTTTATAAGTCTGTAAAGCGTCTTTGAGACGATGTTCCGTTGTTAAACGCTTGATATCAATTTACGTATTCATAAAGTAATGGGGTCATATTTAATAATATATCAGTTATAGAGACAAAACCACGGCTTTATTACTCATGTACCTAACCTTACGCTGGCTCTTTTATGTGTCCCGCAGTATTGTTTATTTACTTTATAGGATTTTTATATAGTAAAGGATTCCTTATCCTTGCTCCTCCCATTGTGCTATGATTTTGTTTTGCTTTATTGAATCCACACTATTGCACTTGGCTGTTGTGTATGGCTGTGTGTGTGTGTGTGTGTGTGTGTTTGTGTGGGTATATGTATGTCCTCTGCCGAGTAACAGAGTGTGTTTTAGGCATGCTGCACTGGCCACCACTGGCACCACGAGGAGCGCCGGACATGCCTTTAGGTTCACCGGCCGCAGCCAGCCACACAGTAACGCACTACCTTTCTACTTTGCTCGTCTTTCCCGTTCGATCAGTCGGCCTCTGTTTCTCACGCAGTCACTCTTGCTGTGTTTCTTTGAATGAAGTCCTGTGTCTAACTCTTCTTATGCTGCTTCATAACGATGCCACTAACCCCGCTTAACTCAACAGGTCTTGTCTAAACTACTCCATAACAAGTAGAGCAGCCCAATTCGGGTGGTGGACTCGCCTCGGTGTCATTTTTCTTTTCCGTTTCCGAATGGCTCTGCTGTTCGAGACGGTCCACTGTACATGTCTGTCTGTCTGAAGGGTGTCTTATTACATCGGGCCTGTCTGCCTTACACACAGTGTACTCTGTCAGACGTACTGTTCTGCCTCTTTGTAACGCTTTTGTAGTTTAGAGATGCAGTTTGTCATTTTATAAACCTTTTTTAGACTTTAATAACAAACTGAGTGCGGCACGCTGGCTTAGTGTTTGGCATGTTCTCCTCTCAGCGCTAGGGATTCCCGGTTCGAATCCCAATCTGGATGGAGTTTCCATGTTCTCCCCGTGTCCGTGTGGGCTTCCTCCGGGTTCTCCGGTTTCCTCCCACAGTCCAAAAACATGGATTAAGGTCAATTGAATTCTCCAAAAATTGCCCCATATAGAGTGTGTTTGTGTGTGCCCAGCGGTAGATTGGCGCCTTGTCCTGGGTGTATCTGCCCAGCGCCCAAAGCGTCTAGCAACCCCCACAAGCCTAGTAGAGGATAAAGCGGAAGATAATAGATGGATGGATTTCAAACTGCTCACTGTCCAGCCCACCACTCTGCTCTCAGGTGAAGATGGAGATCCTCACCGGTGTATCCACCACCTTAAAAATGTCAAAGGGTTTGACTTTTGTGATGTCCTTTCTATTTAAAAAATGGGTATCATACGGAAACAGACGTTGGTGGCGCTGAACTACCACCGTTCAGTGTGTTATGACGAGGCAGATCTTGGTACATTAACACCAAATCAGTGGTAACACCGAGCGCTTCGTCTGGTTGTGGGAGCTCTCTTTCGGGGTCCTGCCTGGTGGAGGGGTTCAGGAACAGCACACACTGTATGTAGCAGCACCCTCACGCGGCCTTGTCTGTGTTCGCTTGCAGATGTGTCCGAGATGGAGTCATACCGCTCCTACTCACCACAGGAGGACCACAGATCGAGACAGTCTGACCTCTCATCCCATTCATCCAATGAGGTGACGCGGGAGAATGCCAGGTGAGAGCGTTGTAAGATGAGTAGAGGACAAAATGTGTCAAGCCAACTTAATCAAATAAGGCTTATAAATATATACTATATGGACAAAGGTATTGGGAGACCCGCACAGTGCATTTACAGAAGCTGAAACAGCTTTCACCCTCCTGCCAAAAAAAGTATATCTCATGTATACAGAAGAATGTGAGGTCAGTGTTGAATGGGTTGAGATTTAAACTTTGTGATGGTCACTTGAGTTATTCAACAGCAAACCTGCCCAGTCAGACCTTTATATACTGGGGCAGAGACACAGGGCCTTCCTCTAACTGTTTTTACAAAAATTTAGGAAGACAGTTGTCTAAAATGGCGAGGTGCTTAATGTTCTACACCTTTTGCATTTGGGCTGAAGAATCACCCAAATTCTGTATTTAATGAGTGTGCGCCAGTACGTTTGTCCGTTTATATAAATGTTCATAATCTATACACAGATCATGCAGAAACACTGCAGATTTTACTTTCAGAGACGATCTCCATGGCAGACCTGTCAAAAAGACTGCCCCCCCTTCACCCTACAGGGTATTGGAGGAATCACCCGGGGTTAAAGAAGAGCAAGAGGATCCACCTCCGAGAGAACAACCCGGTACAACAAACTCACAATGTTCTGGAAAGCATACGGTTCACGTGATGCACACGTCCCGTCTTTCAAAGCAGATGCGTTTCTGTTTTAAATACGAGTCTATTATGTTTGATTTTAGCGCCGATCAGGAAAACACCTAAAATCCTGTTAAGACCGAGTCCAGAGGATGAAGAGACATATGGGTGAGTATTTTAGGAACAGAGTAACAATTAAAGAAATATAAATAAAAAACTAATAAAGTAGGCTAGAGCATTTTGATAAGACATCTGGAAACGCATCGCACCCATTTCACCACATCGCTGCCACAACCCTTTTTTACTAAGGAGTCCACTACTTACATAAACTGATTCCATCCATCCATTATCTTCCGCTTTATCTTCTATTAGGGTGGGTGGGGTCCCCCATGCCCATCCAGGGGAGAACGTTTCAGGCGCTGGGCAGATACACCCAGAACAGGACGCCAATCTATCGCTGGGCACACACTCACTCACACACACACACACACACTCTTTATGGGGCAATTTGGAGAACTCAATTGACTTGATCCATGTTTTTGGACTGTGGAAGGAAACCGGAGAACCCGCAGGAAACCCACACGGACACGGGGAGGACATGGAAACTCCACCCAGATGGGATTTGAACCGGGAATTCCTAGCGCTGAGAGGAGAACATGCCAACCACTAAGCCACCGTGCCGCCTATAAAATGATAATATCCATTATCTTCCACTTCCACCCAGCCGCGGGGGGGGTTTCTCATGCCCATCCAGGAAAGAACATTACATTGTTCTAGGTGCTGGCTGACTCTCACAACCTCTTTCTTCCTCTCCTTTATTCAGGCCGAACACCATGATGGTGAGCTTTCAGAAGGGGGAAAGTGTTGGATTGAGACTCGCTGGGGGAAACGATGTGGGAATTTTCATTGCTGGCGTTCAGGAGGGGAGTCCCGCAGAGGAGGAGGGACTCCGTGTGGGGGACCAGATCCTGAAGGTAAAAACATCTACGCTATTAACTATAGATTCTGTTCTTGTGCTTCATGCTCTCATTTTAGATCTATAACCCACAAGTGTGATATTTATTTTAATGTTCACACTTTATCCTGCAGGTGAATAACGTGGACTTTCGGGGCATTGTGCGTGAGGAGGCCGTGCTGTTCCTCCTGGAACTTCCCAGAGGGGAGAACATCACCATATTAGCACAGAGTAAAGCTGATGGTGAGCCTTCTGTTCACCCCCATTAATATACCTAGTTCCACTCATTAGTTTCACTCATCAGTCACCTTTCGTGTCGTTAGGTTTCATAACATGGACAGGGTAGGACACGTGGTTATATATTGTATATAAATGTCTCCTGCTTGTCTTTCAGTTTATGAAGACATCCTCGCGTCTGGCCGTGGAGACTCTTTCTTCATAAGGACACACTTTGACTACGAGAAAGAGCAGCCTCAGTGCCTGGCCTTTTCCAGGGGAGACATTTTTAAGGTGGTGGATACGCTGTACGATGGCAAGCTGGGCAACTGGCTGGCTATACGGGTGGCCAAAGACAACCAGCTGCTGGAAAAGGGCATCATCCCCAACAAGAGCAGGTAAGTTTGGTTTGGTGGAGGAAGACCTGTGGTGTACCCTGAATTCAGTCAGCTTGACGTTATTATTATTTTTAATAAAACCCCCTTTATGTCATTTAAAATAGAGCTGAGCAGATGACTAATGTCCAGCACACCCCTAAAGCCTCCATCAGCGATCGAGCCGATTTCTGGAGGCTCCGCGGACAGAGGGCGGCCAAGAAAAAGGACCTGCGCAAAAACCGAGACGAGCTGAGCACCGGCCTTTCCTCCACACGCTTTCCCGCCTATGAGCGGGTGGTGCTCAGAGAGGGTAGGCTGCTTCTTTTGCCGCTCGGCATCATATCATGAGAGCTCACAGGTCTGTAGGGAGTAATTAAGCCGTCTTCAGTGATGAGCTGCAAAGAACCCATCAATAAAACGGCCAGTGCTGATTAAACATGAGGCAACCCTGTTACACCCAATCCTGAGGGCAGCACGGTTACAATATGCAAATGCGTTTATAAAAACATAAATCCTTATGGGTGCCCAGCGATGGATTGGCGTCCTGTCCTGGGTGTATCTGCCCAGCGCCCGAAATGTTCTCCCCTGGATGGGCATGGGGAACCCCAACGCGACCCTAATAGAGGATAGAAGTGAAAGATAATGAATAAATGAATGAATCCTTATGGGGCAGCATGGTGGCTTTGTGGGTAGCATGTTCTCCTCTCAGTACTAGGGATTCCCGGTTCAAATCCCCATCTGGGTGGAGTTTCCATGTTCATCATCATGTTCTTCCCGTGTCTGCGTGGGTTTCCTCCGGGTTCTCCGGTTTTCTCCCACAGTCCAAAAACATGGATCAAGTCAGTGGAGTTCTCCAAATTGCCCCATATAGAGTGTGTATGTGTGAGTGAGTGTGTGTCCAGCGATGGATTGGCGCCCTGTCCTGGGTCTATCTGCCCAGCGCCCGAAACGCTCTCCCCTGGATGGACATGGGGAACACCCTCGTGACCCTAATAGAGGATAAAGCGGAAGATAATGGATGAATGAATGAATGAATCCTTATGTTCAGGGTCCATTTAAGTCTGAATGCAAATAGTTCTGTTGCTGGACGGGTGATGAGCCGTTCCTAAAAAACACTAAACGATTGTCCTCATACAACCCACATGTTAAATCAGACTGGAAAATCAAATGGGAAAATATATCATGTCCAACTGAGGAACCTCCCTAATGTGCTCATTATTCATATAGCTTTTCATAGAAAACAATATAATGGAGGTTGAGTGACACACTGTACCATTGTACTATTTGATCATCATGTATTACATAAGCAGTGAGTGATACAGCAGCAGCCTCACTGTGTTCTCTCAGTGTTCTCTCAGTGTTCTCTCAGTGTTCTATCTGTAAAGACAAGACACATATTTCATTAAAAGTTCCCAATAATAATCTATATTAGCATTTATGACATGTTGCTGGTCCTTTCAAATGCCCAGATTTCATCAATTATATGCGTAACATTGGGGTAACAGCGGGGTATTGCCCTGTATTATGTAACTTCTGAATACCTACTGAACATGTGGTTAACTATCGTGGTTTCTGCCCTAATTTTTACTTTTCTGATGAATTCATCACATTAGTAGAACTTTGCTGTGCATTGTTCAGTTCTAACCCGGACCCCTTTACCATCTGTGCTGTAGCCGGGTTCAGGAGGCCTGTGGTGCTTTTCGGTCCCATTGCTGATGCTGCTAGTGAGAAACTGGCCAATGAGCTGCCTGACGAATTCGTCATTGCCAGTAAGTTTGACCAACGGAACCGACCGCTGGCGCTTCGTTTATTCAGCTCAAACTCTTGTAGATGTTATGAGATTCAGCTACATTTTGGTGTTGCTTTATTAGAAACCGAACCCAAAGATGCTGGTTCAGAGAAGTCTTCTGGAGTTGTGCGTCTAAATACCATTCGGCAGATCATTGAACAGGTGAGAAGCACATATATAATGTGTGTGTGTGTATGTATATGTGTGTGTGTGTGTTCATAAGCATTTTGAAAATTCTTTTAGTTTACATTGCCCTCCATAGAACCACCACAGCACATGGATTATTTGGCCGGTGCACTGACATGGTGGTGGTGTTAAGGTGTGAGGTCCTGTCACAATTGGATCAGACACAGCAGTCCTGCTGAGCTTTTAGGACTTGTCCACTCATAGTATCTACTATCTGCCTATTTTATTGTGTCCCCTTGTGTTCTTATGTTCTCCTGATGCTGTTAAGTTTGTTATTCCTCCTCCAATCCTTCATCAATGCTCAAATGATGCTCCATATTGGTTGCTGGGATAGGTCCCCACACCCCATTTCTGCAGTTAGTGGCTCTAGTGGTTTAAATAAGGATTAAGCAAATAAGTAAATCAATGATCTTGCTTCATTGCAGGACAAACATGCTCTGCTCGATGTGACCCCCAAAGCTGTGGACACACTGAACTACACACAGTGGTTCCCTATCGTCCTCTTTTTTAATCCAGACAGTAAGAATGGTGTGAAGACCATAAGGCAGAGGATCATCCCTAACTCAAGCCGCAGTGCCCGCAAACTCTTCGACCAGGCCCTAAAGCTCAGGAAATCCTGCTCACACCTCTTTACTGGTGAGACTGCAGCGACCGCATTTACATCTTACACTCAGCCTGTCACATGTACAGTATGAACACACACAACCACCATGCTCACGCAACACTGTACTGTACGGACAAACGTTTAGAAACACTGAATCCACCTATCATTCAATGTTACTGCTATTTAGACACTTGATTCTAGATGGAGGGAGGCACGGTGGCTTAGTGGTTGGCATGTTCTCCTCTCAGCGCTAGGGATTCCCGGTTCGAATCCCCATCTGGGTGGAGTTTCCATGTCCTCCCCGTGTCTGCGTGGGTTTCCTCCGGATTCTCCGGTTTTCTCTCACAGTCCAAAAACATGGATCAAGGTCAATTGAGTTCTCCAAATTGCCCCATATAGAGTGTGTGTGTGAGTGAGTGTGTGCCCAGCGATAGATTGGCGCCCTGTCCTGGGTGTATCTGCCCAGCGTCCGAGACGTTCTCCCCTGGATGGGCATTAGGAACCCCCCTGCGACCCTCCATCCATCCATTATCTTCCGCTTTATCCTATATTAGGGTTGCAGTGGAGTTTCCCATGCCCATCAAGGGGATAACTTTTCGGGCGCTGGGCAGATACACCCAGGACAGGGCGCCAATTTATCGCTGGGCACACACTCACTCACACACACTCTATATGGGGCAATTTGGAGAACTCAATTGACTTGATCCATGTTTTGGAGGAAACCGGAAAACCCGGAGGAAACCCACGCAGACATGGGGAGAACATGCAAACTCCACCCAGATTGGGATTCGAACCGGGAATGCCTAGAGCTGGGAGGAGAACGTGCTAACCACTAAGCCACCGTGTCGCGACCCTAATAGAGGATAAAGCAGAAGATAATGGATGGATGGATGAATCCAGCATTCCAGTTCAGTCATTCAATGTTATTGCTATTTAGTCTCTTGATTCTAGATAGTGGGAACAGTTTGGGGAAGGCCCTGCACTACACCAGCATGACTGTGCATCAGTGCAGAAATCATGAATGTTTTCAGGTTCAGACTGTTAAAGCACGGCTCTCTCTCTTCACTCCCTCCAGCTGTTATTGATCTGAATGCAGCCAACGATGCTTGGTACGGCAGTGTGAAAGAGTGCGTTCGCCAGCAGCAGACCCAGGCAGTGTGGGTCTCGGAGGGAAAGGTAAACGTCTGAAATCACGCTTTATCTCCCGTTACCGTCCACCAGACAACTTCTACTTTCGGTATCCCTCCTTCCATCGTACTTTCTGGTTCTTTTTACGTTGCGTTTCCTCAGTAAGTTCTGTTAGTACTGCAACTTCATCTGTGCATGAAGTTGCCTGGATTTATTCAGCCCATTCAGTCGTTCTCCTTTTGTTTTGGTATTTTCCTTTTTGCTTTGTTTACTGTGCATCTTTCTTCATGGTGCTCTACAGCTTTCTTTTTGTTTTCTGTGTGTCCGTGTGTGTTTTCTGCTCCTGTCTGTACCCAAGATCCATCATGTGTCTCTTTTAGCTGAACGGGACGATAGAGGGAGACCTTGATCTCCCCGACGACCGCATGTCGTATCTGTCGGCGATGAGTGCCGATTATCTTAGCATGGACAGCCGCATGACCAGCGACTACGACGACACGGCTGACGAGGGAGGGACCTATACAGACAACGAGCTGGACGAAGTGCTAGAGCGCCAGCGGGTTTCCGCCATCAGCAGATCCTCTGAGCCCGTCATGCCGGAGGAGGTCAGAGAACATGCTCGTGCACATTAACTCATATCGCGTGTGAAATAACCTGCAGACTGGGAGCTGAATTAAGCTTTGTAGGAATCCACATATTTGTGGTGGTTGAATTAATAAGAAGGGTTTTACAGGGCTTTTGAATTTTAATGCTAAAAACATTTCACACTGAGATCAAAAAGTTTTTGTAAGAGCATAAGTTATCTAATAGTACAAGTGCAGAGTCTCAGCAGAGCAAAGAACATCAGCAAACAGACTAAATATAATGAACCAATGAGGTGTGAGAGGTTATGTATCATCCGTCCATTCATTATCTTCCGCTTTATCCCATATTAGGGTCGCAGCGGGGTTCCCCTATGCCCATCCAGGGGAGAACATTTCGGGCGCTGGACAGGTAAACCCAGGACAGGGCGCCAATCTATCATTAGGCACACACACACACTCTATATGGGGCAATTTGAAGAACTCAATTGACTTGATCCATGTTTTTGGACTGTGGGAGGAAATCGGAGAACCCGGAGGAAACCCATGTGGACATGGGGAGAACAAGGAAACTCCATGGGCTCCAACAACACTTCTGTGTCTGATCCACTCATACCACCACATCGGTAACACTGCAGTGCAGAGAATCATCCACCACCCAAATAACACCTACACTGTGATGGTCCACAGAGTGAGGTGGTAATTTAACAAAGTATATATTGCAAAACTGCACATGCAAACAACATAAAAGTACTTTTACACTTTTGACAATTAAATAACACAATTTCAATCCTCTCGCATTCGGAGCTGCTAATATAATTCACTTATTATAATTAAAATGACAATTTAATATTAATCATTAGTCAATATTTGTCTATGTATATGTGTGAAGGTGGGTGATGAGACTTCACAGCGAATCTGGTGGAGGTCAGGAGGGTTTATTCTATTTCTACACTAAAATGTTACAGCATTAGTGGCTTTATTACCTTAATTATTTCATTAGGATAATCAGATTTGTCTCCCACTATTAGAGATGGATGAACAAAATGAAGTCCTTCCTCCCCCTACTGCTCTTTATGTGTAACTACAGTATTTCTTCACCGATTACAGTGTTTCTGTTTAAAATCTCTTAGAATCATTTGCATTTTAAAGCGAGAGGTAACTCATCACTCCATCTTGGTTTAATGACAGTTGTTGTGCTGTTTTAAAGCCACTTATAATGTGATTCCCGAACTGAGATAATAAGACCAGTTTGTCCTTGGGTAAAACCTGCCTGCCCTCTGACCTCTGCAGATCCTCAGGAAGTCCAGTCCAGAAATCCGCTTTAATTCCCGCTGGGGTGTGGCGAGCAGAGAGCTGCCAAGTGACAGCAGCCCTCCTGTAATGTCCACTTTTCTCCCTGACCCTCCCAAGGTTGTCCGCTCAGACAGTCCTGTCATCACTCAGGTATTATACAGTTTACTGTCCATCAGAGCTGCTTTCTGTATTAAAACCCCAAAATAATATAAGAAAAGCTTAGGAGCATTTTGAAATGTTAAATATATGAAAAACCTTTGAATTAGAGGGGCAATTAGTATCCCCATTGTATTCAAGGTTAACAAATTCTGACGCAGTTTATTTACTTTCTTTTCCAGATGAAACCACCGTTCCAAAGTGAGGTGCTACATGCTCAGTTTGAGCCTCCTCGAATTTACAACACAGACGCCAGCAACCCCGCCAACACTGAGCGTGTCCACACGCCGAACTCTCCCAGTGCCTCCAAACCCCCTCCACCACCTATATCTTTAAAACCAACGTTACCCCGCGCCCCCATGAGCCTGTTGGACAGCCCCGTCAAGAGCTGTGAGCTTCCAAACCCAAGCCCCGAGGACCCTTCCCAAAAATCTTTTCTGGGCAAGTTGAAAGCATTCGAGAAGATGGACCACTTTGCCCGGCAGCAGAGGATACTCGAGCTCCAGCAGGCCCAGGATGCCAGGGTAATGAGCGTGTGCAGACCAATTAACGATCTAAATGTGTACACTAATGAGCTGCTTTACTAGAAATTCCTAAACTCAGTTACTATTATTAAACTTGCTGCCATAAAAAAAAACTTGTCCATGAAGTGTACGATATTTATATATTGTGTACATTATAAATTTTTTATTATATTATACACTTTATTGCACCATGTTGTGCCTGAGAATTTCATCAAATCATCAGCCGATGAATAAAAACTCAAAAGAGCCCTTCTGGCACCAACAACCATGCCACAGTCATCCAATTAAGAGATTTATCTGCATGATTTTATGCACCGCTGTCACCCGATTGGCTGATTATACAACTGCATGACCGAGGTGTACTAGGCGAGTGTATTTAGAGTAGTGCTGGTTCTGCAGCGTTCCCTTTGATTATAATCCCCAGTAATTATATTCTGTCAGAGATTCATAGAGCTCAATATTTAACGTATGATGTGTTGAATTTTGTATGTTTTAGGTGGAGATTGCCCGGAAGAACCCCGACATATATGCCATACCCATAAAATCCCCCAAACTGGAGCACAGCAGACCACAGCCTATTGGGTAAGAGCTTGCTTTTCCCTTAAGGGCAGGAAATCAGTCTATAACCCAAAAAGTCCTGCGTGAGTTTGTGCAATGTTTAATTATTTGTTTCTTATTAAAGTGGCATTGATGGAATTTAAGGAGGTTTCTGTGTGTAGGTTTCAAATGCCACCATCTGGAATGATCTGAGCGGCCCAGGTTTTCTCTTGGTTCCCCTAAAACCGAGCTTCTCCTCACTCTATCCACAGATCCAGTGCGAGACCAGAACCTCAGACTCCGACTTTTAAAGCATCCTACTCGGACAACCAGGAGGACATGGGTGATGAGAACCGGAGGCAATATGCAGACCAATCGAAGCCCAGCTGCTGTTCTAGCACACAGGAATATCAGGATACAGAGCTTTAGCACTCTATTTGGCTCCGTCATTCCATCCGGGCTCCGGCCCGTTTCCAGCTGCTGTTCACACTCCGAGCCTTTCTGCTTTCACTTTTATCATGCCGTTTATCTGAGTACATTTATAAGATAGCAGACTTGCCCAGGTTTATTTCAACAAAATGTCATTTTCTTAAAACATACCTATATATTTATGCCATATTTTTTCTATGCGTTGAAGAAAGTAGCCTCTTTTTCTTGCCTATGCAACCAGTACCGTCTTCTCAAACCCGAAACGTCTCAACCTTCAGCCTGCCTCACGTCCTAAGCCCGCTACCGTGTGGCGTTCTGCGAGCCAGATACAGCAAAACATCCGCAGGTCGGCCCTCAGCCGACGCAGTCCATCGTTTCCTCACGCGTTCGCGATATTAGAATATAATATACACTGGATTTTGTTACAACGTTTTAAAGTGCCTTTTTATTTCCAACTAACGTGGAGGTGTGGGGACTCGACAATCCAGCCCGCTGGACAGTTCTAATCTGCTGCTCACAAGCTTAATGACAAACAGGGACAAAAAAAAAAAAAAAAAAAACGACACCAAAACCCTTAATACTGTAATACTGTACAGCTGCCATCCTGTCTTTACTGAAAGCAACAACCAGGAGTGATCTCATTCAGCGTAGCATTTTTCAGTCTGGGTGAAGTTATGGATGGAGCGCTGTGTGCGAGTTGAATGCTTGTATGTGTTGTTGTATTGTCACAGCTCACCTTTTCTCCCTTCCAACAGTTTAATTGGTCCATGATTCATTCCGTTTAAGGTCCTATTGACCTTCGCGTGTACGTTTCAAAGTGCTTTTATAACTCATGTTTGGATGAACTCCAGTTCGCGTGGATCATATCACACAGTGAATCACTGCACAGACTGGATTTTTCATTTTATTATGGGCAACTTTCACTCGAACACCAAATAAAATGATTATATTGAAATATATCTACAGAGATATGTGTTTGTGATGTTCAGTGCATTTAATTAGACTGTAAAAACTTTTTCTTTTTTAAGGCCTGATGCTTGTTTTTAAACAAGCTGTCTTAAAAGGCCTGTCCTATTTCCGTTGTACTCAGGCCTGACCGCTTCCATCACTGTGTTATGAATTGTTGAAGCTGATTCTGTCCTGCAGGACGGCGATGGTGTTGGGCCCAGAGATTTGGCTCTTGTCCAGAGACGTGTTGAAGCCGTGATCTCGATACATGCCACTCTTCAGGATGTGTTCTGAAAACGTCTGGCACTTGGCGTGGAATGTGGTCTGAAAGGATAAATAGAACAAAAGTCATTGACGTGACCAGAATCACTGACCGACAAAAACTCATTCTCAACATGTCTTTAAATCTTTACCGGCATTTCATGGACTGTAGGTTTTCTGCCACCGTATGTCTGGTTTGTGGTTTGGTAGAGTGGATGGACGGGCTTCTTACTGCAAAGGTAAGTGAAAATCCACATTTAACACTGTTCTTTAATTTAAATATATGTACGTAAGTTTACAGAGATATGTTTATGGATGTGATGGTTATTAAAGAGCAGAGGGTTCACCTCAATTCAATTGAGAATGGAGTGAGCACCAGGACATTAAGGGTGCTTCTAGTTCTGATGTTCCACAGGTGCAGTGTCTTACTCGAAGTAAAATCAACTTGCAACTTAAATCATCCATCCATTATCTTCCGCTTTATCCTATATATTAGGTGGGGGGGGGTTCCCCATGCCCATCCAGGTGAGAACGTTTCGGGCGCTGGGCAGATACACCCAGGACAGGACGCCAGTCCATCGCTGGGCACACACTCACAGACACACTCTATATGGGGCAATTTGGAGAACTCAATTGACTTGATCCATGTCTGTGGGAGGAAACCAGAGAACCTGGAGGAAACCCACACGGACACGGGGAGAACATGGAAACTCCACCCAGATGGGGATTCGAAACGGGAATCCCTAGAACGTGCTGACCACTAAGCCACCATGCTGCCCGCAACTTAAATCACTTAGTATTAAATAAAAGTACCACTTTTAAGTGTAAGAGACACAGTAAGTGCCCTACCGCCACATAACACTTTGAAATAGAATACGGAGCTTTAAACTTACTGACATGCTCAGATCAGATCAGACTGTCTGACACCAGCAACCATGCCACAGTCAGCATGTTGAGATCAGGCATTGGGATGTGACGTCACACCGTCAGCTGATTACTGGACGGCGTGTGTGGGTGAGTGTGTGTTTATTAAAATGTGTTCGACGATGTTTTAAAATGTATTTGGTTTAGAATAAAAAAACTCGACTTGGTAACAAAATATTGATAATAACAGAAGTTTCACCCCAAACAACGAGTCCACGCGCCTCCACACCGAGGGAGACGTTTAACAAAAGCATTAGTTTAGTTTATAATAGACCGTTTACAGAAATATGTTTCGGTTTAAGCCGCTGGGATCTTAAAACTGGGCTTTTTAACGTCATAGTGAGACACAACATTCCTTAACAGTAATCTGGACAGCTTCATTGGCTCTGCATAGCGTTTACCGTTCGACGCGTTTACCGTTCTCCGTACACAGAGTTTCGACGATTTCTAACTTTCTCTTATTAATTATTAATCGGTGTTTGGTGGCTCAGTGGTCACGACGTTGGGCTATCAATCTGAAGGTGGGGTCCCCATGCCCATCCAGGGGAGAAGGTTTCGGGCGCTGGGCAGATACACCCAGGACAGGACGCTAATCCATCGCTGGACGGACACACACACACACACTCTATAGGGGGCAATTTGGAGAATTCAGTTGACTTGATCCATGTTTTTTGTACCGTGGGAGGAAACGGGAGAACCCAGAGGATGGAAACTCTACCCAGATTGGGATTCGAACCAGGAATTAGGGCGCTGAGAGGAGAACATGCGCTGAGAGGAGAACATGCTAAACCACTAAGCCGCCGTGCCGCCCTAGTTACTAACTTTGAAGCGGTTCGAAGCCGCTCACCTGTAGCCTTTGAAGCGCTCCGGCTGGTTGAAGCGTCGCGGCAGCTTCTCGCTCACTTTGTAAAAGTCGCATGTTTTTAATGGAGGTGGTTGATCAGACTGCACAGGTTCAGCTCGCACCACCACATTCACAGACTCCGCATCCATCAGGACAGACGCTCCACCTGAAAACCTACACTGAAACCGCCACCGCCATTCCGCCCGCTGGTTTCCAACAACAGAGTCACCAAGAGACGCCTTTAACCCCCCCCCCCCCCCCCCACGGAGTCGTTTTGGCTCCATGGGAAAACTTTACAGTCATTATTTATCGCAAAAAAATAAAAAACGTCTTTAAACTTACTCTGGTTTTAGCTTTTATAGACAGGCGGTCAGAGTATCATGAATAATCCAATATTCGTACAAAATTCTCTATTTATTAATTTTTTAAAAATCTCCATAAGTGTATCTGAAGAATCACAGAAACATTTATTTATTGATATATAAAAAAACATTAAAGTCCATTAAACAGCTTTTTTTTTCACCAAATAATAAATGTGAGAATTTTTTTTTTTTTTTACAATATCACAAACTCTTATTTCAAATTTGTTATAAATATGTTAGTAAAAAAAGTACTTAACATAATATTGTTATTTATTATTAGTATTTAAAACTATACACACACATTTGTACAATGATAAAAATCTATACTCTTGTAAATGACTAAATAAAATTTGACAAACAAGTTAGAATATATAAATAATGGATGTTGAATTAATTACTAAAAGGTTGATTGCTGGTGGAATCCACGCTGGATGCCACGCTGTAGTTCTGAAGGTTTTGGAGCTTTTGCCTGCCACAGTGCATTATTACTCACGGTACGAGTTTGAGGCAGGCCTAGCGCGTACCAAAAGTAATAATGTGCTGGGAAGCAGGCTGTTTTCTTCTCTTTCACATGGATCACTCCATTTCATCTCAACATCAGTGGAGACTGAGTGCCTGGTATGAAAAACAACAAAGAGATTGTCATGACGCTCTGCGTTAAGAGGAAAAATATTTCACATTATTTGAGGATGTATTTCTCAAAAAAAAAGAATAATCCTTCATTAAACCAGTAAATTCAATTATATGTGCTGCATAAAATATTTATTTTATAAGGTATAGTAACTCATTAACACATAAGTTTACAGAAACCCCACTTCAAACAGGCAAACAAAACATATAAGAAGAACATACTAAACTACAAGGACAGTAACTAGGTTTGAGTCAAACTCTGAAGCTGTTTAGCAGCAACTCCGTATGGTTGGTACTATCCAGCTTTAATAATAATAATAATAATAATAATAATAATAATAAGCCTAAATAAAAATATTTATTTAGTTTAGTTTAACTGCATCATATGACAAAAAAAAATAAAAATAAAGCGAACAGTAAGTGGAAATTAAGGTTGTTATAAAAGTGACCACACGATGTCGCCATTTCGCCTAAAACGGCTGCGTTTGAGTTAAAGCGCATTGATTCTATTTCCCTGAATGCAGTCGATCTTACATTAATGTACATTTTATTTACGTTTTTATCAGATCAAACATTTAAATCATAATTCAGAAAAAAATACTTAGAACTGTTTTGTCTGATATATTATCTTAAAATGCTAAAAAAAATAAATAAATAAAACAACATCCAAACACCGTAGTTCAGAAAGTTGTGCCGCATAAAGACGCGCTGTGATGGTCACCTGGTTAAAGAGTCCGTCGCTCTCGACGCAGAAGCGAAAGCTGATGTCGGTGTGAAGCAGATCCGCTGCGTCCACTGAGCTCCAGCTCGGAGTGAAGACTGCGCCGCTTTAGTCGATGAAGATCCTCTTTTTATCCAGCCTTCCTGTGGAAGCCGCGAATCTGACGCTCATTTCCAAACCGGAATTCCTGTGTGTGTTTGGAGCTGATAAAACTGGAGACCAGGCTCCATCCTGCCCGCAGCACCTCCACTCATTCAGCCAGCCCACCAGGGTTCTCCTCATAGAACCCTCTCAACGCTCCTGCTGGAACCCTGCTTATTATAAACCCACCATTGTGTTTTATACATGATCCACTGCTGACTCAGGAGCTGCATAGAATTAAATCTAACTATTATTTATTAGAAAAAAACAACCTCCACCCAAAACCCTTACATTAAAACAATTCATTCAGTCATTATCTTCCACTTTATCCTCTATTAGGGTTGCAGTGGGGTTCCCCCCCCATCCAGGGGAGAACGTTTCGGGCGCTGGGCAGATAGACCCAGGACAGGGCGCCAATCTATCGCTGGACACACACTCACTCAATTTACCTTGATCCATGTTTTTGGACTGTGGAAGGAAACCGGAGAACCCGGAGGAAATCCACATGGACACGGGGAGAACATGGAAACTCCACCCAGATGGGGATTCGAACCGGGAATCCCTAGTGCTGAGAGGCGAATGTGCTGACCCACAAGCCACGTGCCGCATTTAAAACAATTTTTTTTAAAAATATTTTATATATATATTTTTTTTATTTTATTTTTTTGTCGCAGTTAAAGTTTGTTGTATTGTAGATCAGACTTTGAGATATTAAAAAGCACAGACTCAGATCGGATCAGATCTGACAAAGATCGGTTCTTATTTTCGGTATTTTACTTCATGCACTGTTGGTATAAATAAGGTCTGTGTGATTGGATGCTTGTGACCCTGAAGCTGTACAGAATGATGCTCCCTCCACGTTTACAGGAGCAGCCGTACGTGCTTTACCTCCCTCAGGCTGGCTCTTTTCCACTCCTTCATTAAGAGCTCAGCTTTTTGGAATGTCTGGGAAATTGTTCTCCGGTTTGCAGCTTTTCCCGTCCCACTTTTAGATCTCTCCAGCGCTTTTGGGAACACCTTTGGCGTCGTGACCACAGCTCTTTCTAATAAAAGTCTCTTCTAAAAATAACTTATGGATTGAACTACATGTTATCTATTTAATATTTAATAACCTTTTCTCCAACGTGACTCCCAAGTATCCCAACGTGAGCAATGAGAGTTAGAGGCCTTGCTTAAGGGCCCACACTAGTAACTATAGTGGATTGGGATTTGAACATCCAACCCTCAGATTGATAGCCCCACACCCTAAACCTTCATTAACCTTCTGCACACTTCTGTGAAACAGCACAATGATAATGAATGATCGTGTCACCGTCAGTTTCTTAATAATTGTGATATTCATATAGAAATAATCTAAAAATAGAGAAGCACAGATTCCTCACAACAATAACGTCCCAGGATCATTCCTGTGCAGGTCGAACCAGATTTTCTTCTGTGTAAAATTTGCATGTTCTCCCCATGTCTGTCTGTGTTTTCTTGGAAACCTGTGTGTTCTGAGCCCAACCATCATGTTGTGCTGCCTGAAACTCACGCCTGCAATATAGACTCATGCAATGTAATGTATAAAGTAAAAAGTCATGTGTGTTATGAGTTGCAATATTTAATTAGGGGGGGCACGGTGGCTTAGTGGTTGGCATGTTCTCCTCTCAGCGCTAGGGATTCCCGGTTCGAATCCCCATCTGGGTGGAGTTTCCATGTTCTCCCCGTGTCCGCGTGGGTTTCCTCCGGGTTCTCTGGTTTTCTCCCACAGTCCAAAAACATGGATCAAGTCAATTGAGTTCTCCAAATTGCCCCATATAGAGTGTGTGTGTGAGTGAGTGTGTGTCCAGCAATAGATTGGCGCCCTGTCCTGGGTGTATCTGCCCAGCGCCCAAAACATTCTCCCCTGGATGGGCATGGGGAACCCCCCCCCCCCCACACACACACACACACACGACCCAAGTATAAGATAAAATGGAAGATAATGGATGGATGAAATATTTAATTAGCATGAAAGTTTGTGTTTACCACATAAAATTCATAACGAAGTAGAAAAATGGTAGATTTGACTAGAAAAACTTACAAAATTACACTTTGATTCTGATGTTTATGTTTAAGACACAGAGACCTGAGGCATGCGGTCAGAATGAAGTTTGAAACTGGGCTTCGTACAATAACCCGACCCATTAATGCGTCTCCAAAAGCTTTATTTATTGCATTAAAAAAAAAAAAGACGAGTAATGTGGAAGAAATGTGGTATTCAGGAATAACACAGCAGGAAAGTTAAATTTATGTTCAGGAGGCTGCATGAGGAGTGTAGGAAAGCTGCACAGCATTTCCTGCACGAGAGGAAGCAGGAAGGAGCTGGTGGATGGAGATACAGGAGTGTGCACTGTCAGAACAATAAAAATCTCACTGAGTCAGGAAGCGGATCTGCGTCAGTCCTGACTGACAGATTTCAGAAAGGCCAAACGGTGCCAAACCCACCGAGCCATGAGAAATCACAGCGACTCTCTCAAAGAGCACAATGCATCAATGAAACGCCGCTTCCAAGCTCTTTAATTAATGCAATCCTTTTTAATTAATTGGCGGTCGTCATGGTATCTGCTTTCTGGTGAAGTAGAAGTGATTCAGAAGAATTCGGTAAAAGAGTGAACATGAGGATGACATGCCTCATACACAGGAGCGTGAGATTCCCAGCCAACGGACTCTGTTCACATGCATTAAGAGACATTCGTCCCTGTTCTGCAGAGTACCTGAGTAAACGGGTTAATCATCAGGAGACATTTGGGCAGACGCACCCCTCCTTCCAAAAGTAATTACACCCTCATTCTCTTGAGGCCGAGATCGTCTGATTCCGAATAGGAACGGGCCGGTTTAGCTTTTACAATGCGCATTCACGTCATCTTTAGTGTGACTCCAGACCTGAACGGTGACCATCGACCCGTTTTTGCGTCTTACTTTCAGTCAATGTGGAAGATTCGCTGCGATTTCGGTTAAATAGAAATGAGATCTTGATCTTGATATAGGACTCACATGGGACTTCCTGGCCTCTTCTGGGCGAGTTGTAATGAGCCGGACTAAGTGCACTGAAGTCCGGATTTGCACGCCAGACTTAAGGGCAATTTTTGTTTAAAGTTCTACTTCTTTGAGAACCATATAATCAGATACAGCTGGTGGTTATAGTTAACTAGTGGATTTGGCAAAATTAATCACAATAAATGAAATGAAAATGCAGAACAAAAGAGTTTACAACAAATTAAGACACTATTAAAAGCCATCAATCCATCCATTAACTTCAACTTAATCCTATACTAAGGTTTTTTTTTGTGTGTGTGTGTGTGTGTGTGTGTGTGTGTGTGTGTCGGGGGATGGGGTGGAGGGTGGGTTCTCATGCTTATTCAGGGGAGAATGTTTTCAGTTCTAAACAGATACACTCAGGACAGGGTGCCAATCTATTGCTGGGCACACACTCACCTAAACATACACTATATAGGGGCATTTTAGCAAAAACAATATATTTATTTTTATTATAATATATATATTTATTCATTCATTCATTATCTTTCACTTTATCCTCTATTAGGGTCGGGGGGGGGGGGGGTTCCCCATGCCCATCCAGGGGAGAACGTTTCGGGCGCTGGGCAGATAGACCCAGGACAGGGTGCCAATCTATCAATGTACACACACTCAACTCACACAGACACAATCTATATGGGGTGATTTGGAGAATTCAATTGACCTTGATCCATGGTTTTGGACTGTGGGAGGAAACTGGAGAACCCGGAGGAAACCCACGCGGACACGGGGAGAATATGGAAACTCCACCCAGATGGGGATTCGAACCGGGAATCCCTAGTGCTGAGAGGAGAACATGCTGACCACTAAGCCACCATGCCGCTATATATCTATTAATATATTATTTATAATTTTATACTAATAAAACTAAGTGGAACGGTTGGTTAAGTAACTTTAATTTGGAGAAACCGAGTAAAAACTCCCACACACTCCAAAACCTTGTAGAAAGACGTTTCAGTGGAACGGAAGCTTTTCCAGCTGCCAACTGGAATTAACTGTGAATGGGAAGTCATAAGGGCTCCTGTAGGTGTAATGTGTAGGTTTTCCAAATCCTTTATTTATATAATTTTTAAAAAGCGCCTTTGATTGCACCACAGAAGTCTTTCTGTTTACATTCGTGGCGGTCTAATATTTATATTTATATTAATAAATATTTTCCGTTCTGTCTTGCAGATTTGAGTTCACGACCCGATGAACGTCCTGTGCTTTTCACGCCCAGCTACCAGTTTGCAGGCTTTGATGTGGAAACATTCGGCTTCCTAATTCTAAAGGTACTGTCCTCGAATAATCTCTAAACATAATGCTTTACAGTGTGTGGAGAATTTTGGATGCTTTTGGATCTTTCTTGAACCAAAACCAGCTTTACATCACCCCTATAGTATTTATGTACACTTTATATTTTATATAAACTCTGCTCTTTGTCATTGTTCATGATACATTCACATTACTTTCACATTAAAGTCAATCAATTATTTTGCCAATGTTAATGGATCTTTTGGAGCCGGATACAAATATATGATTATATCATTCATTCATTCATTATCTTCCGCTTTATCCTCCATTAGGGTCGCGGTGGGGTTCCCCATGCCCATCCAGGGGAGAACATTTCGGGCGCTGGGCAGATAGACCCAGGACAGGGCGCCAATCTATCACTGTACACACAGACACACTCTATATGGGGCAATTTGAAGAACTCAATTGACTTGATCCATGATTTTGGACTGTGGGAGGAGACCGGAGAACCCGGAGGAAACCCACACGGACACGGGGAGAACATGAAAACTCCACCCAGATGGGGATTCGAGCCGGGAATCCCTAGCGCTGAGAGGAGAACATGCTAAACCACTAAGCCACCGTGCCGCCATATATGATCATATCTTAATGACTAAATGTAAATGTAATATCATGTAGAGATTTCGAAACTGATGATTTTGGGTTTGTACTCAACATTCACTACATCATCTCATATACGTCTCCAAAATTCAAGTCAATTGAATTCTCCAAATTGCCCCATATAGAGTGTATCTGTGTGAGTGAGTGTGTGCCCAGCAATGGATTGGTGTCCTGTCCTGGGTCTATCTGCCCAGCGCCCGAAACGTTCTCCCCTTGATGGGCATGGGGAAACCCCCCCCCCCCCGCAACCCTAATAGAGGATAAAGCGGAAGATAATGGATGAATAATAATAAAATACATACATTTCATCCCAAAATGACAGATACATTTGGGGGATTCAACAAGACAGACTGTCGCTGTACCACCTTCATTTAAATGTTTGTTGTTATAATCATTATAACCTTAACATTTCGCGGTGCGGGTTGGGGGGGGGAGGGGATGGGGGGGTCAAGCCTTTCCATGTAATCTCATTTAAAATGACGGTTGAGGTGAAATCTAACAAACTCTCACAGATCCCGTGGTTGTGAATCTGATACGATAAAGACTCACAATTAGGCAGGAAGAGTGTGTGTGTGTGGGGGGGGGGCTCAGGGAAGGGAGGGATACAGCAGTCCTGTGATATTAAGGTGGGGTTGCAAAACATATCTTAAGAAAAAAGAAACAAAGCTATTCATACTTGATGGACTTGTTTTGAATTCTTCGGCTTCTGAGAGCCGTTAGCATTCCACCGTTAGAAAATAAAGTCCAAGACAAATAGAGGAAGTGATGTAAGGAGTTCTCCTCTTTATCTGCCCTTCCCAGTCTTCACCTGTTGAACTAATTACATCCCTCTCCCCTCAGCGCCGGCTCCATTGTAGTGCCCCGCTTGAGGAAAGCGTTAGTTTGCATCTGTCACACAGAGGGCCGTACACAACTGAATGTTCGTCCATCTGCAGCGCATATTAAACATGTGCTGGAGCGTTTATTAATAGATTTATGGTAACAGTAATTCTGAATGCTGCTTTCAGTTTTACACTGTAGTTTATTAGATGCATTGACCTTTTGTGGGTTTATAAAACGGGTTTATAACCCAAAAGAAATAAAAGCACCCACAGGTAGGACCTGTCTAAGGCGTGGAACACCCACCTGCTTTTCCTTCTTCAATTACCTTCCACCTTTCGGATTAGTAGCGAGGAGTTTCGAGTCATGAAGGAAGACATTTGACTGTTTACTATTTTTAGTAAAATATTTTCTGTGTGTTAGAAAGATCCTCAAGTGTCTCTCTGGTTCCCTCATACAGCCCTGAACGTGCTCATAGGTGAATGTCTGAAACCAAATTCCACCCCTGGTGGTAATGTGTGGGTGAATGTGCCATGGGTGTCACCCTGCCCGCCGGGTTTTGGGTGCTGGGGTTGACCTCTGCACCTTCTGTCAACCTATAATTATAATTCAATATGACTGAATTTGAAGATGAATAAATAAGAACTGTTATATGAACTATACTGGAATAGGACCTATTTAATATTTAAATTATCAGGCAAAAGTTCAAATTGATAGAAACCAAGACCTGATAATACGTAATACATAAATACATTTAAAGCTACAATATGTAACTTTGGTGAATTTGTGGAACTAAATCCTCCTGGTGGCGGCATGGTGGCTTTTAGTGGTCAGCATGTTCGCCTCTCAGCGCTAGGGATTCCCAGTTCGAATCCCCATCTGGGTGGAGTTTCCATGTTCTCCCCGTGTCTGCGTGGATTTCCTCCGGTTTCCTCCCACAGTCCAAAAACATGGATCAAGTCAATTGAATTCTCAAAATTGCCCCATATAGAGTGTGTCTGTCTGAGTGAGTGTGTGCCCAGTGATGAATTGGCGCCCTGTCCTGGGTGTATCTGCCCAGCGCCTGAGATGTTCTCCCCTGGATGGGCATGGGGAACCCCACCGCGACCCTAATAGAGGATAAATCCTCCTGGTGTTAATGGATATCTTTCGGCCAATGTAAACCTATATTATTAGATTAAAAAATGAATAAATAATATATTTACAAGTATTGGCAGTAAATTTTTACGTCTTTCAGGTTAAGACCAGTTTAATGAGTTATCAGGCAAAAGTCCTGGTTGACAGACACCAAGATTGAGTAACTGTATCCGAAGGAAAGAAAATACTACCAGAAGCAGATTTATGTAGAACCATTTCTTTAATACTTACATACAATTAAAGCTACAATATGTAACTTTGGGGAACAAAGTGAGTCTTGGATAGAAATATGTACTCGCAGAATAACACTGTTGACATCAGTTCCTCTGTATGAGTGAATTCTCGGGACATGTTCTTACAAAGGCAGGGATCATGGCGACGGTTTGGCTATTGCTTCTCTACAGAGTCACTAATACAGCTCGAGAGTTTTTAACAGCAAGAGAAGTTACATAGTGCAGCTTTAATGCTGCAGCATCTAGAAAACACAAGCACCTTAATCTGACGAGTGTGAAAGCAAGTGTTCAATGTTGACACACAGCAGCGTATTTTATAATGAACTTTAATTTCAGTTGCACAAAAAAAAAAAAAAAAAAAATTTTTATAAAGTTTATGCACTTTACAATATTCCTGGTTTAAAAACCGAGGTGGACTTAAGCCGTTGAGTTTGAATCGAACCGGGAGCAGCTGACTGGGATCAACACTGACATTGAGAGGCTCGGACACCTTTTGGCAGTCTGATGTTCATAAGAAAGTCTTTAGGAGGAAAAACCTGTCAGAAAATCACACAATACATGATCTACATGCACTCACACACACACACACACTCTCACACACACTCACACACGGCTCAGACCTGCAATACTTTTCCTTTATAAATGGAGAACGTTGTCATTCGCAGCTGATTAAATCAGCGTCGGTTCCATCACACAGTAAATGAGGTAACGATTCGTCTTTAACATCAGACTAATATTACTGCAGAACACCGTGGCAACCACTTAAATAAAAAGCCTTCAGAAACAATTAGAAATGAGGAACTTAGGGGTTTGTGAGGTGGCCATGCACAGGTGGCGGAGGGGGAAAAAAAATCAACGAAAACCTTTTAAAAGTCAATAGAAAATGAATAATACAAAAGAAAAGGTCAACCACAGGCACAAACACAACTGAAGTAGCAAGTTCGTCCCTCGGTGAGGGAAGGCTAGAACTTGCTGGACCCCTAAGACTGGCACAGACAAAGAGACAGGGCAGGCATGCATGCGCAGAAACACGGCACCAGCCGAAAAACATCAGCAACATCGACGAGTGAAAACGCACCACTATAGCTACACGACACACGGCTGTAGCCACGGCCACTGAGCCTGGAGAGAGGATGTGTGTGAGTGAGAGAGAGAGAGAGAGAGGAAATGGGAAGAAAAACAGAAAGATATATATATATAAATCAGAGGAAATAAAATGGTGGGATGTAAGAGAGAACGAGAGGATGGAGGTAAAGCATCCTTAACAGTGTGTTCTATTTCAAAGTTCTACGTCTTTGAAATCGTCTCTCTAAAGTCACAATGGATGAAATCGGCTGATACCACTTTCTCTCCATGGACACATTTATTGGTACATTCGTTTGATCGTCTGTAATCCTGCAGTCACATGCAACAGATATGAACTCGTCTTGTCGTGTGTTTATTGTCGTGACGGAGAAAATGGTTCGATGCATGAGCCGGCAGGACGCACAGCATTTCCAAACTAATTATTCCTGTTAGGTCTGAGCACTGAATCAGACTTGCTTTTACTTAAACAAAAGCATTTTGTTTGATTTGTTAAAACAACAACGAACCGAAAGCCCTTCCTACATCTGCTTATCCTTCGAATCTGACTCTCTTAACTCTGGAGCTGAGCGCAGCAGCATGCGGGTTGGCTCAGCTTGGATTGTGTGTAATCGCTCCTCCCCGTTACTCATTCATTTATTATCTCCCGCTTTACCCTATATTGGGGTCGTGGTGGGATTCCCCATGCCCATCCAGGGGAGAATGTCTCAGGCGCTGGGCAGATAGACCCAGGACAGGGCGCCAATCCATCGCTGGGCACACACTCACACAAACACACTCTATATAGGGCAATTTTGAGAATTCAATTGACTTGATCCATGTTTTTGGACTGTGGGAGGAAACCGGAGAACCCGGAGGAAACCCACGCGGACACGGGGAGAACATGGAAACTCCACCCAGATGGGGATTCGAACCGGGAATCCCTAGTGCTGAGAGGCGAACATGCTGACCACTAAGCCACCGTGCCCTCCCCATTACTTTACTGTAAATTAAAAGGCCCCACAGCCACGAACATCCCGTTACACCACCTGCAACCTCAACTTGGACAAAAACTAACAAACCTCAAATTATTTTTGGCATTTTGTCGCCCCCTAGTGTGTATGTGAAGGATAGCTTGTTGTCCCATTATAAGAAATCAGCTGAGAACCCCCTCAGTTCTTTACATTCCCTCATGAGAATGATCTCTCACAAAACTGTGAATGTACAGCAAGAAGCAGCGAGAAGCTTTGTGAGAGACTTAAATGAACATGTTGCATTGTTATTGATTTTAAAAGATTAAAAATATATTTACAATGGAATAACATCACGATTCATACTGACTTTAATAACCACCTGAATATGAAACCCTTCACTGACTCCACTGCCTGTTTCGACCCCTCAACATCTCTGTACAGTGAAATACTGAAAGAAAGAATAATAAACGAGGGAGAGTCAGTTTAAGAGTCATAAGTAAGAGATAAAGCAAAGGAGAGACTTTGAAATGAGAAGAGAAAAAGAGTGAATGAAGACAAGTGTACACACATTACAGGGGTGTGAGCGAACGGAGGAGGAGGCACTGCTTTCATCACTGCGATGAAAGAGTGAAAGACTGAGAGGCTGCTTATCGGTTCACAACCCTCGAGCTGGCTGCCTCCACCAACAACACTCACTGGATCGTCACAAAAAAAACACAATTGGATGATAAACAGGACGGCCCCGTTCCCACAGCCCACAACACTGGAATTGTTATTTAATCCTCGGGACAAATCCGGGGTGGGGGTATAAGCGAGGATCTTCCGCAGGCCAGGCAGTAAAACATTTTACGTCACGCTCCTCCATCTGTATCTGAGCACTACAGTCTGAACCTAAAGGCTCGGGTCTGACGGCAAGCAGCAACTACAAAAGGCTAAGAGGTCTAGGAGTCTAGCTCTGCAAGTCCTAAACCCCTCCCCCCCAAAAAAAAAGAGAATCTCAGCCGACATTCCGCGTGGGTCTGATTTTTTTTTGCCTCTCTGGCCGAAGCGGAGAAGAATCGGAGTTTGTGTTATGAATGGTACGGCCTCAGGAGGAGGCCTCGCACTGCACCTCTCTGACTATGCATTAAAGAAGAGGATGTTTCACGCAAGGACGCTTGCCCTGCCACTCCTGTGCCAGCCAAACGCTTTTAGGGATCTGCGAAGAAAAAAATAAAACAAACACAAAAAGCAAAAAAAGAAGAAAAAAAGGAAAACAAAACAAAACAAAAAACCAAACAGGACGTTAGAGATATGACATGAGACGAGCGTATTTTCTGGATCATAAGACACTTGATGTGGGACTGAATTCAAGGCAAGACTCTTTTTTTCCCCCCAAAACCCTGACACTGGAGTGGAATTTTAATAATTAAGATTTACAAACTTTAAAACAAACTAGTGAAACTTTGTGGATCACTGCTGTAACAGAACCATGAGATAAATCATCAGTGACGTGGCGTCTACACCCTGACTCTGCACATCTGAAAACAGACTCACATTCATACTGAATTTGGTCACAATTCTGAGAATCAATTGTTATTCGATATAACAAATAACTCGGCTTCCGTATTTGCTCGACTTTTATAAAACATAACATAAATCGATCTTATATCAACATGCACCGCTCAGAATAAATAACTACACTATATGGACAAAAGTATTGGTACAACTGTATGTTTCCAATATCAGAGACCAGTATGATGTCATAAATGTGTTCAGGTGTCCCAGTACTTTTGTACATTTAGTGTATGATCTTTAATACCAATAAAATTATACATACTACCTTCTTTTAAGTAGTGTAAACTAATGATCCATTATCTATAGTCCGGAAAATACGGTCCTAATCTCTGCTATAACATTCTTTTTCACTCGTGATCACCGATATGAGCGAAGGTATAAAAGCAGCAGTCAAAACCTTTAATCAAAACTCTGTATTTTAAACAGGGGCTTAAATATAGTGTTGCAAAAGGTTTATGATTAATCGATATATAAGTCTACAAAGCAGAATTTACAGCAAGCACCATCTTACAAAGATAAAATATGGATGAGCTTTAGTAATGCAGTGACTCTGCGTTAAAAACATGCAGAAGCAGCAAAAATCACAGGACTATTGCTATAATCAGGATCACAAAATATCTTCTTTTTTTTTTTTATTATTATCCGAATGCCACAAAAAACGGCGTGGGAATCTGGATCTGTTTTAGGAGCAGCTCATGCATGCAGGATATTTATGGAAGACTTTTGGACATTTTGCTGAAACTCAGATTCAAATCGCATGCAAGAAACTTCTTTTGTCCCTCAAATTGTACATCGTAACATGGTGGAAAATCTACAATTGTTAGTACAAAATAAAAAATAGAAGGAAGGAAGTACCTGAGTAAACTTATTCCTCTGTTCTCCATGCTTGCCTTCTGAATATATTGCGGTGATTATTAAAAAATGTGGACATTTTGGAAAAGAAATCTGAACTTTTTTTTGTACATGACTCTTGTTCGAAATGTAATGCCACATACATATATTTTTTTCTCTGAATATATTCTCTCCAAATATTTGGTGTGCGGGTCTCACACCACCATCAGATCTGTTTACATAACCCATGTCCTCATTATCTTTAAAGTGTCCCATGCAAAGGATCTTTAAAAGACATATCCAAAGAGAAAGACGTCTGAGGGGATCAACGCAGTTTGCCATTTTGACAGATCACTACAGTGCTGCCATCTATCGGAATGATTTGGAACTGCAAACACAGACTAGAAAAACGTCAAAGTTCACGTTGCTGTATTTTGTTCTATTAGGAGATAAAAGTATTTATGGGGCATTACATTTTGAACATATTTATATATATATATAGCATTTTAAAAGAACCAAAGCCTTTTCTGGGCGCTGTTGAATATTGCTTCAACAAATACAGAGTGTTACACTCTTTAATATAACCTGCGGCTCAAGCCATGAACCAGCAGACAAACAGACATGGACATGGAGACGAACTACGAAAGCAGAGAAAGCAGTTTTTTTTCTCCTAGCAAATAAATGAAATACCGCGATGGCGGCTCTATTGCCTGTTTCATCCTTACGGACTGAGAGTGTTCTTTTTTATTTTAATTTCACTTACGGACACTGAGAAAAAAGTGGATGGAGTATGAAAAAGTAAGACGCTTATAAACGCAGACCCAAATGTTCTGCTCTGCTATGACACATCCTGCACGTGTGAAAACCACAGGTACAAGATGAAGAGCTAGCGTTTAATTCTAAAAGCAATTTAGGGTTCCGTCCCACCTCCCTCTTTTGCATCCTGACACCTAGAATGGACCATTTCTGTCTTTTTCATTGCTGGCTGTAAAAGAATGGATGGAGGACAGGTTGTTTAGAGGACGGTGCGCATAGGCATTGGGTTAAATATATGTCATGGCACCTTTGGAGTTGGCATCGAAGCAGAGCTTGATGTAGGACGTGGGCACGTATCCCTCTTCGTCCTCGTTTCTGCGCACGCGAGTCCAGCCGTCACCTTTGTCCTCCTCGATCACGTAGAGCATCTCACCCTCCGCCATCGGGATGGTGCCCTCGTTCTGGCCTGCATCACGGAGGAAAACGGGGATTAATTCTCCACACCAGCCAATCGCGTCCCTGTTTCTACATTGATTGTCCATGGAGCAGTTCCACTATACAGACGCAGACCGAGTCATCGATGCTCAGTTAAAAATTTGGCGTTGTCGCCACTACCTTCGAATGGGTACAGCGCCTTGCATGTCCCGATGGTGGGTAAAGGCTCTTCCTCATCAAACTCATCGTCGAACTCAGTGCTGCGGGACTTGAACTGCACCGTCTCCATGCTGGGGTCCTCAGTGTAGCTGCCATCCGGACTGCGCACAGAAGACATGTAATACATACAACAGTCCAGATGAATACAAAGTCAATGATGAAACACTTGTAGGTAACTACAGGGAGGGTAAGCTGTGTGTGTGTGTGTGTGTGTGTGTGTGTGTGTGTGTGTATGCCTCACTGGTACCTCTCTCTGTTCTGTGCACACGTGTTGGTCGCCGGCGCGTTGCCCTGTGACTCAAACGGCGCACTCTGTCTCCGCTGCGTGCTTCCTTTCTCCAGCAGCTTCCTCTCGACTTCGGTGAGCCAGCTCTGTGGAACAGCGCGGGTCGTGTGATCAACTTGCGATGTAAGGGGTTCTATGCAGTGAGGCGGGGCAGTTTGACAGCTGGTGGTGGGGGTGGTGGTGTTGTATTAGGAACCCTCCACCACCATCCATCCACACAGTTATTTTTCTTTAGTGCCAGCTGAAACGTCTCACCTCGAATTTGTGTGACTCGAGCTGCAGCTTCTCGATGCTCTGCCGCACCTCCTCTAAGCGCGGGTCCACGCTGTTGGGGTCGCCCATGTGGGGGTTCTTAATGTACACCTCCTTCATTTTGTTCAGAGCGTCTCTGTGATCAAAAAAAACTTCATTCAGGTGATTTTAATAAGAGCACCGATGCATTATGAGATTCTTTCTAGGGTCCTTTCGGTGTGGAATTTGCATGTTCTCCCTGTTTCCAAGTGGATTTATTTTAAGAGCTACAGTTTCCTGCACCTTGATTGTAAATGGGAAATATTAAAAGCCCTATAGTTAGTATAGTGTAGTTAGATACTTTAGTGTTTTTGCCCTGTGGTGTACTTACAACCTGTTCAGTGTGACCCCCCCCCCCTCCATCACTCCCAACCATAATCAGGATAATCAAACTAGAAAGTTAATGAAGGTTTCATTACATAATAGCTTATTAAATGAAGCCGATAATAAAAGAAGTATTAAATTAAATGACGTGAGTTAATGATGTTATTAAACTGTACCACCATCACTACAAAAAGATGTGAATTTAAAATTTAAAAAAAATGTAAAAATCAAGCCAACATGTGCATTTGTGTGTGTGTGTGTGTGTGTGTGCAAACCTCTGATCCATCTCTTTCTGGATGTCCTTGTTTATGTCGTTAAGCTTAGCTTGCAGTTTTTTCCTCCTCTGTTCTGGTGGTAAATGACTGTAGTCCTCATGGCCTGCTCCCTAAAACACACACACACACGCACAAATGCACATGTTGGCTTGATTTTTAAATGTCTAATCTTAAATATCACTCATAAAATTATAAATAAAATTATGGATTAAGGTCGTTTCATCTTGGATCAGTTTACATTCACACATAACATTAATTACTATAAAAAATTAAATGAATACAAAATATACTGTACGATATGAACGACTGTAGTGTGTTAATGAGGCGGATGAGAGCAGACACTTACACTTGTGAGCTTCAGCGAGAGCTTAACGTCCGAATGCAAACAAAACAACAGACAGAAATACAAATCAGTTTCAGGCTCCAGGAGACGAACGTTCAGCTTATTAGAAACAGTCACAGCGCCGTATCGCGACTGGACACCAACATTATCAATGCTCAGGGAATCAGAGCTTCCCTAACTCTCACATTCCCCTGTGGAGGGGCCCTCGTTCCTTACCCCACGTTTCAGGCTCCTCAGGCACTGCATCTTGTGTTTGGAGCTCATGAAGTCGTTCAGTCGCTGGCCGAGGGGCTCCTTGCCGTGAGGTGGCGATTGCGGTCCGTTGGCCAGGCCTTCGGGAGAGGGTGACGTGGGGGGAGGGGGTGGTGGCTGACGGGGTGACGATAGCAAAGACATAAGCTGCAGGTGGGGTGGGGGGCAGAAATGAAGGGGTTTGGATTGACAGAAGTAGAAAAAGACAAAGATTGAGTAGAATAATTATTATTATCATTATATTTACAATGGGGCGGCACAGTGGCTTAGTGGTCAGCACGTTCGCCTCTCAGCAGGGGGGGGGGGGGGGGGGGGGGGGGGGGGGGGGGGGGGGGGGGGGGGGGGGGGGGGGGGGGGGGGGGGGGGGGGGGGGGGGGGGGGGGGGGGGGGGGGGGCCATCTGGGTGGAGTTTCCATGTTCTCCCCGTGTCTGCGTGGGTTTCCTCCGGGTTCTCCGGTTTCCTCCCACAGTCCAAAAACATGGATCAAGTTAATTGAATTCTCAAAATTGCCCCATATAGAGTGTGTCTGTGTGAGTGAGTGTGTGCCCAGCGATGGATTGGCGCCCTGTCCTGGGTCTATCTGCCCAGCGCCCGAGACGTTCTTCCCTGGATGGGCATGGGGAACCCCACCGCAACCCTAATAGAGGATAAAGCGGGAGATAATGAATGAATTAATATATTTACAATGCTGATCAACTACTGTCCACTAGATGGTGACATTTTTGTTGTCTTTCTGCATCTGTGTACAAAGGACAAGTGTGTGCCCAGTGATAGATTGGCCCCATGTCCTGGTTGTATCTGCCCGACGACCGAAACGTTCTCCCCTGCATGGGCATGGGGGACCCCCCCCCCCCCCACCCATGACCCTAGTAGCAGATTAAGCGGAGGATAATGATAGATGGATGGATTTTAATCTGCTCATGTGTGAGTGTCCCAGTACTTTTGTTTCTATTGTGTATGTATATACACACAGGTGTAGAGCCACATGCTTGTGTTTCTTTTTTTTAAAAAGATCTGGGTCTGTAGTGCTGAGTCAGTCAAATAACGCAAACCCCAGCAGCAAACTGGGTTAAAAGCCGGACTTGAGGAACTACAATGATCTACAGGACTCAGTAATCATCCTCCACCGTTCTGATCGGTGGCCCAGTGACCCCACTACTGACTAGAAATCGTAAAAATGCCGAGTGTTTGTACCGTGCTGCACTATGCTGTTGTTCCAGATTTCAAGTCTTGAGCAACTCAAGCTGGAGGGTTTAAGAGTCTGTGGGAATTTTGCCAATAACATTCCTTCCGGTCTAAAACTAGACTTTAAGTGAGCCGAGAACTCGATGAGTGTTTCATAATGAAATCAAACTTAGATGATCTGTACCTTATTCCTCTTGATTAAAGGCCATAGCTTGCTCCGGCTCCGGCGCCGACTCTCTCCACGTGCATTTAGAAAGCTGGACTCAGACACGGCCCTCTTCATGGACACGGTATAGTCCTCAAACTCCACGTCACCTGGGGGCTCGAAACCCGATTTGTAGGTCTCCACCACCTGCTTAGTGTCCTGAGGTGGTGCAAAGAAATGTAGAATACAAAAAAAGGATTATATATATCCGGGCGGCACGGTGGCTTAGTGGTTTAGCATGTTCTCCTCTCAGCGCTGGGGATTCCCGGTTCGAATCTCCATCTGGGTGGAGTCTCCATGTTCTCCATGTGTCCATGGAGTCTCCATGTTCTCCCCGTGTCCGCGTGGGTTTCCTCCGGGTTCTCCAGTTTCCTCCCACAGTCCAAAAAACATGGATCAAGTCAATTAAGTTCTACAAAATGCCCCATATAGAGTGTGTCTGTGTGAGTGAGTGTGTGTCCAGTGATGGATTGGCGTCCCGTCCTGGGTCTATCTGCCCAGCACCTGAAACGTTCTCCCATGGATGGGCATGGGGAACCCCCCCACGACCCTGATATAGGATAAAGAGGAAGATAATGGATGGATGAATTTTATATATATATATATATGTGTATGTGTGTGTGTATGTGTGTGTGTATGTGTGTGTGTGTGTGTGTGTGTGTGTGTGTGTTAAGTGGAGCTGATACAATAGATTATTTAATAAAGTGGCTGGTGGGTGAGTGCTGCTTTATAATTTACGTTTGATTTGTTTGGTTATTCGTAGCCTGGTCCTGTACGATCTGATGGACTGATGGACTTGTGTTTTGCTGCAGCAGAAGCTGCATCTGTACAACAGATTAAATCTGATCCAGTAAATAAGCCACTTCAAACCTGCAGCCACAGAGAGCCATATGAGTCAATTAGAGCTTCAGTGTGACCTCACGCTGTCTTTGACTCTTTTCCCGAACTGCAACCAAATGCCCTCTAAGCTCAGGATTTACCCAACAACTCATGCTCTCTCTCTCTCTCTCTCTCTCTCTCTCTCTCTCACACACACACATACACACACACTGATTCAGTCACAGCTGTTATTTACAGAGAAACCTGTGCATCGGTCGTCACTGCTCATTCGCATTAGTGTTAAAGATGCAATCAAACTAATAGTACGAATTTTTAATCTCCGTTAATGATGGATAATTAAATGAAACTTCTGCACTTTTAAAATGTTAAACAGGTTCCCAAACGTATATGGATGTTTCTCTCTGTTTAATGTTCTTAAAGCACATCATTAGAACGAGTTGCAAATTTGCAAATAAAATTTCCTCCTATTATCAGAATAATGTTTCCATTTCATTTTGTTTTTTTTAAGTTTTTAAGCTTCTAAATCTGAAATCTATGAAATGCGGCATGTCCATTTTATTTTTAATGTGTATGAATTATATATCTCTGTGAACGAGCAGAAACACGTGAACTTTTAAAGGAACACTTAGTTTTGAAGTATTATAAACCAGTATTAAGTAATTTGTGGAGTGTAATGAAATGATTTGTTATTAAAAGTGCATAATTATTATTATTAGTAGTAGTAGTAGAAGGAGGAGGAGGAGGAGGAGGAGGAGGAGGAGTATCTTGATAAGCATACATTTGAAATTGTGGAAACGTCCCCAAAATACAGGATATTTATTTATAGCACTTCGGGTCCGATGTCTGGTAAATACGTGCTCAGAGGGCATCCTTACTGTAAGTTATTTTTGAACCTATCCCTCGGAGAGTGACCCACTTTTCAAATGAACCACAAGCACAACTGTCTGGTGCCCCCCTTCTGATAGTTGCACAATACGACTGAGATCTTTCCCTAACGAGCACAAATGGCACACGGGGGTCTCCTGCTCATGCATAAATTAGGACATGTAGAAACATATTATTGTCTCAGAAAGCCGTAACAAGTGAACAGCATTCCTGTCAGGACAGTAACCATGTGCATAACTGAGGGACGTCTCGTGTTGTAAGCGATCATTAAAGCTACAGTGTGTATTGTGTGTTGGACACTGATTGTTGCGTATGAACCTGCTCTGAAGTGCACGGCGTGATCTCCACGTTCAGTTCATTCAGTGAACACTCATTCACACTCATCCTCCTGACTGTGGTGGAACAAACCGTCCCTCACTTTCTGTGTTGTGTTGACACTATTTAATATGACTTTTATTTTTTTGGACTGTAAAAGGAACCCAAAGCTTTGTTCTTAACTATCTAAGCTTCTACATGCTGAAACTATACTTACCATTTTGGGGTCGATGGACTCGGCAGCTTTGGTCATGCCATCTAGACACTTGCTGACGATGGGCAACACTTTGCGCTCCACCTCAGAGTAGCATCTCATACTCTCCCCTATTCTCTCGATCCGTCTCTCCTCCATCTCCTGAATTCTCTGTAACACATGACAAAACAAGTGAGAACACTATATATATATATATATATATGCATGGTGGCTTAGTGGTTTAGCATGTTATCCTCTCAGCACCTGTTCGAATCCCCATCTGGGTGGAGTTTCCATGTTCCATGTTCTTCCCATGTCCACGTGGGTTTCCTCCGGTTTTCTCCCACAGTCCAAAAACATCGATCAATTGAGTTCTCCAAATTGCCCCATATAGAGTGTGTCTGTGTGAGTGTGCCCAGCGATAGATTGGCACCCTGTCCTGGGTCTATCTGCCCAGTGCCCGAAACGATCTCTTTGGGCATGCTTCCATCATTGTGGAAACAGTTTGGGGAAGGCGCTTTACCGTTCTAGCAGAATATAAAAGCATGGTAGGTTGATTTGAGTTTGGCATCAAAGAACTTGTCTGATTCACATTAACACCTGACACAAAGCCCATGGAATATATTTGGGATTAAATAGGATGGAGACTGTGAGTCAGGTCCAGTGTCTGAATGCTCCTCTGGCTAAACGGGTACAAATCCCTTCACATAGACTCCGAAACCTCGCTGAAAGTCAGTGTGAAATATAACAGCAGACAATAATGATGCGGTTCTGTGATGTCTGATGTCTAACCTGGAAGATGTGAGGGATAAGGGTGTAGTAGTGCTCATGTTGGTCTTTATTAAACTTCTGCAGGTAGGACATATACTCGTTCTTACTGTCGTCGGCTATCTGGTGTCGTATCTGCGCCTGCTGCTTGGCCTGAAAAAGAGATGCAGATATAGGAAATAAGGGAGGCGCTGTTGTGATGACGGCTGCCTAAAAGCCCCAACGTTTGGACGGCATCCCGTGCTCCATTGCGGGGTCGCACTGTGGGGTACAGACCACGCAAAATTAAAAAGGTCACTGGCATCCAGCAGACAACACTGCTGTAGCACGGGACAATAAACCAGCTGCATCCAGATGATGCCTAATAAAACGATGCCAATGTGCTAGCTGGGACGAGTGCGGCTGCCTCTAAAGGCACGTCGTCTTACAGAGGTGGGGCTCACGGGGCTCCATCCTGCAAATCTGTTTGGATGGGGGCAAAACTGAAAACAACACGTGGAACACAAACACCTAAAAAAGAATCTCACAGTCGCGTTATTTCATGCAGTTTGAACGGCAATCCACAAAGCCAGCTTCTGCAGCTGCTCGTCCCGACCTCAAGGGACGGTCGTGTATTTTTTTGTTTTTTTTTTGTTTTCAACCACAACTCCAGTTCTCCATCTTTTTTGGGTCCAGATTTTTACTACGGTCTTAAAAGGACAGAAATCGGTCCTGTGTTGAGACAGAACACAAAGCCCGGCCACCATAAAAAGCCTGCACGGTGTAATTTTAGGGGGAAATTGTCCGTGTCATGGTGAACTACATGTTTTAAATAATTTAAGGACAAAGCACAGCGTCTGTGTGAGCGCTGCAACGCTACTTTAAGATAATGTTCTGTTGAAAAATAACTTTATAAGAGTTTGTCTTCCTTCTTGAAGGATGAGCTCAGAAGTATGACCAGAGTGATGTTACTGTACATAATCAAAGCTACATGTAGCAGAATCAGTATCACGACTCTTTAAAGTGGCTGAATTTGGGATAAAGGGCGAATTTGGCAGAACATCGAGTCAAATGTCAGGATCACACAGTTGAGGAGAGATTCTCCTGGGTCGTTTTTGACCTTTGACTTAAGTAGTCCGGCTGTGAAGCATGCTTTGTGAATAAGCGCTGGAGTTGGGTCTGATACTGAGGCACCGAAGGGACGTCAGAGGATCTGACAATACAGACCCACTTCTTCAACCCTCCAGAGAAGCTTCACAATTAGCAGTGCAAAGTATAGCAGCAGCAAGAAGAGGGGAGAGAGAAGAGGAAAAGAAAGAGCAAAGGAAAAGATACACTGTTCCTGTGGACGCCAGAACACCAACACACACATGAACACACACACACACACACACACACACACACACACACAATACAACAAAGTTAAAACAGTCGTCGAAAAATAACCACTTTCAGCACAGAACTTCGTCCAGCATGCCCACTAAAGCTCAGCGCACACTACACAACTTAAAAAGAGTGTCAGAGTCGCGCTGCACGTTGTCCTGATGACCGTCGCCCCGTCAGCCTGACCGGGCGGCACGGTGGCTTAGTGGTTTGGCATGTTCTTCTTTCAGCGCTCGGGATTCCCGGTTGGAATCCCCATCTGGGTGGAGTTTCCATGTTCTCCCCGTGTCCGCGTGGGTTTCCTCCGGGTTCTCCGGTTTCCTCCCACAGTCCAAAAACATGGATCAAGGTCAATTGAGTTCTCCAAATTGCCCCTTATAGAGTGTGTCTGTGTGAGTGAGTGTGTGTCCAGCGATAGATTGGTGTCCTGTCCTGGGTGTATCTGCCCAGCGCCTGAAACGTTTTCCCCTGGATGGGCATGGAGAACCCCCCCTCGACCCTATTCCCTTGTATAGGATTAGGCGTTCTAAAAAAGTAGGCTTAATGTCTTTGTGTCTTGGTCAGTTTGTTCGTATGGTGTATGCCTGAGAAACCTTGGACAGATTATTCAGTTGGGAACTGTAGGGGAACTTGAAAAGGTTCTTGTTCACAGTCTTTAATATTGTATAGGGCATGTGTTAAAGAGCGTGTCCAAACATTTGCAACGGACAACCAGGCGAAACTCAAACGACGCAGGTTTGATTCCATGATACGTGTCTGTTACTCATTGCTGGAAGTATAATTAGACATTAACTCGCTCTAACAATCTTTAAACCCAACAACGGGACCTTGTGTAGTGTGCACTCAGCTTAACACAACACAAACACCAAAGCACACAGCACAGAAAATGGACAGGAATTGGCCGTCTGTTCTTTGGAACGTGAACGTTTGTACGTTTTTGCAGTATGTAGCTTGTCTGTGTCTTAACCCGTCAACCTGTCAATTTGGAAGGCGATAAATATGATGCCTGGAATACGGAACTCGCTGTTGCTGAACCAGCAGTTGTTCTACGAACCCAGTCGCTAGTTGGTGTTTTTTTTTTTTTTATGGTCGTGGTATAAAAACAGGGCCAGATATTCGGACAACGAAAAACAGAACGAACTTTGCGACAGACATATTAAGTGAACGTTGATGTCTATGGGTGTACACTTATCAGATTAACAGTTCCCCACAGACAGAGATGACTTGAGGTCATAAACCTACCTTGAGAGAACACCGCTTTGAGACATGTTAGAAAGACAAAAACAGAGTTCATTAGTGTCAGAGCTCTCTGTAGTAGCATAATATATATAAATGGTTAATAAACTACTTATGGCATCAGATGCGCACGTTCGGTTTTAGACCTGCGTTTGGGCACAAGAGCCGAAGACCAGCATGCCAATAAAACTAATATTAAAGTCCAAATGACTTTTAAAATCTTATCTGAAATGTCTCTTCACCTCTTTCCATTTTGCCTAAGCATTTGCAGGAGTCTTATGAAAGTGTAAATTATGGTCGGAGAGGCTGATTACAGAACGCTTTATTTTAACAAACTATAAACTAGCTGTTAGTTTTGCGTACGTTCCCCTTAAAACCCTTTACGGCAGTATTTATTATTATTTTTACTATTTTCTCAACACGGTGGGTCCTGATTTGGAGATTTGGGTATTGTGCCTACAGTTAATAAATACACTACAGCAACACGGACAAAAAATATTGGGACATGTCTGTCATATAAGACTCTTTGATCATGCATTGTACCAAAACTGGCACTGTATATGTATTTAATTCTGTTAGGTTTAAGATTTAAAATGAGGATTTTAAATAGAAAAGCATTCCAAATGGAAGATCTGGCAACTAGAATTGTTGTGGCTGCAGGTTTTAAAGGTTTTAGATTATTTTAGTCCAAAATTACAGCTGTTCAGTTTTCTTTATTTCTAAATTTACACCCAGAGCTTTTCCATCATCTTTAATTCAGTTTACTGTTTATTGCTCAGTTTTAAAATCATTCACCCCGGTGTATTTCTTAAAAAAACACACACACTGTAGTTGACCACAAATTAATTGCACCACTGTAATCTAATATTTAGTAATTAACAGCCGAGGCACCTGGTAAATGTTTTACTAAGTGCTCTAAATTGCAGTTAACTGAACAGGCACTTCATAAACGCCACACTGCCGGGTGTCCTGGTTTTAACTGCCGGTGTGAATCAGTTCGGTCGTATGAATCAACACGACTCGTGGCATTAGCTGTAAAAGTGTCCACGGCTAGTTAGGTTCCAACAACTGTCCAATTTCCCTGCAGTAAGATACGGCACGCTGCCAGAGGAAACGCCGTGGTTAGTAGAAGGGAGAACAAGGCTCTTCATGGTGCAGTGGATGGGATCGCAGGTGATGGCGAGCACGTCCCTGTCCGAATGCACTGCCGCAACCCGAGGCTGGGATGCACAGAACGGGCGAGAGAAAAGGGAAAGAGCCGGCCTGGTCCATACCTTCTCCACGTCGGCTTTGGTCACGTTAATGTCAGCATCCACCTTGTCAAAGTAGTGCTGAGCTCGGTCGGCCTCCTTGCAGTCCCTCTCGAACCGGCGCTTACTCTGCAAGTGAGAAAAAAAAAAAAAAAAAAAAACCCAGACGGTCAATAACTCAGATCAGTCAGGATCAGTTGGCTTTCTGTTTGTAGTCGCTGTGCAGTAACTCACCGATTCCAGCTGTTTCCAGGAGTTCTCGATATGCTGCTGGGCTCTCCGGCCGTCGTGGAAATGCTGTGGAAAGGGAAACGTTGTCGTCGATAAGTGAAGATAATTGCCGGTGTCAGCATGTCTTATGATGAACTCATTATCGCAGGAACTATTCGAGTGGCAACAAGTACCATTTATCTGCCCTGCTGTTCAGAAGACGACAGCAAATCCAACACAATTCCGAACTGCCTCCAGCACCGTTTAACAACACCAACAAAAATTTAGCATGTCCACTTCATGTCCACATATCGTGACAGTCTTGCCATGCGACCTCAAGGTCCCGGTTCGATTTCCAGTCCCATTAAGAACCACGGCTGAAGTGGCCTTGGGCCAGGCACCTAACCCTAATTGTACCCTGGGTGCCCTGTACAGGGCTGCCCATTGCTCCGGGCACATGTGCTCACGTCACTCAGTGTGTGTTCAGTACACAAAATAGATCTAGTTCTATTTTCTAACAATCGGGTATTTCCATTTTTAAAAGCCAAAAACCTGAAACAGAGTGACGCGATTCCCTCCACGACTCAGCGGGAAGGATTTTGTGTGAATGTGTAAGCCTAATCCTGTCTTGTGTGTGTGTGTTTATAAAGTATTAAAAGCATTGAATGAAGCATAATCAAATCATGAGATTTTGGTTTTCAGTCATCGTGTCAAGAAAATGTATAAAGAATAAGCAGAAAGGATTGATTTGTGTTTGTTTGTGAGGCATATCTGCAGTTGTGGCTGAGCAGAAGATTATAATCCCAACGGCACACATGCTCGATTCAGGAGACGAGCCGCTGACCTGCTCTGATGAATTGGCTGACCCAACGTGGCGACCATCATGTTATTCACTTCAAACAAAATTGTACACAACCCACAAACTTCTCATTGTATCCAAAAACCTTTGCTGATGTTACTCAGACGGCGGTGACGTTAATGTCAAGTCATTAAATCTGATGGCTGGCTGATGCGTGACCCCCCCCCACTCACAAGATGCCATGAGAAAAACGCATAAAGAGCACTTTCTTTCGGACAAACAAAAACCAGTGGGCTCTTTATGAGCTGCTCTACATTTCCTTCAGCAGCCTCTGCGTGGTCATGTCTGTCTCCTATTCCTTTAGTCCCAGCCATTAGACTGAGACAGGCACAGTGGAGTGGGGGCGGGGGGGGCGGGGTCCCGCTTCTGCTCCCACTCCAGTAACCCTAATACATGACCCACATTCAGCACTGGCATAAACCATCAACAATCAGAATAACAATCATAACATCACATCCTTTATCCGGGGATTTAATGAGGGCAGGAGGCAGAGGGTGAATTGGATTTGGATTTGTGTGCGTGTCCAGATCGTCCGACCGATTATTCACCCGTACGGAAACAATAATAAATAAAGTACGGAGAACGTCCCGGCTCGTACCGCTTTGCGCTCGGCTTTGAGTTCCTGAATGTAGCGCACCAGCTCCGAGATGATCTGGGTCGAGAGGTTTTCGGCGATGACCTCATGCTGCCCCGCGTAGTCATTCAGCTCGTTCAGTGTCATGAGAAAGGCCCGGCAGGAGGTGTATCTGACCATATGGGCACGAAAGAGGACGAGCATCATTCCAACACAGCCCTTCCACATGCCACCATGACGGAATGCTAATCACACTCTGCAGTCACTCTTATGCTTATTATTATAATGAGAGAATTAATTACATTAAATAATCTGCTGATAAAATACATACCTGTACTCGTCCTCTTCTCTGGAGTTCTTCTTCGGCTGGTACTTCTTTGAGAGGTTTCTGTGAGTAAAATCGTTACACACTAATTAGATGAGCCCTGGGCGCTGGGGGTCGCCGGCTCGAATACCGATCTGGGCGGTTTCCAGGTTCTCTCCGTGGCCATGTGGGTTTCCTCCGGGTTCTTCCCGCAGTCCAAAAACATGGATTCAAGGTGAATTGGCTTTAAATTGTTCTTATTCCAATTACCCCTATATGATGTGTGTGTGAGTATGCCCAGCGATGGATTGGAGCCTTTCCTTGGACTATCCACCCAGCACCCGAAACATTTTCCCCTGGATGGGCATGGGAACCCCCCCTCAAACCTAGTCCCTAGTATAAGATTTAGCAGAAGATAATGAGATGAGTTATCACACTGCCAGAGCACCACAGCGACGACCTGACAGGACTTCAATCTTCACATAGGGATTAACTCATTGACCAAACACTCGGATTTAATGGACAGAACCCCCCACTAAGCCTTGGTCCTCTCAAGGTTTCATCCAACAACACCATGGGGTTTTTCCTTGCCACTGTCGCTTGGGCTTGTTCTTTGGCTTGTTCAGGTTTAGAAAACAATGTACTGCTGTACAAAGCTTTATATAAATAATGCTATAACTTGAAAGAATGTATTTAACACACACACACACACACACACACACACACAGACTTTCAACCATTCATTATCTTCCGCTTTATCCTCTATTAGGGTCGGGGGGGGGGGTGTTCCCCATGCCCATCCTGGGGAGAACGTCTCGGGCGCGGGGCAGATACACCCAGGACAGGACGCCAATCTCTCACTGGACACACACTCACTCACACAGACACACTCTATAAGGGGCAATTTGGAGAACTCAATTGACCTTGATCCATGTTTTTGGACTGTGGGAGGAAACCGGAGAACCCTGAGGAAACCCACACGGACACGGGGAGAACATGGAAACTACACCTACATGGGGAATCGAACCGGGAATCCCTAGTGCTGAGAGGAGAACATGCTAAACCACTAAGCCACCGTGCCGCCCCAACTTTATATACATAAAGATAAAATCTGATAATAAAGACTCTAATCTTTTTCCAGCGCTCCAAACGCACCAAAATAAAACAAACCTCTGTTTTATAATCGTCTTACTGCATCTTTGGACAGTGAATTCTGTTCATCCTGCTGTGTTTTTTTTTTTTTGGTGGAGGTGTTCAAAGTAACAGCAGGAATAAATGTGAGGAGACATAAAACATTTGGGAACACAATGACGTTCCCGAAGCCGACCCATCCCTCTCTTCCCTTGCACCCTGTCTTACTCATCCCTAACACTCTCTACTTGTCTGCATCTCTCTCTCTCTCTCTCTCTCTCTCTCTCTTACACACCCCCAGCAGTACCTCCCCTAGGCTGACGTGTTGCTAGGCAGATCACCATCTTGCAGCTCCCTGTCAGAGCTATGCGGCTCCTGCCGTCTACCTTTTAAAATCTGCCCCGAGAAGCGCTGGACACGGCTGAGGACAATACAGTGTGAAACACCTCATCTCCTTATATAATAACCGCCACGCCGTGGCCTTTTAACTGCCCATTATTCCTGAGCTGGAGGCAGGTCGATGGTGTTCGTCTCCTAACAGGCGCATTGTGTTAGATAAATCTCAGCTCATTGTAGGGAGCGGTATAAAAGGCTCGGGGGAGACGTCGTGAATTAAGGCTCTCTCTCTCTCTCTCTCGCTCTCTCACAAACACACTCTGGTTGACTTCATAGGAATAACAAAGCCCTGATTGACAGCCGGCTTTGAAAAGCTGAGTTTCTCGCGCATGTGTCGGGGAGGGAAATCGCTGGCTCACACCCACCCGAACGGCAGACAGCACCGAACCGGTGTAGGGCTCTCAGGATATGGGTCAGCGCCATAGCAACTCCCGTAGCCATAGCGATCCCCGTCCGCCACGTTAACGCGTCCAGCTGAAAATGGCCCGCGTTAATGAATTCCTTCAGACCTCCGCTTGGAGTCGGAACGGATTAAGATGGCTCCTTCGCACTGAAATAAATCTCCTTCAATATGCCAAACCATTTTTTTTTTGGATCGATGCCGAGGGCTGAAAACGCCACTAACGTCAGACACGCTGGAAGTGCAACCGAACCCTCGATCTCCTTTACTTTTGACAGCGCAGCGATTTTAAGGCTCGGCGATGTGACTCATATCCCAGATGCTCGTCTGATGCTTAAGCACTTATGCTGATGGAGCTGGCGCTCTGATATGTGAAACATCTGAGGTGTAATGGGATTGCAAAAGCGATCAGACTAATATGAGATAGAATACGCGTTTACTTCATTAAGTCTCTGCTGTATTCTGTTGCAGGTCCCAAGCATGTTCTCCTCGCAGCGCTTGGGATCCGGGTTCAATTCCCAATTTGGGTGGAGTTTTCATCTTCTCCCCATGTATGTGTGGGTTTCCTCCGTGTTCTCCAGCTTCTACCCACAGTCCAAAAACATGGATTGAAGGTGGATTGGCTGCTCCACCGAATGTGTATCCAGTGATGGATTGGCAGCCTGGCCTGGGTGTATCTGCCCAGCACCCGAACCATTCTCCCGTGTATAACCCCTCCCCCCAGGAGCCCAGCAGAGGATTAAGTTAAAGATAATGAGATGAAATTACGAAGAACATGCAAAACCACAGTATCATATGAATGTGTTGATCATCAGCGCGTAATGAAAACCTTTCCCGCTGCAGAAATCGGCCATTATACTCTTTAAATGCTGGAAACCGAACCCTGTGGCTTGTGAGAATCGGGTCATGTGGGATTTCTGTTCTACCTTATTTGTTTGGCGTAGCTCAGCTCTATTTCAGATCTCTCCTTCACGAACTTGGTGTAGCGCTCCACAAACTCGATGCCCCACTGTGTGTGTTTCTCCAGGTTGTCAAATTGATCCTGAGGGAGGGAACAAGAGACGAGCGTTTGACATCTGCAAAGCCATTTAATTTAACAAGTTACATCATTTAAAGAAAATCTCACGCAGTAAATAATAAATTAAATCTTCAGCTTTAATGCAGGAACGAAACGTCGCATCACTGCAAGGTCTCCTCTGGATGGCTTCTTCATGTTCATCCAGGGGAGAACGTTTGGAGCGCTGGGCTGTTACACCCAGGACAGGGTGCCAATCCATCGCTGGGCACACACTCACTCACACACACACATACACAAAGTATATAGGGGCAATGTGGAAGGAGACAATTTATGGCAGCCAATTCACCTTGAATCTATGTTTTTGGACCCACGGAGACACAAGGAGAACATGGAAACCCAGTTCAATTTGCTGGATCCCCAGATCTGGTCCGCTGAGAGACGGGCGTGCCACTACGCCACCGTGACGCCCCCTTTTTTCATTATTCGTTTTTATTTATTTTGGTTTTTTTATTTTTACTTTACACAGATATGATGTAAATCACTGTCCCCTTAACAGAGAGAGAGGTCTGTGCTCGCGAATGCAGCCAAAATTGGTTTCACACTCGCTGCTTGAGCAAATTATCCTAAACACTTATCCTGCATCCTCTTTACACACTGTTCTCTTATATTAGCCTCGATTTTTATGCAAATGCAGCATTGAGAATGCGAGAGAGTGCACATCTGTCAATCTGGACAAAAAGTTCTGGCTGCCTACACATTACACCTACAGGAGCTTTGATGGCAGCCCGTTCTGCACCCATAATAGTTCATCCGGGGGACTTTCTGCAAGATTTTGGAGTGTGTCTGTCAGGAGTATCATCCAGAAGTCTGTTTTCAAGGTTGGGTGCTGATGCTGAATGAAAGTGTTTAGCCTATAATCTCTGTACTAGTTCATCCCAGAGGCATCTGATGGCGTTGGGGTCAGGACCGTGTGAGGGTTGACCGTGTGAGGTGCATATCTTTATGGACTGATGCAAACTGTTCCAACAAAGCTCACAATCGTCCAAAATGCTGTTATTTACCTGTGGCCGTTGGGACTGATTGAAGCAGCGGAATTCTGTGATTTAAGAGGTGTGTGAGAATATATTTGTGTACATAATGTCTCCAGGCTTGTGTTGAAATCCTCAGCATCCTAATGAACACTGTGCAGGTCTCAGCAGATGTGCCGTTAAGTGTTTTTGATCATGCAGACGCCCACCACGCGTTCAGATTGCACACGGCACAGCTGGCTCTCAAACGGAATGCTGGAGACGCAGCTGCGTTCTGCACCTCTTCCATGTTTTCTGCAGACTACAGACTGGTTTCAGTTACTTAAGATACCTGTATAAACTGTCCAAACACAGGGGGGCGGCGCTGAAACAAAGCACAGTGCAGCAGCTATAATGTTACAACACGGACTCATTTCAGTTTTACCTCCTACGGCTTCTTCGCTTACGAAATCCAGGAAGGCTTTTCGCTTTTCAGCCAAAGCTCACACTTTTTCTAAAACGTTTGGCATTCGGTACGTTTTTAAAAAGTTTGGCATGTCGTCGTCGTCACAGTCCTTTATCTGAGATTGCATTACATCAATCAGAAGGACGTTGGGGTATCCGTCTGTAGGTTCGGTGATTTGAACCCGGCAAAAGTTGCCAGTGCGGGTGCCGAATCAAGGCCTCCAACCCTGCAGGGGGCTGTATCATGTCTGCGCTCAGACCCCATCCATCACGCCCGGATACTGTAAGCCGATTTGGATGTGATGTCGTGTAATGCTTCACTGGCATCATATTTGCAAGTCAAATATGAAACCCTGTAATATTATACTCATGAATCTATAAACGTCTGGTGTGGCCACATTTGCATGTGAAGTCAGCGTCAGTCTCACTGATACCTTTTGTTCAAATCTAAAAAAACATTTATGAATACGGCTGGATTAGAACCGGTCATCAGGAACTACATCACTCGAGTGACCAGGTCAAATAAATGCTCCACCGAGTGAAGCGTTCCGTGCGCTTCTATGTGCATGTTTCATCATTTCTCTCTTGGAAGCATCTTCCTCTTCACGCCTCCCAGCTCCCTGTCCTGCCAACAGGGGGTCAGATCCACCGTCTCTGGGCCGTACAACATCACGGGTCTCACTACGGTTCTGCAAACATTTCTATCCGCGCTCATCACTCCATCTCCAGCTTCACTCCATCCACCCCACCCGGCCTGCTCGCTCCACTTCACCTTTCCACCACAATGTGTATTCGATCCTGAGCATTAAAACTCATGCACTTTATCATCCTCCCTCTCGTTTACACACACACACACACACACACTGGGGGGCGGGGGGGGGCGTTATACTCCTGCTAACCTTCGCTCTTCTTTCCTCCGATATGTGTGCTATACATTTTGATGGTTTTAAAGCAGACTCATTCATTCATTCATTCATTATCTCCCGCTTTATCCTCTATTAAGGTCGTGGGGGGGGGGGGGGGTTTCCCCATGCCCATCCAGGGGAGAACGTTTCGGGCGCTGGGCAGATAGACCCAGGACAGGGCGCCAATCTATTGCTGGACACACACTCACTCACACACACACTCTATATGGGGCAATTTGGAGAACTCAATTGACTTGATCCATGTTTTTGGACTGTGGACGGAAACCGAAGAACCCGGAGGAAACCCATGCAGACACGGGGAGAACATGGAAACTCCACCCAGATGGGGATTCAAACCGGGAATCCCTAGCGCTAAACCGAACCGGGAATCCCTAACGTAAAGCTGGCTCGATCATACAGCTTTAGGGGTAATAGTAATATTTCGGTGTTTAAGTCCGGTACCCTGTGTTCACTTTACGTGCCCTTGTGCCTGGTTACACAGTGAAAAAGAGGAACAAGAACTAAAAATGGGTCTCCCTTACGTCATTTTGCAGACGCTTTGGGCCAAAGTGACTTACAAGTGTCCCAACTTGACTGCAGAGGTTTGAAAACAGACCATCATACAACATACAGCATCCCGCAGCAATAAGGGTCAAGGGCCCACACTGGAAACTCACCCTCACCCTTCAGATTAAAGGACCCCACACCATAAGCCCCCGAGCTGCCCCGAATCACAGTCTCATCAGCATGTGACGTCATGCAAACCTTCCTAATGCGCGTATTTCTCAGAACATATTAATAATTCCCCCAATTAATGCCGATTCAGGGCCCCCACGTGACCCCGCTGGAGGCCTGTTTTGTGACGCATGCTTTTCAGATCACAGCTTCATTCGGAATCGGCCTGCACGCTGCGCCGCGTCGGAGTTCTGATGCATGCACCTGTCATTGCTATGCGCGATACAGGGCTGCTCTGCCGCGCGCGCGGCGTTAAGCGGGGATTACTGCTGGCTCGGCTCTTCGGCAGAACGCGGGGGGGGGGGGGCGGAAGGGCGCACGCGGAGGGGGGGGTTAATGAGAGATGGCGACAGAACCTCGGACTAAGACGATCGCGTGCCGCGCTGAAGAATAAAGCGCGCGGGAGATGGGCGGAACACGGCGGCTCGGCTCGGCTCGGTTCGTCTCGGCTCGGTTCGGACCGTCCACACCGGACCAGACACACCTGCTGAGCGCACGAGCGCACGCCGAACGCGCGTGCTGCTGGATGGCGTCATCCCTCGCGGAGCGCGCAGACGCACGTACCCAGAGATCGGTGCCCCAGCTGCAGCTCATGGTGTCGGGGCAGTTCCTCCGCGATAGTCCTCGGCTCGAGTGCATGGCTGCCTCCGAATAGCTCATTAAACTATACATGTACTGAGAACACGATGCCGTCGGCGACGGGGACCTCCAGCAGCCGCAGTCCGTCTTCACCTGCGCATGCTGCCGACTGCAGACGATCCGCACGAGCGCTGTCCGACTGATACCAAGCTAATGTCTCTCTCTCTCTCTCTCTCTCTTTCTCTCGCTCACTCCCTCTCATCTCTCACTCCCTCTCTCACCTCTCTCTTACCCCCCTCCCTCCATCTGCAGCCTGCAATCATTTCTTTAAAGCTTTTAGACATCCAGGGGTTTCATTATAACCACAATGAGACTCCGTTTCCCCCAAATTCAATTATTCACTTTTAAACATTCATTAAAATAGTCCTTATATATTACCAATAATACACACAAGAGAGAAATATAAAAGGTCATATTGGAAGAAGGGTATTAGTAGCTAATTCTTATTTTATTAACTAATTCAACTTAATACATTATTATCATTGTTACTATTATCATTATTATTATTATTATCATTATTATTATTATGTTATTAATGGGCGGCACGGTGGCTGAGTGGTTAGCACGTTCGCCTCTCAGCGCTAGGGATTCCCGATTCGAATCCCCATCTGGGTGGAGTTTCCATGTTCTCCCCGTGTCTGTGTGGGTTTCCTCCGGGTTCTCCGGTTTCCTCCCACAGTCCAAAAACATGGATCAAGTTAATTGAATTCTCAAAATTGCCCCATATAGAGTGTGTCTGTGTGAGTGAGTGTGTGCCCAGCGATGGATTGGCGCTCTGTCCTGGGTCTATCTGCCCAGCGCCCGAGACGTTCTCCCCTGGATGAGCATGGGGAACCCCACCACGACCCTAATAGAGGATAAGCGGGAGATAATGAATGAATGAATGTTATTAATGTTGTTGTTTAAATGTTCATCAGTCATTTTTTATGAAACTTATTTTAAGTTTAATTTAAATTATATATATATATATATATATATATATATATATATATATATATATATATATATATATATATATATATAATTTAAATATATTTATTTATTTATTTATAAATATTTAGTTTTTGTAAGAACATTTTTTAAGAAAAAAAACACAGCATTTTCAAAATTTCCAGACGTCTGTAGTGCTTTATACTATTTTAGAAGACCATGACTTTATTGATTTTAAATACAGATTTACAGAAACGCAGATTTTATTAATATAAACAGAAAGCAGTGAACGTCGAACAACAAGTTCGACACTTTAAAAGTCTTTAAAATAAAAACCTGTATTTTGAAAAAAAAAAAACTTTGGCTTTGTACCAATCTGTATCTGGGTAGCTCACTTCACAGAGTTTACCCCTATCTAGGGTCCCTTTATAAGGAGCAGTAATCTATTTGTAACTCGACCGACTTCTTCCCGTAGCTTTACTTCCCGTTGGCAACCGGACGCCGCGGTTCGGTATCCAGGCGGCTGCTGGACGACAAACAGATTACACACAGATTACACACGGATTACACACGGATTAAACTAGTTCAATAAAACTGCGATAGATACGAACATTATTAAAACTGTCCACGTTTTATCACGTTGTTGTTTCTTTTCCCACGTGGCAAATCTGCTGTTTGCAAGCTAACGCGTTAGCGGTGAAGCTACAAACGCAAGGCGGCGTCATGAGCGAACAGTTAAGGCTGATCGTGGAGCAGCTGAACCGGGAGCCGTTCAGGAAAAACTTCAACCTGATCACGTTCGACTCTTTAGAGCCGATTCAGCTCCTGCAAACTCTTAACGATGTTTTGGCCGAAATCGACTCCAAGGTAAGGCGTCCCAATCCGCGCACCGCTGACTCTGCAGGGTGCTTCAACTGTGCACTTCGCTGCGTTAACGAAGCGATGAAAACCCATCCCATTCCCCATGCCCATCCAGGGGAGAACGTTTCAGGCGCTGGGCAGATACACCCAGGACAGGACGCTAATCTATCGCTGGGCACACACTCACTCACTCACACAGACTCTATATGGGGCAATTTGGAGAGCTCAATTGACCTTGATCCATGTTTTTGGACTGTGGGATAAAACCGGAGGAAACCCACGTGGACACGGGGACAACATGAAAACTCCACCCAGATAGGGATTCGAACCAGGAATCCCTAGTGCTGAGAGGCCACCGTGCTGCATTTAGAAAACCCATCCATCCATTATCTTCTGCTTTATCCTCTATTAGGGTCGCGGTGGGGTTCCCCATGCCCATCCAGGGGAGAACGTTTCGGGCGCTGGGCAGATACACCCAGGACAGGGCGCCAATCTATCGCTGGGCACACATTCACTCACACATACACACTCTATATGGGGCAATTTGGAGAATTCAATTGACTTGATCCATGTTTTTGGACTGTGGGAGAAAACTGGAGAATCCGGAGGAAACCCACGCAGACATGGGGAGAACATAGAAACTCCACCCAGATGGGGATTCGAACCGGGAATTCCTAACGCTGAAAGGAGAACATGCAAATCACTAAGCCACCATGCCGCCGCATTTTGAAAACCAAGTTTGCTAATTATAAATATTAAGACACATTAATGAGGAGAGTTCTGTTGATTCTCGTTCATGTTAATGTGTTGCTTTCGTCAAAGTACAAAAGACAAAACACGTGTTCATCTTGAATTTAAAATAATACACATGATGGAATTTGTTTTCATTTATATATATTTTTTATTGCTGTAAGAAGGTTATCTTTGTCAAAAGGGTCATTTTGCCATCAATTCTTTATTTATTAGACCCACTAAAATCTCACATACAAATCTTTTCATATTCTGTTAACTCATGTTGCCTTTCGTTCTATTCCAAACTGAATGCTAAGAGAGGAACAAATGCAGAAATCTGAATGCAAACCTACTAAAATAAAATATTTGTTTGTGTCAAAGGGATTTACTATGACACTGCATCCATCATTCACCTATGGAAGCCAACGGGGGGGGGGGGGGGGGGGGGGGGGGGGGGGGGGGGGGGGGGGGGGGGGGGGGGGGGGGGGGGGGGGGGGGGGGGGGGGGGGGGGGGGGGGGGGGGGGGGAGGGCGCCAATCCATCGCTGGGCACACACTCACTCACACACACACACTCTAAATTGGGCAATTTTGAGAATTCAATTAACTTGATCCATGTTTTTGGACTGTGGGAGGAAACCGGAGAACCCGGAGGAAACCCACGCAGACACGGGGAGAACATGGAAACTCCACCCAGATGGGGATTCGAACCGGGAATCCCTAGCGCTGAGAGGCGAATGTGCTAACCACTAAGCCACCGTGCCGCCAAAGCCAACATCCGCCACAAAAAAAAAAAATCTGAGATAAAAAAAGAATTCTGAGATATAATTTCAGAATTCATAGAATAAAAAGTCAGAATTCTGAGATAAAAAGTTTGAAATCTGAAATACTTTTGCCTTTTTTTTTTTCTTCTTTGTGGTGGAAATGAGCTTCCATTTTTACCATCTAAATGAGAACTGTATAAATGATTCAATAAGTCAAACCAAGAGATGCAACACGGGATGCAATAAAGGCTCCAGTATGCGTCCCAATTCCTTTGTCCGTATTGTGTAGCTCTACCTAATCATTAGGAATTCATCGGGATCTGGCATATATGTTTATTCATTCCTCTATTAGGGTTGCGCGGGGTGGGGTGGGGGGGGTTCCCCATGCCCATTCAGGGGAGAATGTTTCGGGCGCTGGGCAGATAGATCCAGGACAGAGCGCCAATCTATTGCTAGGCACACACACTCACACACACACACACACACACACACTATATGGGGCAATTTGAGGAACTCAATTGAATTGATCCATGTTTTTGGACTGTGGGAGGAAACCGGAGAACCCGGAGGAAACCCACGCGGACACGAGGAGAACATGGAAACTCCACCCAGATGGGGATTCGAACCGGGAGTCCCTAGTGCTGAGAGGAGAACATGCTAAACCACTGAGCCACCGTGCCGCCCGCATATATGTTTAATATGTATATATTTTTTCAAATGAGAGGATTGTTTTTGCAGCACAGAACTGGACTCTATGTACTTTGTTTAGGTCAAAAGTTCCAGTCAGGAGCCGAAACACTGTGAATACTGTATAGTTCTTGTTAAATTGTCTTTGAAAGGGAATCGCAAACAGGCAATCTGCGCAAATGAACTCTTGTCTTTCGTCCTGCTGCCAATGAATGTTTGTGGACTTGTGTCACCCACTCATTCATCGTTAACGTGACGCCTCATCTATCTTCTCTTCTTCTTTTAATTGCAGCAATCGATGGATATCCGTGAAGAAATGCCAGAACAGACTGCCAAAAGGATGTTCACTCTGCTGGGGATGCTGAAGTACAAGCCGTCCAGGGGCCTCTCTGATGCGTAAGACTTTATAGCATTTTGCAGCTTTAAATCCTCAATCTTATTAAACTGAGAATGCATGATAAGAATCCATATACACATATATACAGTACAGTCAAACGTTGGAATTCCACACTGGGAATCCCCAGTGCTGAGAGGTGACCCTGCTCACCACTAAGCCTCCATGCCGCCCAATAAATACAAAATATAAAAAACAAAAATACAGAAGAGGCCTAAGATTACATAAAAATAGTGCAGTAGCAATACATTTTTAATGCCATTTTTAAAATTAGGCATTCGGGATGATGACATGTTAAGACACACCCCTTTACTCCAATTAGCTTTAGCCAAAACATATCCTTTCATTCATACATCATCACCCGCTTTATCCTCTATTAGGGTCGCGGTGGGGTTCCCCATGCCCATCCAGGGGAGAACATTTCGGGCGCTGGGCAGATACACCCAGGACAGGGCGCCAATCTATCGCTGGGCAAACACTCATTCACACAAATACACTCTATATGGGGCAATTTGAAGACCTCAATTGACTTGATCCATGGTTTTGGACTGTGGGAGGAAACCGGAGAACCCGGAGGAAACCCACGCGGACATAGGGAGAACATGGAAACTCCACCCAGATGGGGATTCGAACCGGGAATCCCTAGTGCTGAGAGGAGAACATGCTAAACCACTAAGCCACTGTGCCGCCCCCCAAAACATATCGTTGCCCTTATTTTATTTTTTTTTTGTTTTTTTCCAATAGGAACAGTGAAAAAATAATATTATGTGAAGTGACCTGATTATTATGAGGTAAAAATATCTGACGATTCGAGAACAGAGTAGTTGTCCCATGTGTTGTTCACTCGTGTTTTACAGGAGTGGTTTTCGGCAGGGCCTGGTGACGGGCAGCAAGCCTGTTATTTATCCCATCATGCACTGGCTGTTGCAAAAAGTTCCCGAGCTGAAAAAAAGGGCGTACCTGGCCCGATTTCTGGTCAAGCTGGAGGTGCCCAGTGAGTTCCTGGCTGACGAGCTTACCTCGGAGACCTTCTGCCAGGTCTGAACGCTTTTGGCTTTAACTCCGCCGTTAAGACAGACGTTTGTACTACGACTTGAGATGTTTATATTCAATTACATATACAACAGAGCTGTGTGTGTGTGTGTGTGTGTGTGTGTGTGTGTGTGTGTGTGTATGGGCTAGGAGTTATAGTATAATATAAAGTACTTACAACTGGAGGGTTTGTTTTGCAATGACTGTTGTTGTCTTGAGCCACCAGAGACCTTAGTGTAAAACATCCAGTTAGATTTAATCTGCAGGAATCTGCATTTATTTTTTGGTTTTATGGTTTAAAGTATTTAAGGACATTTAAACCTGGATACAGATGCCATGATAAAGGTATCAGTGCTGTTATACTCTCTATTATCGATTCTCTAACATCCACCCATTATGTTGACCCCTTAGTTCTCTAGAAGTGTCGTGGAGGGGGGGGGGGTTACTCATGCCCATCCAGAGGAGAGATTAAAGTCACTATGTATTTAAAATTTTACACAAACTTTGATTCCGTCCTGCAGTATGAGGAGCTGGTTGAGGGTTTCAAGAATTACCATAAAGAGTGTGAACAACTGAGAAATTCAAGATTCTCTACGGCTGAGATCCGACGGGTAACACCTCTGTTTTCATCTCTCATTAAAGAGTAATTATCACGTGGTGTGGCTTACTCGTTACGAGAAGTTGCTTTTCATCGCAGGACATTGCGGCGATGGAGGAAGAGAAGATCCAGTTGATCAAACGGGTTGAACGTCTAAGAAAGCGGGTACGGACAGTATGATGTTACACAAATGATACCTTATATTAAAGACTTAAGAAAAGATCTGAGGAACCTGACTGTGGACCAACTAATTAATACATAATAAGGTAGAAAAATCAATGAAATGGGCAAGGCAGTGATTTTCCAGCATTATGTTTAAAAAGCACTGGGATAAATGACGTGAGCACGGGTTGTAATACCCTATCTGCTCCACAAGGTGGAGTCTGTGTCGACACATCAACGCATGCTGGAGCTGGCGAGACAGTTGCGGGTGGAGAAGGAGAGACATGAGTCCATGGCTCATCAGAAACAAGAGCAGAAGAACCAGGTACAAGTGTTCCCATGCACCCCCCCCCCGAGGAAATTAATTGCCCAGCTCTGCTTTATGCAATTTTTTTATGAGATCTCTATATTTTATAGAATTATAAAACCCTATATCTCATTGTGCTGCATGCTATAAATGATCCCAGGTCAGTGCTTTACTCATCTGTAGTATGAGCCGCTGAGTTTTGTTGTGCACTTCAGTTATTCCAGGCGGAGCAGCGGCTGCAGAGATGCCAGATCCAGCTGAAAGACCTGCGACAGGCGGCAGCAGATGCCAAACCTGAGAGTGAGTTAACAATGGAAAAAGAAAGCACGGCGTCGTGACGGTGGGAAGGTCAGACAAAGGGCATTTACACTGACCCGTCACTTAAACAACAAATTTTTGCCAAATGTATAATTCTGTAATTATGAGACGTTCATATTTGGATTTAAATATTTACAAATTTGCCCTTATTTTAAAGGTGTAGATGTTTGTAAAGTATCAGAACCCACGCCACAATTATTGACTTCATGTGTTTTTGATTATATTGAACTGTATTGTCATTGTGGGCGGCACGGTGGCTTAGTGTTTAGCATGTTCTCCTCTCAGTAGGATTCCCGGTTCGAATCCCCATCTGGGTGGAGTTTCCATGTTCTCCCCGTGTCCGTGTGGGTTTTCTCCGGGTTCTCCGGTTTCCTCCCACAGTCCAAAAACATGGATCAAGGTCAATTGAATTCTCAAAATTGCCCCATATAGAGTGTGTCTGTGTGAGTGAGTGTGTGCCCAGCGATAGATTAACGTCCTGTCCTGGGTGTATCTGCCCAGCGCCTGAGACGTTCTCCCCTGGATGGGCATGGGGAACCCCCACCTCCGACCCTAATATAGGATAAAGCGGGAGAGAATGAATTAATGTATTGTCATTGTGCAGTATTTAAGTTTAAAGCATTTGCTTTGTAGCACTGTTCACCTCGCACCTTTAAAAAAATATTTAAAGGATGCTTTTCTGAGAAAACACGATTGCACCGCTTTCATCTGTTTCAGGTTTAGTGAGGAGACTGGAGGAGGAACTCAAATTTAATTCCTACATCACATCAGACAAGCTGCCCAAAGAACTGGAGAGAACCCGCCACAGAACACACTACCTTCAGAAGGTGGCGTCAGAGCCAGCCATGGGCCAGACTGAGCTGGATGAGTTGGAGGAGAAGGTCAGTAGTGATCCATCCATCCATCCATTATCTTCTGCTTAATCCTGTGGTGGCATAATGGTTGTCACATCCCTCTGTGTTCTCCTCATCTTTATGTGGGTTCTCTTTGGGTTCTCCGTTTTTCTCTCACAGTTCAAAAACATGGATTCAAGGTGAATTGGCTGCTCTAAATTGCCACTATATAATATGTGTGCATGTTTCTGTGTGAGTGTGTGTCCAGCGATAGATTGGCACCCTGTCCTGGGTGTATCTGTCCAGCGGCAAGAAACGTTGTCCCCTTAATGCCACCCCCCTTATTGGATTAAGCAGAAGATAATGAGATGAGATGAAATGAGAAATGTTCGATAGTTATTTAAAATGCTTCATACTTCATTTCCATTAAGATCACAGAAATTGGCCAGATGAACCAGGTGATGGAGAAGAGGATGGCACGAACCGACCCCATGGATGATAATTTTACTCTTTATAGACAGCAGGTGAGAAACAAGCCTTCATCTTTTTTTCATTCATTCATTATCTTCAGCTTTTCCTCTATTAGGGTCGCGGGGGGGGGTTCCCCATGCCCATCCAGGGGAGAACGTTTCGGGCGCTGGGCAGATACACCCAGGACAGGGCACCAATCCATCGCTGGGCACACACTCACTCACACAGACACACTCTATATGGGGCAATTTGGAGAACTCAATTGACTTGATCCATGTTTTTGGACTGTGGGAGGAAACCGGAGAACCCGGAGGAAACCCACGCGGACACGGGGAGAACATGGAAACTCCACCCAGATTGGGATTCGAACCGGGAATCCCCAGCGCTGAGAGGCGAACGTGCTAACCACTAAGCCACCATGCCGCCCAGCCTTCATCTTAATTTCTTAATTTCTTTGATCATACATCCGAGTCGCCATGTCACTATTTTAATTTATAACCAGAAAAAGCACAATGGTATGTTATTAGTTTCCAGCAAAGATACTCTGGGAGTGTTCCTTTAGTGTGTGTGTGTGTGTGTGTGTTTTTGGGCGGGGGGGTTACCGACTGACTGTGTTTTAGCTGTAATGAGTTTAATGCAGTCTTAACAGCGGAGGTCGTGTGATGTTTGTCAGGCCTCCATCATTGCTCATAAGAAAGAAGCAAAGGCCGAGGAGTTGCAGGAGGCTCGCGAAGAACTGGTCGCGGCTACGAGGGAGCAAAATGCTAAGAATCAAGCTATGGCACAAGGAGGAGTCGAAATCGTCCGCACTGACGAGGTACAACATGACCCCATAATCTGGGAAATTAGAATCACAGCACTCCTTAAAAAAGAGACCGAGACCTGATCCACACTTTAAATATAGTGTATATAATAATATAAGGACCTCTTTATTAAATACAGGTACTAGGTGGCATCACCTTTAGTTTGATCTATGCAGTTAAGGTCATGTGACTCACAGGGCAATACTGATGAGATTAGGAAACGGCTTCGTTGCTGCTCTTTGGATTTATCCTCAAACAATTAAAGTAAAAATGAGACTGTGATGTGACCCGGAATAAGGTCCTGTCATCAGACCGGGAAAGAAAAAAAAAAGAAGTCTATATGGGATTCGAATGTTCTAAAGTTTCTAGTATCTGAAGCCACCCTGTGCCACTGAACTAAAGCTGCCTGTAGTGTACGTTCCCGAGGGGGAATCAGCAGACCATCCTAAATAGCCTCGCTGTACTCTCTGCTGTTGTCTGTCTCTGTGGTTTATGAGGAGATTCCACTTGCCCTTGTTCAGGGAGATGCCAGTCAGAGGAGATAGAGGCATACTGGTTAAACTAACCCCCACCTTCTCTGCACCTCTTCCTTCAAGCCTATTATCTCCATTTGATAAGACAAACCACTGTTCTGCCAATAGTTCTGCCACAGTTCCAGCTGAGACTGTGATTACAGTCTCCTTTGCATAGAAACATGATGGATATGTTTGTATGGCAAAGAAATATATTTGGCATGTTGCTTAAGCTGAGAGACATTGTATTGTATTAAAAACTATTATTTCATATATAGAGTGGCACGGTGGCTTAGTGGTTAGCACGTTCGCCTCTCAGCACTAGGGATTCCCGGTTCAAATCCCCATCTGGGTGGAGTCTCCATGTTCTCCCCGAGTCCGCGTGGGTTTCCTCCGGGTTCTCCGGTTTCCTCCCACAGTCCAAAAACATGGATCAAGTCAATTGAGTTCTCCAAATTGCCCCATATAGAGTGTGCCTGTGTCAGTGTGTGTGTGCCCAGCGATAGATTGGCGCCCTGTCCTGGGTGTATCTGCCCAGCGCCTGAAACGTTCTCTCCTGGATAGGCATGGGGACCCCCCCCCCCCCCGCAACACTAATATCGGATAAAGCGGAAGATAATGAATGAATGAATATTTCATATTTTTGTATAATTTAATTTCATAACATCTCAAGTATTATTATTATTATTATTATTATTATTATTATTATTATTATTGCATTGAAGCGAAGGATTGAAAAGTTAAACATCTCAGTATGAAGTACCTTACTAAGTGTGTGTGTTTGTGTGTGTGTGTCTGTGTGTGTCATGAGGAGACTGTTTAAGTCTGGGTTGCCGGGATGAAGTATACCCATGTATGGTCACATAATGGCACGGTGATTTAATAATGGAGAAAAGGTGAACAGGGGGTTCAGAGCTTAGTGAAACCCACCGTTTAAAGATCTGTGTAAACAGAAAAAGCCCTTTAAACAGGTTTTTAAGCAAATCCTGAAACAAATCCTGATAGTGGGCGAAGTCTGGACAGTCGGAGGCTGTGCTCTGTTTTCGATCACTTTTTGGAAATAGATAAGAAAATCTGCTTGGTCTTACTTTTACTCTCCACGACAATTTTTGATGCCCTTTGTAGCTAAAAGTGACGTTTATCTGTGTTATCTACAGACATTATGAGCCGTAGAGTGTAATTATCTACTGTTCACTTTAAAACACAGCAGAAGTTAAACCAGAAGAGAAACACCTACATTGTTTTTACATGCTTATTACAGTTAATAACAATAGTGTTACTTTAGGGCATCGGTGTGATACTGAATATATTAATCAAGATATTGATATGGATTTTTTTTGCAATATGTATCTTTATTGATCTTTCTGATTCACGTAGTTCTACGTGATCACTAAAAAATGTTCATAATTGATGCTGTCTTTCATCTTTTGCCATGTTATAGAATTTTTTTTTTTAATGAAATATGTATAAAATTATTATAATAACACATCTGTATGTTTTTAGTTATAAAAACTTGTTAAATGCAAGTTTTGGCAGGAAATTTTACAGAACATAATTTTTTTTTTATTTAAACTTGTCTGTACTGCATGACAAGGCAAGAAACTTGAAACTCCTAAAAGAAAAAAATATTTTAGTATTTTAATATTTCAGATATTGGCTGCAAATAAATTATATTTCAGATATCATTCGGATTTCAGCCTGAAAGTTATTCTAACAAATGACATTAATCAGCAAGAACCACTGCAACTAAGAGAAATGAGTGACAATCCAAACCCAATTATAGAGCTTGCTAGAGTATCTTTATTGTTTGCGTCATGATGAATTAGTTCTTTGGCCGTTTTGTGCAACTGCACACCTTTATTGCGGCTCTGTGGCCCCCCGCAGTGCATATGGTGGTTAATTTTGCGACTGTCACTTGACATCCATTTGTAACAAGAGAAAATGAGAGTGCACTAGCCAGCTCCATTGTTGCCGATAATCCCCTTCAACCTTGTCTGCCCTTGACATCCTGAAATATACAGAGCACCAACTCTGACACCAGCTCCACGTGTCCTGAGTGAAGTTCATCCAGCACGCTGTGTAATTTCTGTGGTCGCTTTTTAAATTTATTGCTCCTGGCTATTCCCTTCAAATGAAACTGCCAGATGAAGGGAGGTCTTTGCCCAGGCCATGTGATCTGAAGGACCCATTCTCCTTCTAGGTCTTTCTAAATCCAACAATACATCATTTTATTATAATTATTAATTCTGGCGGCACGGTGGCTTAGTTGTTAGCACATTCACCTCTCAGCGCTAGGGATTCCCGGTTCGAATCCCCAGCTGGGTGGAGTTTCCATGTTCTCACCGTGTCTGCGTGGGTTTCCTCCGGGTTCTCCGGTTTCCTCCCACAGTCCAAAAACATGGATTAAGTCAATTGAATTTTTAAAAAATTGCCCCATATAGAGTGTGTGTGTGTGGGTGGGTCTGTGCCCAGCGATGAATTGGCGCCCTGTCCTGGGTGTATCTGCCCAGCGCCCGAGACGTTCTCCCCTGGATGGGCGTGGGGAACCCCACCGCGACCCTAATAGAGGATAAAGCGGGAGATAATAAATAAATTAATTATTATTTTTACTGGTCTGATGCAAACACCCGAATTGCTTGCGTGTATTACTGCAATAATGTTTCCTCCACCCCTTCTCCCCATCACTCTCATAGCTCTGTATTATCTATAGATTCTGATAAGTAGAAATAGTATTTTTTTTACCAAATTAAAAGTTAAAGTTAAAGTTGATTTAATTGTCAATCAGAAGGTTGCCGATTACAGCTTCACCCATGACAACCACGAGACGTGTCTCTACGCAAATCTTCCGTCTGGCAGTCTCTCCCATCGTGTCATGTATGTAACTCACTTTGTTTAAAAGCTGTGAATATTTACTTGATCTTGTCTTTGTTTTGAAGTTCATGCGTTATGTCGCCAAGATGCGAGGGAAGAACATTAATTACAAGAAGAAATGTAAGGAGATGGCGGAACTTAAAGCAGAGTTTGGTGTTCTGCAGAGGACGGAGGACATCCTGCGCCAGCAACACACTGCCGAGCAACAGCAGCTGGTAACCGCGTTGCCCACAATCATAGGTTCTCTTAGAATCCTACATCATCTCATTTAATATCATTAATATCTGCATGTTCTGACTATAAAGGGTCACAATTTATTTTCACATCTATACTTTAGAGTTAATTACAGTTCGCATTCGCCCCGCTTTAATCCAGTCGACTTGCGTCACGTTTTCTGATTAGATTTGCATTCGGTTTTGATAAAGATGACGGAAACTACTTGTCCGACTTTTACATAGATCTTTATAAATATTAGGACTCTGTGGTGCTTAGTTAATTTGTGTCAATGGTTCCTCATGCTCCCTGAACCTCCCATCACAATTTGCGCCAAAAGAATCATTGCCATTTCAAAGACATCAAAGGAGAAATACACAATAATGTGATAATCGTTGGTTAATTTGCTTTCAGGCAGCACGGTGGCTTAGTGATTGGCACGTTCGCCTCTCAGTGCTAGGGATTCTTGGTTCGAATTCCCATCTGGGTGGAGTTTCCATGTTCTCCCCGTGTCCGCGTGGGTTTCCTCCGGGTTCTGCGGTTTCCTCCCACAGTCCAAAAACATGGATCAAGTCAATTGAGTTCTCCAAATTGCTCCATATAGAGTGTGTCTGTGTGAGTGAGTGTGTGCCCAGCGATGGATTGCCATCCTGTCCTGGGTGTATCTGCCCAGCGCCTGAAACGTTCTCCCCTGGATGGGCATGGGGAACCCCGCGACCCTAATAGAGGATAAAGCGGAAGATAATAAATGAATGAAGTTGCTTTCAAAGCCAGAGATGCACGTCTTTTATTAACATTCTGTAATTAAAGTGTAAAACTCTGGTTTCACGTCTCTGGCTGTCCTGACTTAAGGCACCCAGGACTCTATAGGCACTCGATCAGAACCGTTACTGCAGAGCACTGTTGTATCAGACTACAAATAATCTCCAGCATGTGTTGAGAGATTAAAATATATCCCGGGTCTTTTGGTCGTGGTAGCCGTATTGTTTTCAGCTCGGTCCAGCATGTTTGACGCCGTCACCCGTCTCTGATCGCCGCCGTTCCGCCGCTGAAGCCGATCTGCTCCAATATCCATTCTCTTTGAAATTTCGCTGCGTTAACGATGAAGTTCCTGGAAATGACTTCACACCTCCGAACCCTCCCAGCTGCGGACTTGCTGATAGCCCATCTGACGCAAAAGTCTGCCGCTGTGCTATTTGTGAGGGCAACATTTGCTCCCCGACTACGTTGGAGCAGGGGAAAGTTTTATTTCAGAGTATGGACCTTCCTGATTTCTGGCAGCTGTCTTTCTGTTTCTAGTTCCTTTCTCTTACAAGCCAGTTGTCAAAAGTGCATACTTGCAGTGGACGCGTACAGACTTGTCATTATTGTCATACATGGACCAATTGCTATGGTGTCTTCTGGCACTGCCATTACGTTACATATTAAAAACACTGGAAAGAAGTTGTTATGAATAACTGAGACAAGTATCAGTGATGAGCTATACAGTGGCTAATTGTATTTACTGATTCTAGTTTTTTTGAATGTCAGAATATATATATATACACTTTTTAATTTTTAATTCCTACATGCTTCTATATTGTAGCATTATTATACATTTTTATAAATTGTAGTTGTGTTCTTTACTCTCAGCAATCTCTGGAGGTTCAGCGAGGGATCTCCGGCTTCAGCGAGACCCAGGAGGAGCTGGAGAGGGTCTCGGCTATCAAGAGCGAATTGGACGAGCTGAAGGGTCGCACGCTAGATGACATGTCTGGGATGGTGCGCACATTACTAAGTTATAAAAAATCACAGTTTTGCTCTTCAGAAGATGTGTTCTGTGATGCACAGCTCTGAACATCTATCTTGTTGTTGATTAGAATGGTTTGGGCTTGTGGGAGCTTAAAAGATGAACTGGGCATGTGGGAGCTGATTTGTATTAGGTTGCTACAGCAACATAAATGAAAGCAGTTGCTGTCTAATGCAATAATGCAGCCTTTGTTACATTGTTAAAGCTCTAAGTAGCAAATGTGAACAATACATAGGTTATCAATTAAAATAATATAAATAATAATAATAATAATAATAGTATGCCCTGTTTGTTACCCTCCAGCTATGAGTGTGTGTGTGTTTGTGTGTGTAATAGTATAGTATACTACTTTGTGGTCCTCAACCTTCTTTGCATCTCTTACAGGTGAAAAAGATCAATTCAGCAATCTCTGAGAAGAAATCAGCTTTATCTCCCTTAATAAAGGAGCTGAGGCCTTTGCGGCAGCAGTGTCAGGTGGAGTAAAAGAAAAGAACAGATCCCAGACAGGATTTACCATCATAATCAGATACCACAAAGATATTTATAACAAACATTGAAGTTTTACTGTCTTTAACATCAACAACTCAAACATAGAAGCTATTTTATATTTAATTATAATAATGTGCTGTTTCAAATGTATGCAAATTCACTAAACGGACGGATCAATGAACATTTCACACAAGGGTCGTTACAGGGTTCACCATTTGATGGAGGGACTTTTCACATTCCCAGTTTGTATATAAAAAATATATTATATTAATAATAATATAATGCATTTTATTTATATATTTATATTTTCTGGGACCTTAAAGACACTTTACAACAATTAAAACAATAACGCATTAAGAAAATAGTAAAAACACATAAAACAGACCATAACAACAATGCAACTTTATATAAAATAATGCAAATAATTTCAGCAAAGAAGAGAAGCAAAATTAAAATGCAGCACCAGAAATATTAATTACGAATATAAATTAAATTAAAAAAACAATAGCGGATACAGGTTAAAATATTAGATCTTCTTCACAGGCTGCATCGGCTGCAGTCTTTATCAGGATCACTCGCTTTGAAAACATTGAATTTCTCTTTTTTTTTAATTTTTTTTTTTTTAATAGGAGCTTTCTCAGGAGTACGACGAGAAAAAAGCTCTTTACGACACCTGTGCTGCAGGTCTGGAAAGCAACAGCTCCAAACTTAATCAGGTACAGTGACTGTGGCCTGCTGTGATGGCAGTGGTGTGTTCTGAGCGGCGCTGAGGCTCATGGGCATGCAGCATGAATAAAATGTGAAACTGTTCTGATCTGCGGCAGGAAGTCAAGACCCTGCGAGATGAAACTGCTCAGGAAGAAAACCGATACCACAGCCTCAACAGCATGAAAGCGGTGAGCGCTCCCGGACTCTCTCAACACCTCCGTCTTATTATTAGTGTTCTGCTGTTCTCACTTCATCCGGCTCCATCCTCTTACAGATTAGTGAGACCCAATTGCAACGAGCTGCAGAGGAGATGAAGATATACATGTCTTCTGATCCACAGACGAGGAAAAAGTCTTTGAGGTACATTGTTGAATCAGATAGACCATTAAAGTTTTGTATTATTTTTTAATTTTGCCATATTGTACACATTTTTTAGAGAGCAGTACATGAAGAACATCGCTGAGCAGGAATCTCTGGGCAAGGTAAGGGTTTTATTTTAAATTATTTAGAAGCTATTTAGTTAGGTCTCCTATTTAAATACCTAAACACAGGTTATTAGCAGAACCATTGGGTGATTCAACTTCCTAAGTCACACTCTGGCACTTGTGGGAGGCCCCGCCCACCCAGCATCAGTGATAACTGGTAGTTCTGGATAAAACGGGATGAGTTAAAATGAACAGACGCACTCCAAAATCTTGTAAAAGTTTTTATAACTGTAAAAGGCTGTTATAATTGTAAAGTGCGACGCAAACGAAGAATCCCGAGGAAGCAAAACGACGGTTTTTTGGACGCACACAATGGCATGGTGTTTATGCACGTTAATTAATAAACACTGAACTCTGTGACCCTTCATTTTCAAACAGAAACTGCGTGACGAACAGAAGCAGGTAAAGGAAAGTCACGGGCCCAATATGAAGCAGGTGCACATGTGGAGGGATCTGGAACAGCTGCTGGAGTGTAAGAAGCAGTGCCACATGCGAGCCCAGAGCCAGGCCGCCATCGGTCGGGTCATCCAGGAGAGTCAGGACGACCACCTGATTCTTTAACTGAGAAGCCGCAATAAATCTGATTTATTTTCCATCAACTTAAGAGATCATGAAGTATAGAGTTATTATGGAAGTATATTAAGATTAAATTAATACGGCTTCTATTGTCTACAGTGTATTTAATAAAAAGAAGCTCATCAGCAACGACTCTGAAAACTGACTTTGCAGGAAACATTTTTTTTTTATTATGAGGTCATATTTAAATTTAAACTAATTGCTTCCCCCAAAATGATGAAATGGAAGAAAATTAAATCAAACAAGCTTCTGCGCTGTTGCATTTAACAATCTCCTCATTCTTTCCACCGCGTTTCTGTCCGTCTTACTTTCTTGAAACCCAGGGGAAAATGTCCTTTTAAGGATTTGGAGTAATTAACTTGAGTTGGAGGAGATTTTAGGTTCTGATATCCAGTGGTTCTGAAATGATACGGACCAAAAAAAAACAAAAGTCTGTAGATAAAAGCCTGAAAGTCGTGACGAGTCTGTCTTCGTTTTGGTGTCTCTTTAAGAACAGTGCTATTGTCTGTGTGTCAGGAGATAACGGTGAACAAAGTGCAACACGTTGAACGCGTCTGTACACAGTTATTTCGGGAAGCAGCAGTCATGACCTTGGACAGAAGAGCTGCCCAATTTAGGAATTTGGCTGCTTGTTCTTTTGTTTCCGTCACAGAGGGGCAGAGGTAATCAGCCGAGCGCCATCCCCAACTCCTTCCCACCTGTCGGTGTACAAGACCGATTCTCCAGCTGCAGACTTTGAGTTAATTAGAATCTTAATCTACTGTTTGACTTTCGTATAACATATAACGTTTAATACAGCTGCTTGTGTTTTATTTGGCAGGAGAAACCGTGTACCATAAAATAAAGTGCTGCTAAACAGCAATAATGCCACACAGTCCTGTTCTTCAGGTCGAGTTACTGTCTGTGCAGCATGGCTTTATCTTACATCGTTCACATGGCGCCTGAAACCAAAGAAATGATCGCTGATATTAGACGTGATTGCATGCCATCGTCCATTCTCTACTTCAGTGATTGCCTGATTGGTGCCTATCCCAGCTCTCATGAGTGGAAAATGGACACAGGATTAACACTTGCGCTTGGGATCCAGGTTCGAATCCCATTCTGGGTGGAGTTTCCATGTCCTCCCCGTGTCTGTGTGGGTTGAACTGAAACGAAGAATGAATGAAGTCACACCTTGGGGCAATTAAGAACCTCCAATCACACTTGGACTGTGGGAGTGACTTAAGCTTCTGATACAGAATCATGCACAGGTGGGGAGGACCGGCAAATTGGACCCAGGAATGGAACCCAGGACTTTCTTGGTTGCTTACTACATAACGGATCTGTAAGATCTAAAGCCAGAGGAATTTGAGAGCTTGGAGTGATGAGGTAACTTCCTGGTAACTTCGGATTGATTTCCCAACATCCGAACCGCAGTGCACGCTTAATACTCTATTAAACAGAAACGAATTTACAATTTACAAATATGTTCAGGCTGAAACTGACATTAATGATGTTATTACAGATCAACAGTTGCCTGCTTTTTTAGTGACAACAGTTTGGGGAAGGCCCTGTTCTGTTCGAGCATGGCGAAGCACAGCCCATTAACACAGTTTGGTGTGGCGGAAACCCGGCTGACCCCACAGAGCCCGGACATCAACTGTTCAGATTATTAGGAATGAAGATCCAGGTTCTCTCATCCCACAGTTTGATTTTATGAAGTTTCTTCTGAATTAATGGGAAAATACTGTAAGGCACTAACTTGGCATTTTTAAGAAGCTACTGAAGATCTTTTTAACCAATACCTGTTAAAAAAACGATCAGGTTTAATAATTCTACAGTATAGCTGGTTTTCTGCATAACTACTGACTTGTGATGTTCTCATTTGTAAGTCGCTTTGGATAAAAGCGTCTGCTAAACGACTAAATGTAAAATAATTCTTATAGACGCACTCCAGAATCTTTCAGAAAGAATTCACAGGAGGATGAAAGCTATAGCACGGTGGCTTAGTGCTTTAGCATGTTCTCCTCTCAGCGCTGGGGATTCCCGGTTCGAATCTCCATCTGGGTGGAGTTTCCATGTTCTCCCCGTGTCCACATGGGTTTCCTCCGGGTTCTCCGGTTTCCTCCCACAGTTCAAAAAACATGGATCAAGGTCAATTGAGTTTAAGGTCAATTGAATTCTCCAAATTGCCCTATGTAGAGTGTGTGTGTGTAAGTGAGTGTGTGCCCAGCGATAGATTGGTGTCCTGTCCTGGGTGTATCTGCCCAGCGCCCGAAATGTTCCCCCCTGAATGGGCATGGGGAACCCCACCGCGACCCTAATAGAGGATAAAAGCGGAAGATAATGGATGGATGAATGAAAGCTATAGCAGGTCGTAGAATGAGACGCCCCGATGATGAAATCCTTTGCGCTCAGATTTTCGTTTTTTTGCTGTTCAGGTGGCTTAGTGGTTGGCATTTTCGCCTCCTGGGTGGAGTTTCCATGTTCTCCCCATGTTCTCCCCGTGTCCGCGTGGGTTTCCTCCGGGTTCTCCGATTTCCTCCCACAGTCCAAAAACATGGATCAAGTCAATTGAGTTCTCCAAATTGCCCCATACAGAGTGTGTCCAGCACCCGAGACGTTGGTGCTCCCCTGGATGGGCATGGGGGGAACCCCCCCTCCACCCCACGACCCTAATAGAGGATAAAGCGGTAGATAATGGATTGATGTTAAGGCCGCTGCAGGTATCCTTGCCGTGCGCTCTCGTCCAATCAGCGCTCTCCATTAGCCGCGCGCGTACAGGAGGCGGGGCTACAGAGCCGGTGCGCTCTTAAAAACACGCTGCGCTGAGGGGGACGCAGCGGCGGCGGCGGCGGCGTTCAGAAGTTCAGGCGTCCCGTCTCAAACCCTCCCGGAGACCCCACCGCGTCCACCGTGGATAAACCCGGACCCCCTGTCGGCTCCACACGGCTCCCCCACCGCGCCGCTCCTCCGGACCGAACCCCCCCGCGCGCAGGCTGCGCGCTCGTCGGCTTTTTTTTTTAAGGATATTTAACTGTGACGTCACTGGGCGCTAAAGATGGAGAACGCTCACACGAAGAGCGTGGAGGAAGTTTACAGCTATTTTGACGTGAACGAAAGTACGGGACTCTCTCTGGAGCAAGTGAAACGGCAGCGAGACAAGTGGGGTCCAAACGGTACGTCCACTAAAGCATTCAGAACCGAACCTTCGCGCGTGGAGTCCGTCCTCAGCGCCGCGCGCGACGTTCCAGCAGTCACCTGTCGCTTTAAGGTGTTCCGTACAGCTGTTCCTGGTTTTCGGTTTTGTACAACAGATTAAATCAAACAGGCTTTACGTTCAGTGCAAATGTTCTGCACGTCATTCCCGAAATTATTCAGGGATTTTTTATTCATTAAACTACAATTATGTTTTTTTCTGGTCGTTTTTAACAGAAAAGCGTACAACGCAAGAGACAGTTCGGACAACATTCATTCAACTTCACATTCATAAATTGGGGCTTTTTTTCTATCTCTATTTTATCTGCTTGTATCTTTTTTTTTGTTAATTAAAGGAACCTGAGAGAAACCCACAGGCAAGGGGAGAACATGCAAAACTATTCGACCCAGGAATTGTATATAAGTCTGTCGTGTTGTAAGCAGAAAGTGATATTTGCCCTCTGTCTCTGATTCGAAATAGGCACTTGATTTAGTGATCAGCACATCCAGGTTCGAAATCCTGATCTGAGTGGAGTTTGCATGTTCTCCCACTGTCTGTCTGAGTGTTCTTCAGGTTCTCCGGTTTCCTCCCACAACAGAAATATATATATATATATACATTTATTTATTCATTATCTTGCGCTTTATTCTCTATTAGGGTCGCGGTGGGGTTCCCCATGCCCATCCAGGGGAGAACATTTCGGGCGCTGGGCAGATACACCCAGGACAGGGCGGCAATCCATCACAGGGCACACACTCACTCACACACACACACACACACTCTATATGGGGCAATTTGGAGAACTCAATTGACTTGATTCATGTTTTTGGACTGTGGGAGGAAACCAGAGAACACGGAGGAAACCCACGCGGACAAGGGGAGAACATGGAAACTCCACCCAGATGGGGATTCGAACCGGGAATCCCCAGTGCTGAGAGGAGAACATGCTAAACACTAAGCCACTGTGCCGCCATATATATATAATGTGTGTATGTTTATGTGTGGTATACGATTAAACAGAAGATAAAGAGATGAGAGGTGGCATGGTGGCTTAGTGGTTTAGCATGTTCTCCTCTCAGCACTAGGGATTCCCGGTTCGAATCCCCATCTGTGTGGAGTTTCCATGTTCTCCCCGTGTCCGCGTGGGTTTCCTCCGGGTTTTCCGGTTTCCTCCCACAGTCCAAAAATATGGAACAAGTTAATTAAATTCTCCAAATTGCCCCATATAGAGTGTGTCTGTGTGAGTGAGTGAGTGTGTGCCCAGCGATGGATTGGCGTCCTGTCCTGGGTGTATCTGCCCAGCGCCCGAAACGTTCTCCCCTGGATGGGCATGGGGAACCCCCCCGCAACCCTAATAAGGATGAAGGGAAAGATAATTGATGGATGTATGAATGAATGAATGAATGATGAGATGAGCTGATACTTATTTATCATCAGATTTTGATTGTTCTAATGAATTCATAATGTTGTTTCTGGGGTTTCAGTAAGATGTTTGTTCGTTCCCCAGTTCAAGCCTTAGGGAGGGCGCTCTGCTGTATTCTCAGGCTTTTGTGCTTTTAGGAAGCTTAAGCTTTAATCTGCTGTCTTGAGAGCTGCTGTTGTGGAAAAAAAAGCTATTACAGCTGTGGACATTTATTTTCATTAGTAAACTTGGTATCATAGGGATGTATATGATTCTGATATGAAGTGCATTTCAATTTCAAGACCTTTTGCAAGTGGTGGATCAGTTTGGAATAGAATCTCATGTGAGCTCCTGTCGGTGTCCTATTACGGTAATGTTGTCTACATTCTGTATGTTGCATTTATTGTCTTTGCCTTAAAGCAAGTGATTTCTGGTTCAGATCTGCAGGATGTTTGTGTGAAATTCCCGTTTTCATTTTCATCCATTATCTTCCGCTTTATCCTCTATTAGGGTTGCGGGGGGTGGGGTTCCCCAAGCCCATTCAGGGGAGAAAGTTTCGGGCGCTGGGCAGATACACCCAGGACAGGGCGCCAATCCATCGCTGGGCACACACCCACCCACACAGACACACTCTATATGGGGCAATTTGGAGAACTCAATTGACTTGATCCATGTTTTTGGACTATGGGAGGAAACCGGAGAACCCGGAGGAAACCCACGCGGAAACTCCACCCAGATGGGGATTCGAACCGGGAATCCCTAGTGCTGAGAGGAGAATATGCTAAACCACTAAGCCACCGTGCCGCCCTGTGAAATTCCCTCGTTATCTCAAATTTGCTTTTACACTTACGCTAATGAGTTAATTGTTAATTGTGCAGTATTCCCACCCGTGTATATGTGGGAATGTGTTCTGATGTACAGTTTCTGTCAGAAGTTTGGACACACCTCCTTTTTGCTCTCTTATGTCTCCTCTACTTATCCTATAGATGGACTTTGTAGTTTTACAATTACAGACTGTAGTCCATCTTCTCATCGTGGTTCTGCCTATTAGAACAGCTACTGTGTTGACCGTAAGACTAATCTTACGCCGACAAACTACAGGTTTACAGCTGGCTTAAAACATTCTCTTAATTACTTTTCAAAAGTCAAAACTGCTGTAATCTCAGCTCACAGGTTATAATACTGTAATACTAATAAGTGAACACACACTGCAATAATGACTGTGTTTAAGGGATTGTCATTAATGAATGAACTCCGTTAGAGTTAAACTAATGATTGGAAATGAAATGAAACGTACTGCAGTCCAAAGCTCGGGTGTAAATGTTCATCCTACACCATCACTCCAGCTGAGGGCTCAAGTTAACAAAGTGTGGCTGCATTTTAAAGACACAATGTGTGATGTGGTAAGACATCCAAGCCCATTGTTCCATTAAACCATTCACATCGTTGCTCTAACATTAAAAACTGAACTTGCACTGTCTCTGAAGATTTACTAGCATCAAAGATTCATAGAGAATGTGACGTTATGCTTACCTTGCCCCTTATGTTCTGGGTGTAATTATTGTGTTTAGGAGATTGTGAAGTTTTCTATAATTTTATTGACCTCTCTATTTTTTTTTGTTTTTGTACAGAGTTACCAGCTGAGGAAGGTAGTGATCTGTCTTTTCTTTAATCTGTATATTAATTTAAAATGATTTTGCCCTCATAAACAGATTTGTTCTTTGCCTCACTCTTTTTTTTCCCCCTTACCCTCTCACCACCAGGAAAGACAATATGGGAGCTGGTCATCGAGCAGTTTGAGGATTTACTTGTGCGGATCCTTTTACTGGCAGCTTGTATATCATTTGTGAGTATAATTAATCTTGTTATATGATTAAGGAGCTGAAGTGAAGATGTGTAATTACTCAATTTCTAAAAAATTGGAAGTGGGATTATTTACAATTACATTTCATTTAGCGGACGCATTTATCCAAAGCGACTTACAAGGTGAGCACAGGGTTAATCACAACATCCCTGGAGCAATGAGGGTTAAGGGCCTTGCTCAAGGGCCCACATTGGTAACTTCAGTGGACCTGGGATTTAACCCCTTACCTTCAGATCAATAACCCAACCCCCTAACCACTGAGCTACCGCACCCTATTTATATAGTGCTTTTTACAAAAGTACCTTGGTTTAAAGCAGCCAGAACCTTCAAAGAGCAAACTGAAGCAACAGTGGCAAGGAAAAACTACTCCTGTGTATTTGTGTTTTTAAAGAAAGAAACCTTGTGAGGACCGAGGCTCAGCGAGGAACTCCTCCTTTTTGAGAGGCCAGCAATCAGAGCTTTAGATCTTTTTTTCACAGGGGTTAATTAATTAAAGGAAATAAACGTGTCCTAAATGACTTCAGATTGAGAATCTGTGGCAGCGAGGTTCAGCGTCTGTCACCTCCTGCCGCTTTAGGCGTTTGTCCAGTTAATAGCTTGTTGACATCTTGTTCTTTTAGTGGGTCATAAATTCTGAACAGCTGAGTGTGTGGCCTCCTTAGGAATGGTGTCAGTTGCACTGGTGGAGATCGAGTGGCTCGCACCATGCACGGAACAAGACGTCTTGCCCGTGGCACGCAGACTTGGGTTCGGGGTGTGAAGTGTTTTTGATTAGTCTGGATTTCTTTAGAGGAAGTGTTTTTTAATTTTTTTCAAAACCCATGTCACTTGCTACATGATGCTCTGAGACCATTATTGCTGGTGTTGGTTATTGTTGGTGGACCGTTTACTTGAAACCCCAGGACCAGTTTTAATCAGAGAGCAAACACAAGCCTGATAAATACACCATTTGTGGTTGACTCATGGTTTAAGCTCTGAGTCAGAAATGCGGCGTAATCCCTCAGTGGAAAGTGGAGCCTTTGTGACTCCGTAATTGCGTCGTGATTTGGCGATTTACAGTTTTTGTTCGGCTCTAATTCAGAAACCAGAGTGGCATTTCTCACAGAGGTGGCGAGTGTGCAGCTCTGTAAATGAGGCCCGTCCGCGTCCACCATGCCGAACCGCATTGCTATGCAGGTCACTCCGTTCAGCAGACCAGACGAGGTCCTGCCAGCTAGATGCCCACTACCCTGTACTGTGATAGCAAGGTGTTAGGCTGCGCTTTGACAGCTCCCCCGGAACACACTAGAACACAGAGTCTCACTGCGGAACAGATTTAGCTTCTGACCTTCAGTACAGTGCTGATTTTTCCACTGCTGGTGGTGGGATCTCAACTCTTACAATGACGTGGTCATGAGTGAGAGCTGTGGGATTAGTTGTGGGCAGAAATGGGATGTCTGCACTGATCTGGATTTAAACTAAAAATCGCTTAAACTATTTTGAAATGTTTACAGAAAATGTGTTTAAAGATTTAGATTTTCGGAAATCTGTGACACTTTCAGGTCCTGCGTTCATGTCATTTACTAACTATACATCGCCTCATTTTTCTTACTTTGGTTTAATTAAAAGATTTATGGCTAATAAATGAAGTGGAATTTGTATTATGGCGTATTTCGATAATATATATATATATATATATTTCATTCATTACCTTCCGCTTTATCCTCTATTAGGGTCGCGGGGGGGTTCCCCATGCCCATCCAGGGGAGAACGTCTCGGTCGCTGGGCAGATAGACCCAGGACAGGACACCAATCTATCGATGGGCACACAATCACCCACACAGACACACTCTATAGGGGGCAATTTTGAGAACTCAATTGACTTGATCCATGTTTTTGGACTGTGGGAGGAAACCGGAGAACCCGGAGGAAACCCACGCAGACACGGGGAGAACATGGAAACTCCACCCAGACGGGGATTCGAACCGGGAATCCCTAGCGCTGAGAGGAGAACATGCTAAACACTAAGCCACCGTGCCACCCATATATATATATATATATATATATAATCACTGTGGGTTGTAAATACTGGTCCAGATCTTGTGAGGGTATCAGATTGTGCAGCATCAGTAAGAGTTTCACAGATTGCTTGTGAGAAAACGTGTGCATTTGTGAATAACCAGCAGATGGTCGCAAAACGATCATTTATTCATTCAGCTATAAGAAACATTTCATCATCACTGTAACTGCACAGCTTTGAGTCGTAACGTTTGATTCATTCTTCTCATCCTCTTACTTCAGGTATTAGCCTGGTTCGAGGAGGGGGAAGAGACCATCACAGCCTTCGTGGAGCCTTTTGTAATCTTGCTTATTCTCATAGCCAATGCTGTTGTAGGTGTGTGGCAGGTAAGAGACCAACAATTTATTCTAATCACACTGAGTAATAACACAGGCTTAGTGCAGTACTGAATAGGCAAAAAAATAAGGATGGTACATCACAGACTGAATGGCTTTTTTTTTTTTTTATTTTACTTATAAATTGCGAACATTTTATTTACAGGGTCCTGGGTGTGGGAGGGGGTGAGGTCATTGTACCAAAGGCATGGAAATGCACTGGACAGGCAGCGGTTCATTATGAGATATATAAAACCCACACAGGCATTACATTCAATACAGAAAGAACCTTTTTTTTTTAAAACTGTCTGTGACTTGAACACAAGACTTTCTTACTGTGAGCTACTATTACAACAGTGTCACCATACAACCCCAAATCCATTACATTTATAATAGAGCAGGGGGTGCAGTAGTTTACACTTGTTCCTTAAAGCAAGAAGGTTCTACGAGATGCAAAAAAAAGTCCTTTATGTGTGAAGTTATTTTGTGTCTGTGGTCTTTGTTGTTAAATCCTGTAACTTTGGTTTCTGTTTAAATTCCAATGACATGCTGAGGGTTCGTTTGAATCGCCCCTGTGACTTTATTACTTTTTTTTTTTTATACATGACCCACTCTGTCTATACGATAAACAATTTTTACATGTTTTATTTTTTAAATATTTTTCTTATTTTAATTAAGGGCCAGTCAGTCTTTGTTCTTCTAAATTACACAGGAGCGTAATGCTGAAAATGCCATTGAGGCTCTTAAGGAATATGAGCCAGAGATGGGGAAGGTCTACAGACAGGACAGGAAGACGGTACAGAGAATTAAGGCCAAGGACATCGTGCCTGGAGATATTGTGGAGGTAGCTGGTAAGAAACCATATTTACCAGTAAATAAAAATTTCTTTACCACTGTGGTAGTAGCAGTAACATGGGAACCTCACCCTTTGTGTTAAAATCTTTCTTAATTTATTAATTGTTGATTTCAAATAAACCTATATATATATATATATATATATATATATATATATATATATATATAGTGCAGGGTCAGGGCGACCTCGACTACAGAGCGCAGTGTGTTATGGTTTGTTCAATGGCCCAGCAGTGGCAGCTTGATGGGGCCAGGGTTTGAACAGTCAGCTCTCAAATCAACATCCAAACACCTAATGACCCGGCCGTCGTATGTCAATGTCAAATAAATTGAAAACTGCTGGTTGTTGATGAACTTTTACTTTTTTGATGTTTATGTCAGGGCAGTGATGACTCTGGGCTTAATGTGTTTGGGTTGGGGTTGTATTAACAACAATAATTATAAACTATAATTTTTTTTATTATAACTTCTTATTATAACTATTATTATTATTGAAATTTTGCGGCGGTATATGTTCTTATTTATAACCCCTCGAAGTAAAACCCAGGCAGAAGTATGCGAGGGTTTTATGTAAACTTATGCAGTTTCCGGATGGTGCAGATTATGTAATGATTCTTATCGGTGCTTCACAAGGTTAGTGTTAAAAATGCATGAGGATCCACACACCTCCACATTGCATATCTGTAGCAGAGCTTTCATCTGTCCTACTTAGCCTCTCTCTCTCTCTCTCTCTCTCTCTCTCTCTCTCTCTCTCTCTCTCTCTCTCACACACACACACACACAGAGTTTATACCTCTCACACATCCTTCATACTGCTCTCTGCTCTGTCAGCAGCTTTCCACATATTGAGAACTACAGAGAAACTGCAAATAATGCTGCAAGTGAAGAAGCATTAGAACTCTGGGTATCTCAGGCATTGATTTATGATTGCAGGGAGCTTTGTGATTCCCTCCTAAAACGACATCATGATTAACAATCGAAAAGTGAACACTGGATAAGGGTCTGTCGTGTCTGTGGAGTGCGATGGCTCTTTGTCTCTTACAGTTTTCTTGCGAGTAATGTGGTAGGATTTATTGTTAACTGCGCTGCTGATCTTATGGAATCCCTTATTTATAGCTCACACTAACATTATTAGAGATGACCGGTGTCAATCGAGAAGCCTCCTATTTGCAGGATTATGTATGATAGCTAGTAGGCATGGTCACCTTTATAATATATGCTGATGAAGGCCTGAGGGTTAACACGTTCGTGTAGTTGTGTCTGAGTCAGTAATAAAAAAAAAAATTAAAAAAATAAAAAATAAAAAAATAATATATATATATATATATATATATATATATATATATATATATATATATATATATATATATCCTGGGTGTATGCCCAGCGCCCGTAACATTCTCCCCTGAATGGGCATGGGGAACATCCCCCCCCCCCCCCACGAACCTAATAGAGGATAAAGCGGAAGATAATTGATAGATGGATATATCATTCATTCATTTCATTATCTCCCGCTTATCCTCTATTAGGGTCGCGGTGGGGTTCCCCATGCCCATCCAGGGGAGAACATCTCGGGCGCTGGGCAGATAGACCCAGGACAGGGCGCCAATCCATCGCTGGGCACACACTCACTCACACAGTCACACTATAAACGGGGCAATTTTAAGAATTCAATTAACTTGATCCATGTTTTTGGACTGTGGGAGGAAACCGGAGAACCCGGAGGAAACCCACGCAGACACGGTGAGAACATGGAAACTCCACCCAGATGGGGATTCGAACCGGGAATCCCTAGCGCTGAGAGGCGAACGTGCTGACCACTAAGCCACCGTGCCGCCAGATGGATATATATGATGCTCAAAACTGTGCTATTGGGTTCAGCATGTAAGATGGTGCAGCTTCTTGTTCCTCATATATTTCTACCTTGATAATAATATCCTGCAAGTTCTACAATTAATATCGAGCTGTAATAGGAGTCGAGAAGTAAAGCAAGGTTCCAGGAACAGTGGAGTTGATTACTGCTGATTTTTTGACGATGGGGGTTAATGAACAAGCTCTAATCACTTCAGATGGATGGAGACTTTGTGGCTGTATCTGGAGAGAATTTCATAACCTGACATCTGTGTGTTTTCACTTTCGCCCCCTCTCTTTATTCATATGTGTGTTGCGCGGATGACTCGGTCTGCAAGGGAACTGTGGGGCTGTGCAACAAATCAGAATTACAAATGCACACCAAACGCTTCCGTGCTGTCAGGTCTGCGTTTGACATATTTAAACCCTTAACTGCAAAACAAAAGAATAATTCCTGAAGAGTGATGTGGTTGAATAGTATGTTTGTGTAGTGAAAAAAACATCATGTGATTGTTTGTCCTGGCAGACGCTGGTCTCGTACTGTACTCTACAGTGTTGAGATTTTCCCGTTTCATTCAGAAGGAGTTCTAAACTTTTTATTTATACCTCGTGATGATGGCTATGAAACGAGCCCTGTGTAGCCTGTGATTGATAACAGCACTGAGCTTTGCTCCTAATGTTGCTGCTCACAGAGATGACCATACATGGACGTAGTTATGAGAGACCTCCTGATCCTCCCTGTGTCCTGTGGAGGGCAGTGAACCGCTGTCCACACTGGTGCTGAAATTCCAAAAATGCTGGCCTGCGTACAGGATTGTGACGGACCTGGCATTCGTCTCCAGGCACTGACTGATCTCATGGAGTAAAGTGGGTCTTCTGCCAGGTGTGTTATGTCCTCACTCTGTCAGCAAGATGCCCGAAATGCATGGACGGGAATGAATGGAAACTAAAGGAATACCAATTGCGTGATCAGAACAGGTGCTGACTGGACATTTCAGGGTTATTTTAAAATGGCTCTGCCTCTTTTTTTTGTTTTTAAGCCTCTTACAAAAACTGCTTGGAAATTATACTCCCCTGTCATCTGATTGTACACTATATAGACACATGTTACCCTTACGGAAACCTTTGTGACCGTCTATTTCAGGTTGCTGGTGGTGCGTCTGAATTCCCAGAGCCTCAGGCATTCAGATATTGGATCGGCAAAATTCATTGCATGATATTACTGCGTTTTTTAAATATTTTATATAATGTTTTATTTTATCTGCATGATGCCTGGTACAGTGGCTTAGTGGTTGGCATGTTCTCCTCTCAGCACTAGGGATTCCTGGTTCGAATCCCAATCTGGGTGGAGTTTCCATGTTCTTCCCCGTGTCTGCGTGGGTCTCCTCCAGGTTCTCCGGTTTCCTCCCACAGTCCAAAAACATGGAAGTCAATTGAGTTCTCCAAATTGCCCCATATAGAGTGTGTCTGTGTGAGTGAGTGTGTGCCCAACGATGGATTGGCTTTCTGTCCTGGGTCCCCCCCCCGCGACCCTAATGGAGGATAAAGTGGAAAATAATGGATGAATGAATGGATTTTATTTTATCTGTATGATGCCTAAACTTAATTTTATTTTAATGGCCTTCCCCAAGCTGTTCGTTGGAGATGTCCAAAAAAGTTTTTTTGTTACTTGTAAGAGCTGGACTGAAAGTTAAACTGGAATCAGATGAGTACCGTATTTTCCGGACTATAAGGTGCACCTAAAAGCCTAAAATTTTCCCAGAAATCAGACGTGCGCCTTATAATCCGGTGCGCCTTATACGTGTACTGAGTTCCAAAGTCTCTAAAAGTATTGTTGTGTGACCGGGTGCTTTCGTGAAAAGCCGAGTAAAGAAAATTAATTGGGAGCTCGCCGTCATTCCGGGAGGATTAAATAAAGAACTCCGACCGCTGGACATTGGCGTAAACAGGGCGTTAAAAGTAAAGTCCGCCTAACGACGAGACGGACTCAGATATTGATGAGAGGAGAACCCGGAGTGCTCGATAGTGAAACAGATTTTTAATTCAGACACAGAAGACGAGGACGTTACTGGATTTGTGGGAGAAGAGGATTAAAATAATGTGTGTTTTGTCAAATAGTAGAATAAACTTCAATTATAAATCACCGTTTTGCATCCTTTACTTTTCTTGTAGATCGTATGTTTTAGCAAGAGCCTTATAATACGTGCCGTACAGAATAAGTACCTGCAGAAGTAGAGTCCGTAATTGAGACTGCGCCTTATAGTACGGTGCGCCTTATGGTCCGGAAAATACGGTAAGTGATATTGGTCCGTATGTGCAGGATTTCTTCTAACAAACAGATCTTTAACAATACAAATATCATGCATTTGCAAACCGATCAGAATACTGTAAGTGATTCCTCCATGTTTGTTTAAGCGGGGTTGATGTGTGCCGGCAACTGTGAAAGAGACTGTAGCACACAGTTTAAAACCTCCATCGTGGACGCTGACTACCGTCTTGCGCCCACTTATCATGCATGTTCTTATTGTTTGAGTTTCGTGTTGGAACAAAAGCTCCGCTTAATTTCTTTGGCGTTCTCTCCCACTGCTGTCCTCGGTTCAGCCTTTGGCTCGCAGGCAGTGTATTCATGCTGGTCCTGGACACTTCAGTGTCCTGCGTTGGTGTACAGAAGGATGTAAAGAAGTCCGAGGGAGGAGCCGCAGAACAGGCTCTGAAATATCTGGGGCAAGCCCGTACCTGCAGGCTCTGTGGCTCTGTGAATAGCTCTTCCAGGGTGGATTCGGCTTCATGAAACGCCTTTTGTTAGTGTATCTGTAAAGTACGGTGTTTGCCGTCAAACAACAAAAAAAAAAGAGATTTGCTGAACAGGGACTGCTGTTGAAGTGAACTACGCTATAAAGTCGTGTCGTGCTAAATGCGATTAAACAGTACAATCAAACTCGAAACCTTTTTGCGGTGGTGGATTTTGGCTTTTGATCTGCTGTCTCGGCAGAACCTTTTGTCTGAGGGTCAAAGCTTCGTGCAGTTGTGTTATAAACGGCTCATGAGCCATATGTGCGGCGTCGTAAAGTCTCACTAAACACACAGTTTAAATAAAATGGCTGCCCTTTATGTCTATTTAAACAGCGAGTACACCCATGGGGGTGGTGTGGATTAGGTGATCCCTGTGAAAACACCTCTGCCAAAGTGAATGTGAACCAAAAACAGAAGCTTAGAGTTTAGGTTGATAGTTCCCTTCACACGTTTCACACTGTGTTCTGTTTAAATGAGTCCGTACTACATTCAGTCTGTCACTATGATTTATAACGTCATATTTCATATTTATTATCAGGTCATTTCTTTAACACTGTGTGTGTTTAAAGGGCTCATGTCTATGGTGACCAACTGGTGATGTAATTAATGTATTTATAGCTGAAGTACACAGTGCAGTCGTGTTTACACAGATGTTTAAACTCAGATTATGTTGTTAATGAGTGTTTATGGATTTTACGGACCTGCATCTCCGCTAATAGCAGGACATTATGAGCATTATTAAAAAAATAAACATTAGGAACTATGATACATGTATTGGGCACTTTTGTTTTTTAATGTTTGGGATTTGGACGCGGAAGCTCAGTGGTCAGGGCGTTGGGCTATCGATCTGAAGGTTGTGGGTTCAAATCCCAGGTCCACTGAAGTTACCAGTGTGGGTCCTTAAGCAAGACCCTTAACCCTTATTGCTCCAGGGATGTTGTGATGAACCCTGTGCTCACATATAAGTCACTTTGGATAAAAAGCGTCTGATGGGGGGGGGGGGGGGGGGGGGGGGGGGGGGGGGGGGGGGGGGGGGGGGGGGGGGGGGGGGGGGGGGGGGGGGGGGGGGGGGGGGGGGGGGGGGGGGGGGGAAAAAAAAAAAAAAAAAAAAAACTGATCGAGCCCGTTTGACCCATACAATGACTTCACACTTGTTTGCCTTGCTAACTGCTGAAATACAGTCACGTTGCCTGAGAACAATGCCGACTGACCTTTTCGGTGAAGTGTGTCCCTCCTCATTCAGTACATTGTTCCTCATTTAGCGTGCTGAAATTGTCCTCGGATGCATTAGGTCTTTCTGGGAACAGGGCTTCCCGACTGGCGCTGTGGGCATTTGTCTTTGTAGTGCTGACCGGATGAAGTCTGTGGGCTGCGTGTAAATCCGCCACGCTGCGATCACATTGCATACTTTCATCCGCTGGCCGGCACCACGGACCGTGTGGTCGTCACTGTCTTAACATTTGTCATGACATGGGGTTCAGCTCGTGGGCCTGCCATGCCGGCGCTGAATGATGGGATGAGCCCTAAACGAGGCGGTGCATGACTAACGAGTTATATTTCCAACAGCGGGGCTGAAAGATGCAACTTTTTCAGTGGTGACTGATTACAGCTCCGTTCTTGATCTTTATGTCCACACTTACACATGAGAGCAAGAAAGTACGATGTTCTGTCTTTCCCTGTACTTTTAAATGTGTGGCTTAGTGGTTAGCATGTTCTCCTCTCAGCACTAGGGATTTCCGGTTCGAATCCCCATCTGGGTGAAGTTTCCATGTTCTCCCCGTGTCCGCGTGGGTTTCCTCCGGGTTCTCCGGTTTCCTCCCACAGTCCAAAAACATGGATCAAGGTCAATTGAGTTCTCCAAATTGCCCCATATAGAGTGTGAGTGTGCGACCCTAATATAGGATAATGCGTAAGATGATGGATGGGTGGATATTTACAAATCAGACCTTTTAAGTAGTTCCTTGCCTAAAAACCCTGTGGAACTCTGTTCACGGCTGTAAATTAGGGTTCACACAGAGGATTTCATGTTTGGACTCTGAGCTGCCGTCTGTCCGCTGGTCCGTCTGACCTCCTGCAGCTGTTTTGGTTTCATCCACATTTAAACCTGACCAGCGGCGCATCCGGGAACGGATCAGAATAGTTTTCCCATGTTTGGCCTGATGCTTTTGTTGCTCCCATGCTATTTTCTTCTCCCTCATCCGGCTGCACAGGGAATACATTAGATAATCCAACGGCGTTTCACCCGATCTGGATTTTTATTTATTTGTCCTGGATGATGCCTCGTCTCACGTCTCTTCCGGTTTGTGTCATGTCTGCAGTGTTTATAGTGTTATAATGTGGATCTTGAATACAGAGTTTGGAGTTTATTCGGGTACCACACATACATCCTCACACTTCACCTGATGGATGTTTTGGAAGTTTTAAGGGGATTAAAGAACCTCTCAGGGATAACTGTGCAAACAGTGACCCACTAATCACTCTTAAAATAAATCATGCATGAAATCACACATAACACACCAGATGTAGAGCACCGTGAGGCCATGCTGTAGGCAATCGCTCACGTTTTAATGCTTTTACAGTATTTTTATGATAATTATAAAGTTAATTCAGAGCCATAATAAAAAGCAGACTGCTGTAATTCGCTCGGTCATCGTTTGGACGGCTAAATTTCGGCTGAAGGTCTTTTTCAGCACTAACAGGTTCTTGGTCTCTGAGGCCAAAAATGCAAAACCTAAACAGACTCAGTGAAAAAAAAAAGAGAAAAAAAAAGTCCAGCCTTCACTTATTGGATGTAATTTGTTTTTTCCTTTTCCGGCTCGTCTGTCCAGTGGGAGACAAAGTGCCGGCAGACATCCGGATCTGTTCCATCAAGTCCACCACACTGAGAGTGGACCAGTCCATCCTTACAGGTAACCCAACAGCTGATTGGTGGTTTCTTTATGATGCATGATTATAATGAGATGGAGAGACATGGACGCTGGTTGCAGATATTTTTGGTGCAGTTAGTTCTCCTGTGGGCGGCACGGTGGCTTAGAGGTTTAGCATGTTCTCCTCTCAGCACTAGGGATTCCCGGTTCGAATCTCAATCTGAGTGGAGTTTCCATGTTCTCCCCGTGTCCGCGTGGGTTTCCTCCGGATTCTCCGGTTTCCTCCCACAGTCCAAAAACATGGATCAAGTCAATTGAATTTTCCAAAATTGCCCCATATACAGTGTGTCTGTGTGAGTGTGTGTCCAGCGATGGATTGGCGCCCTGTCCTGGGTGTATCTGCCCAGCGGCCGAAACGTTCTCCCCTGGATGGTCATGGGGAACCCCACCGTGACCCTAATAGAGGATAAAGCGGAAGATAATGGATGGATGGATAGTTCTCCTGATGGGATATGTCCTGCAGAACATTGTGTGTTGTTTCAAGACCCCCTACTGTTCTTTCTCCCTGACTTTGGTTATTTCTCTCTCCCCCATCTCACAGGTGAGTCCGTCTCTGTCATTAAACACACGGACCCGGTCCCTGACCCCCGAGCTGTCAATCAAGACAAGAAGAACATGCTGTTCTCGGTGAGTTCCATCAAAAAGCTGCGATGTTGACCTTTTTCCCCCGGAGTGTATCTCTGCCATTTCTTTGTAGTACGCTTTATTAAATGTCGATCCAGAAAGGAATCATTTTCATCTGACCTTTTAATCCCTTTGAAATGAAAGTAAAGCCGTTTCTTTTTCCCCCCCGTCAGACAAAAACTTTTCTTCTCTCCTCAGGGCACGAACATCGCGGCGGGCAAAGCCGTGGGTGTGGTGGTGGCGACGGGCGTGAACACCGAGATCGGTAAGATCCGCGACGAGATGGCCGCCACCGAGCAGGAGAAGACGCCGCTGCAGCAGAAGCTGGACGAGTTCGGCGAGCAGCTCTCCAAAGTGATCTCGCTCATCTGCATCGCCGTGTGGATCATCAACATCGGCCACTTCAACGACCCCGTGCACGGAGGCTCCTGGATCCGCGGCGCCGTCTATTACTTCAAGATCGCCGTGGCGCTGGCCGTGGCCGCCATCCCTGAGGGGCTGCCCGCCGTAATCACCACCTGTCTGGCGCTGGGCACCCGCCGCATGGCCAAGAAGAACGCCATTGTGCGCTCTCTGCCCTCGGTGGAGACACTGGGCTGCACGTCCGTCATCTGCTCTGACAAGACGGGAACCCTCACAACCAATCAGATGTCTGTGTGCAGGGTACGTTATGATTGGGCAATCAAACTTACTGTAAATCTTACTGGATCCTTTCATTCATTATCTTCTGCTTTATCCTCTACGGGGGGAGAACGTCTCGGGCGCCGGGCAGATACACCCAGGACAGGGTGCCAACCCATCGCTGGGCACACACTCACACAAATACACTCTACATGGGGCAATTTGGAGAACTCAATTGACTTGATCCATGTTTTTGGACTGTGGGAGGAAACGGAAGAACCCGGAGAAAACCCACGCAGACACGGGGAGAACATGGAAACTCCACCCAGATGGGGATTCGACCCGGGAATCCCTAGTGCTAAGAGGAGAACATGCTAAACCACTAAGCCACCGTGTAAATCTTACTGGATCATCTAAAAAAATAGCTTTTGTTTGTCCTCAAGTCTTCTTTTTTAAGGTTTACTGACAGTCCATTACTTTCTGTAGATGTTCATCCTGGACAAAGCCGAGGGCGAGGCCTGCTCTCTGACCGAATTCACCATTTCAGGTTCTACGTACGCTCCTGAGGGAGAAGTGTAGGTGTTCTCACATCATCAGCACTCGGTCTTTTTCAATACTGCAGACGAGTGTTGTTTAATGATTCACGTCGTCTCAGGTCTCTGGATAACCGGCCGGTGAAGTGCTCCAGCTATGATGGTCTGGTGGAGATGGCCACCATCTGTGCTCTCTGCAACGACTCCTCTCTGGACTACAACGAGGTAACACCATCCACCCTCCCGCTGTAATTGTGTATTAAAGTCTCTATAGAGATGTAGTTAACGGAATCGTTTGGGTTTGCAGTCCAAGGCTGTGTATGAGAAGGTGGGCGAGGCCACCGAGACGGCTCTGACCTGTCTGGTGGAGAAGATGAACGTGTTCGACACCGAAGTCCGGAGCCTTTCCAAGATAGAGCGGGCCAACGCCTGTAACTCGGTAAACTGTAACCAGTTAAATCATTTAATGTTTTTCATTGCATCAGATGTTTTATGAGCGACGATGAAAGAAGCGGCTTCGTGTGCTTTGTTCAGCAGTGTTGAGGTGTTGCTTTGTTTAAAATCATCTCCAAAATGACTAAATGTTAACGTAACGGGTCTCAAAAACGCTGTTTCTTTCTGAATTATATACTAAATATAAGTGAAGTTTATTGAGTTAAGTTCCATGCATCCATTATCTTCCACTTTATCCTCTACTAGGGTTACGGAGGGGGGGGGGCTGGGCAGATACACCCAGGACAGGACGCCAATCTATCACTGAACGCACACCCCTATATGGGGCAATTTGGAGAACTCAATTGACCTTGATCCATGTTTTTGGACTGTGGGAGGAAACCGGAGAACCCTGAGGAAACCCATGCGGACATGGGGATTCGAACGGAAAATCCCAGCACTGAGAGAAGAACATGCTAAACCACTAACCCACTGTTTGACATTTAAATATTGCATATATTATTATTTATATACAATACAATACTTTGTGTGTTTTTTTTAAGGTGATAAAGCAGCTGATGAAAAAGGAGTTCACCCTGGAGTTCTCTCGCGACAGGAAGTCCATGTCTGTGTACTGCACACCCAGCAAGGGCAAGTCCGCCAGCAGCAAGATGTTTGTTAAGGTGACCGACAACCCGTCCTTTTGTACAAAAGCTATGATACACAGTCTGAGCCTCAGTTAAAATTTTGTGTGGACGCTGTGAGCTGGTGGAACACAGAGGACCAGAGACTGGATTTTATTTTTGAACACAAGATGGCAGCAAAGTTCATATAACGCTTTGGTTTATTTAACACTGAATCAGGATTCAGGCGGCACGGTGGCTTAGTGGTTTAGCATGTTCGCCTCTCAGCGCTAGGGATTCCCGGTTCAAATCCCCATCTAGGTGGAGTTTCCATGTTCTCCCCGTGTCTGCGTGGGTTTCCTCCGGGTTCTCCAGTTTCCTCCCACAGTCCAAAAACATGGATCAAGTCAATTGAATTCTCAAAATTGCCCCCTATAGAGTGTGTCTGTGTGAGTGAGTGTGTGCCCAGCGATGGATTGGCGCCCTGCCCTGGGTCTATCTGCCCAGCGCCCGAGACGTTCTCCCCTGGATGAGCATGGGGAACCCCACCGCGACCCTAATAGAGGATAAAGCGGGAGATAATGAATGAATGAATCAGGATTCAGATTTATTGGCCAAGAAATGTGGTTGCTCTGGAGATGATCTGTTGAATCTTGATGTTACATGTGTCTGTTTGCAGGGAGCGCCAGAGGGCGTGATGGACCGGTGTGCATATGTACGTGTGGGTAACACCCGCGTGCCCATGAGTCAGGGCATTAAAGAGAAGATCATGTCTGTGATTCGGGAGTACGGCACCGGGCGAGACACGCTGCGCTGCCTGGCCCTGGCCACTCGAGACGCCCCTCTCAGGAAGGAGGACATGGTTCTGTCGGACACGGCTCGCTTCTCTGAATACGAGGTACCGACTGAAATCATGCAACCGTTAAAAACATGCGGGAAGTTTGACGGATTTAAATTCATCTGCATGAAGTGGTATTATTATGTTCTAATGGTCATCTCTGGTCCAGTCTGACCTGACGTTCGTGGGCTGCGTGGGCATGCTGGATCCCCCGAGGACTGAGGTGGCTGCCTCCATCAAGTTATGCCGCCTGGCTGGCATCCGGGTCATCATGATCACCGGTGACAACAAGGGCACGGCCGTGGCCATCTGCAGACGCATCGGCATCTTTTCCGAGGAGGACGACGTCAACCGCATGGCGTTCACCGGCCGAGAGTTTGACGACCTCTCGCCGCACTCTCAGCGCGAAGCTGTGACGGTGGCGCGCTGCTTCGCCCGTGTCGAACCCTCACACAAGTCTAAAATCGTAGAGTTCCTTCAAGGCTTTGATGAGATCACTGCGATGGTAAAGAAAAAAAAAAAACTTTAGTTTATTTTGCTAGAATTAGAACATTCATTCATTATCCTCCGCTTCATTCTATACTGAGGGAGTGGTAGCTCAGTGGTTAGGGTGTTGGGTTATCAATCTGAAGGTTGGGGGTTCAAATCCCAGGTCCACTGAAGTTACCAGTGTGGGTCCTTAACCCTCATTGCTCCAGGGTTGTTGTGATGAACCCTGTGCTCACCTTATAAGTCGCTTTGGATAAAAGTGTCCAATAAATGACCAAATGTAATATCAGGGTCGCGGGGGGGGGGGTTTCCCATGCCCATCCAGGGGAGAACGTTTTGGGCGCTGGGCAGATAGACCCAGGACAGGACACCAATCCATCGCTGAGCACACACTCACTCACAGACACACTCTATATGGGGCAATTTGGAGAACTCAATTGACCTTGATCCATGTTTTTGGACTGTGGGAGGAAACCCACGGGGAGAACATGGAGACTCCACCCAGATGGGGATTCGAACCGGGAATCCCTAGCGCTGAGAGGCGAACGTGCTAACCACTAAGCCACCATGCCACCCAGAATTACAACATTTTCCATGTAAACTTCACCTAAACCACCTAGAAGTGTCTATAATTTCTATTACACGTCAACGTTATCTTGGTTCCTGATCAGACAGGTGATGGGGTCAATGATGCCCCTGCCCTGAAAAAGGCAGAGATTGGCATCGCCATGGGCTCTGGCACTGCCGTGGCCAAGACAGCCTCGGAAATGGTTCTCGCCGACGACAACTTTTCTAGCATCGTATCCGCCGTTGAGGAAGGAAGAGCCATTTACAACAACATGAAACAGTTCATCCGCTACCTCATCTCCTCCAACGTGGGAGAGGTTGTATGGTGAGTGTTTTAATTAAACACGACTGCCGATCTATTACATGTTAAACTCCTTATAACAGTAGCTCCTCACTTCCCCTACGTCACTCTGAGGAGGCGTAAGGTTTCTGATGCCCTTGTTTCTTGTACTTTTACAGCATCTTCCTGACGGCAGCGCTGGGTTTCCCCGAGGCGCTGATCCCGGTGCAGCTGCTGTGGGTGAACCTGGTCACAGACGGTCTGCCTGCCACGGCGCTCGGCTTCAACCCCCCTGATCTCGACATCATGAACAAACCACCTCGTAACGCCAAGGAGCCCCTCATCTCTGGATGGCTCTTCTTTAGATACCTCGCCATCGGCTGTGAGTCACGACTGCTGTGATTATAGATTGAGGGTGGTGGTGGTGGTGGGGGCGGGGGTTCTAATCTGGAAACTTAAGCATTAAAGAGAAACGAGGAACAATTGTACATCATATCAGTGCATGGCCAAGTTGTGTTTTGGAGATCTGGTGGAGATGATCAGTGTGTCTACACTAACAGGCTATGTGGGTGCTGCTACAGTGGGAGCTGCAGCCTGGTGGTTCACCATCGCTGAAGATGGACCTCAAATCACCCTCTATCAGCTGGTATGTGTGCAGTCAGGGTCTGTAATGCATGTTTTGGGTTATGTCTGTATGTAAAGGGTGGCGACCTAATAATAAATAGGGGGTAGTGCTGCATAGACGATGCAAAGTCGCAGGATGTCTTGCAGTTTTGCGCTGGGTCTGTTTGGTCCAGGACTGCATGATTTTATCATTGTATTATCGTCATGGTGATGTGCCATAGAAACACCGATATAGAATAGCACCAGTTCTTAACAACAGCAGGAGCCGCCAACCTGACATACAACAAAAACACACAGATTCACAGACCAAAAAAAAAAAATCACATTGTGCTTTAGTTCATTTTAATTATTTTTAAGATTAACAGTTAGGCGGCATGGTGGCTTAGTGGTTTAGCACGTTCTCCTCTCAGCACTAAGGATTTCTGGTTCGAATCCCCATCTGGGTGGAGTTTCCATGTTCTCCCTGTGTGTTTCCTCTAGGTTCTCCGGTTTCCTCCCACAGTCCAAAAACATGGATCAAGGTCAATTGAGTTCAAGGTCAATTGCCCCATATAGAGTGTGTATGCGTGCGTGTCTGTGTGATTGAGTGTGTGCCCAGCAATGAATTGGTGCCCTGTCCTGGGTGTATCTGCCCTGCCAGAAACGTTCTCCCCTGGATGGGCATGGGGACCCTAATATAGGATAAAGCGCAAGATAATGAATGGATAGATTAACAGATTCTTTTCCTTCTGCTTGGTTCCATCTCCCAGAGCCACTTTCTTCAGTGTGCACCTGACAATCCTGAGTTTCACGATTTAGAGTGTCATGTGTTCGAGTCGCCGTACCCCATGACCATGGCCCTGTCCGTCCTCGTCACCATCGAGATGTGCAACGCATTGAACAGGTCAGTTTCAGAAAGAAACTGTGACTCTAGAATTTAGAAATGGTGTTAAGTTGGAGTTCCATGGTTCATAATCACATGCGTTTTCATCTAATTACCTGCGATTATCGTACTGATGTATATTCTATAGAATCCATTTACATATTAGCTGTAATAAAGCAGCTTTATCTGTCATCAGCTTGTCAGAGAACCAGTCTCTGTTGCGCATGCCTCCCTGGGAGAACATCTGGCTGCTGGGAGCCATCTGCCTCTCCATGTCTCTGCACTTCCTCATCCTCTATGTTGAGCCGCTGCCGGTAAGAATGTAATACCACCGTTCTGTCAGTTTTAATAGACGTACAGCAGCGTTTTACATATGCATGTTCAGTCAATACTTCAGAGGTTTACAGGTCAGTTTTATTAAGCCAGTTTTTTTAAAGACTAAAAGCTACGAACATCTGAACGGGTTCCTCGTTCATCACAGAGCAAATACACATCCCCCACATCTGCTGAAACAAGGTATCAATAACTTAACATTCAAGAAAATTTTATTATCATCAATATCACACGTGGTACATGAGACAAGAACGAAATTATGGGTCACAGACCCCAGTTACCCTGTTCTTTTAAAGTTATAATTTAATTATACAACTATAAATATAATGTAGATTAGATTAGATTCAACTTTTATTGTCATTGTGCAGAGTACAAGTACAGAGCCAATGGAATGTAGTTCGCATCTAACCAGAAGTGCAATATATACATTATTTACATAAAGTGCAGTAGTAACAGTGACTGGTGGTCCTGCAGGACACCCTTAATGGACTCACATATAGTTTTCCAGTTTTTAGTTTCTCCATTTGTTTAATATCTCTACATGTCTGTCCTACACTGTTGTTGCTGTCTGGCCGCTTAAGGAGGATGAGTCCCCCACTGAGTCAAGGTTTCTTCCTTGAATAACAACATAAAAGGGAGTTTTTTCTTGCCACTGTCACTTCATCTTGCTCTTTGGGGGTTTAAAGGCTTTTCATTCTGTAAAGCTGCTTTGTGACAATGTACTGTTGTAAAAAGCGCTATAGAAATAAATAACTTGACTTGGTGCATGGAAAGGTGAAGTATTTACATGTAGATACATAATATGAACATGATATGACATGAGCATACTATATACATAATATAGGGCATAATATATACATGATATAACATGGTATGAACAGGATATAGGTGATATAAGGTATATTTTATAAGAATATTTTAACTATAAATATAATATATCAATATATGTATATATATACAGTATATAACTTATGTTCGTTGACTGGGTGTTCAGGTGCATTGCAGTAGAGGCCACGTATGAATCGCTGCCATGACACTATCGTCCAAACGTGAAACAAGACACTGGAGAGATATTGAGATTAGGAAACTTTGGTGTGTTAAACCTGACTAATTCAGGTTCTGCTCCTGCCAGGTCATATTCCAGATCACTCCTCTGAGCGTGGCCCAGTGGGTGATGGTATTAAAGATCTCTCTGCCCGTCATCCTGATGGACGAGCTGCTCAAGTTTGTGGCGAGGAACTACCTGGAGCCGGGTAAAGATTTAGCCGAGGACTCACAGCAGGGTGTCTGCTGGCCCTTTATTGCATTCTGTCTCCCCCTGGTGGTGTGGTTGTACAGCACGGACACTAACACTATTCACCTGCAGCAATCCTCCTAACTGAACCCTGACTGAGGGCTGTGGTGAAGCATTCCAGCGCCTCCCCCACCCTGGTTTCCTCTTAACGCTGTCCAGGTTTGCACAAAAATCCACTTACTGTACATTTAGGTGTTTTGTTTTTTTTAAATAGCTTAGGAGGTTTATTTTTATATGCATTTGATTTTAACGCACAGTTGATTTGTGTAATCTCAGTTTGTCATCATTATTAGGCAGCACAGCCGTCTGTACTGCACTGGATCATTTATAACGTAGATTATTTCAGACATTGATTGCTGTCTGGATGGTTTTGTGTGGGATGGGAAAAGTGTATTTACGGTAAAGGCCTAAAGACTTGATCATAATAAAGCTAATATTTGATGTTTTCTAGTAGAATTGAACTTTTTTATCAGGCAAATCAAGATGTGAAATGGTTTCTTACCTTCTGTAGTTGTTGGAATTCAGCTACCTCACATCTACAAATCTTGTAGAAGTCCAGTCTGAATTTTCAGAGATGAAATGGAAAATTGAATATCACAAAACCCAAAACAGTGACCCTATTAATGTTTCAAACGGATCACTGGTCAGAACAATGTTGCATACAGATTGATGCCTCTGATTTAGTGCTGCTAGTTTAACAGAAAAGTCAGGGATGCATCATTTCACATTTAAAAAAGAAAATGATGTTGCATTAATCCAAAGCCACCTGTCTGTCACCCTGTTTAAGCCTCTTCGGTGGTTTCGGGTTGTACGGGACAGCTAACCTGCACCTCCAGTGTTGTGGGGCATTTCATTTGTACAGCGTGCAGTTGGATGTGCTGTCTCCTTAACATTTCTATACACAGGAATCTGTATGACGGTAATTAAGAGCCAGTTATCAGAGGTGAGAATCCGGACATGTATTTAAAGGAAAGCCTTTTTAATTTTGTGATATCAGACTTATTAAAAAAAAGTCTTTTACATTTAATTTTGTGTAAGTTATTGAAAGTTTACACTTGTCGGTCAAGAGCACAATTAGTTTACAAGTTAAGGTGGGGGGGGGTGTGGTAGCTCAGTGGTTAAGGTGTTGGACTATCAATCTGAAGGTTCTGGGTTCAAATTCCAGAACCACTGAAGTTACCAAGTGACTCTTTAAACACAGCCCTTAACCCTTATTGCTCATGAGTCCAACCATCAAGTTGAAGAACCTTTAAACACTTTGCATATAGGTGTCTTAAAGACCTGATGTAAAAAATGTTTCTGGTTGCTGATTGGTGTTTTGTACAGCAGGATATTTTTCATTTACTCATTATCTTCCGCTTTGACCTATATTAGGGTCAGAACAGACCTTCCCCTGTTAATATCACTGTTTAAGAGCATGCAACACTAATTATCAAAGTGGTTTAAATAATAACGAACCCTAATTACCCTTATGATTGGTTTGCTGTGTCACTCACATTTAGCAATACTCTAAGATGTCTTGGACATCTGATGTAAATAGACGTTTTTAGAAGTTAAATGAACTTTTACAGGATTTTAAAGCATTGTGTATTTCTTTGACCTGTCTGTCTGATTCCTGTCTTTCTCTCTCCTTCCTCAGCGCGCGCTCTGTAAACCTGCTTGGCTCTTGGTTATCCTTACAGAAGCTGTAAAGGTGTCATTAGTTTAGCACGTGTGATTTGAGCAGTGTTTATGACCTGCATGCCATCTGTGCCAAGAGGGTAAAGGGTTTATATACATGCAGTAACAGTCAAAAGTTTGGACACGCCTCCTTTTTTTGCACCATTCACTGTCCGTGTGATCAGCTCCACTTTGTAGTAAAGATGGACTTTGTAGTTCTACAATTACAGGCTGTAGTCCATCTGTTTGTGTCAGATGACACTACATCAGCGTCACTGCAGAACAGACAAACAATCCACCACCCAAATGATACCTGTTCTGTGATGCTCCTGACCAATAGAGAGCAGAGACCCAACAGGGGACTAAACACAAGAACACAAATGGACTACAGTCTGTCATTATAAAACTACAAAGTCGAAAGAAAATAGACAGTGGAGCAAGAAGGCGGCGGTGTGTCCAAACTTTTGATTGGTGCTGTAAATACAATGATTTTATTCAGGTAAATAGATAAATGTATTTTACAGATCTGTTCATTTTGAGCGACGCTTCTGGTTCTCATTTGGTAAAGCGGTTTTATGATGCATGTCCCTTACAGCATTGGTCTTGTGCTGCTTTTGTATAGCACAGCAGGACTTCATTTAAACACTGTATTTACTATCTGCAGCCATTAGTGACATTTTTCAGATGACTTCCTGTTTGTGAGAAGCGTTCATCAGCTGTGATTGTGATGGAGACTCTTGTTTAGTACAGCGGTGGAGTTTCAGCATTAAAGGTTACAACAATCAGTCAGTCATTCCTACAGTGCCGGTGATGACTGCGAGTGCAACGCTGTCTCAACAGTGTTAATTGTTGTAATTCTCAAGATGACTTGTGGTCAATAAAGAACAATCTATTATCTTTTTTCCCTCTCTTTTTGCAGTGTCTGAGTCTCATGGTGAGTCTGAGTTTTCAAAATGTCTGTTTGAGATGTTAAACACTTTATACATCATGTTTCTCCAAGCAGCAGCGTTTTACGTTTGATTTACATTTAGACATTTAATAGACACTTTTATTCAAAGCGACTTACAAATGAAAGAACAACACAAGTCAGTGGATACGGAACAAACAATGCATATATTACATACATACACATTCACACACACACACACACACACACACACATACATACATACATACATACATACATACATAAAAAAAAAAGTATCGGCGAGAAGAGAGACGCTTTCGGCAAAAGTAAGTTATAAACGCTCGTTTTACCAAAATCATCGATAATAACTCTGTTATTGATATGTTTTTGTATTTCTGTGTGAAATTAAAGCTTTACTAACGTTAAGTTAGCATATATACATACATACATTCACACACATAGTTACATACACATTGACATACATGCATACATACATTCACACATACATACATACATTCACACACACATACATACATACATTCATACATACACACATTCACACACACATACATACATACATACATACATTCACACACATAGTTACATACACATTGACATACATGCATACATACATTCACACATACATACATACACACACACACATACATGCATACATTCACACATGCATACATACATGCATTCACACACACATACATACATACACACACATACATACATACACACACACGCATACATTCACACATGCATACATACATGCATTCACACACATACTTACATACACATTGACATACACATACATACATTCACACACACATACTTGCATACACATTGACACATACATGCATACATTCACACACACATACATGCATTCACGCACACACATGCAAACACATACATACATACATTCACACACACACATACATACATACATTCACACACACACACACATACATACTTACATACACATTCACACACACATACATACATACACATACATACATTCACACACACATACACAAACGTACATACATACATACATGCATTCACGCACACATAC